>NW_017554870.1:0-212159 GCF_001854935.1 Bemisia tabaci
ATACTATTTTCATGTCTTTCTATTTGTATCAATAGGTACTTTTTGCTTAACTTACGAATGTTGAATGCAAATTAACTTCATTGAAAAAAGAAAATAACGTCATTAATTTGGGGGAACATGTGGCTGATTATATGAAGGAGGTATATTCCAGTATTTTTGTTTAACATATTAACTCACGAGAAAATGTTCGTACATTTATCATCTAGTATTAATTATTTTTTGATGATTGGTCTAAAACATTCAATACAACCATTAAAAATTATCTCCCATCGCCGGGTATCGAACTCCCGATCACCTATTGCCCGCACCTTATCAAAAATATGGGGCGCCTCAGTCGACTAGGCTATCACAGATCGGCATAAGGATGGGAAAAAATAGCATTTAAAAGACTCGGACGATGGGCGGGACTTATCACAAGAGTTGTCCTTGAGCGATTCGGCGATTCACGTCTTCGTAGCTTCTGGAGAAATGAGCTAAGCGCCTTTCTCTGTGAGACATTGTTTGCCTATGCTATCATGTGTCTCAAGGTTCATATCAGCAGGCATTTGCCATCGCGGCAGTAAGCTGAGGCAATATTTCTGTATTCATGGAATAAATCAATCAATCGAGTTCCGATTTTGGCTCATATTTCCGTAACGGGTCCTCCAGAGCAGTTTTACACCTTGCACAATAGTTATAATTTCTTTATTTCTATTTGTAAAATTTGAGGTGGGATAATGGCGGCTTCTCAAGAACACCGAGGTAGGCGATCTTTTGCACCAACGAACAGAAAACTGATAGCGAAAAATAACCAATCAGAACCTCCCAAAAAAAAGAATTTGCCCAAAAACGGAACTTCGTGGATCTGCGCAGATTTACCAGTCAGACACGACATCTCAAGAAGGAAAAAAACTCGCTGAAAGCGAATTTTAGCAATCAACACAACTTGACGTAGAGACATGATTGGCTAAAAAATACAACGGTTTTTGATACATCGGAAAATCAACCAAAAATCGGAGACTGGGCGAAACGCTCAAGGTCGCAGAGGTATAGGGAATCCCATAGCGAAAGCAACGGAACGATTGTAATATCATGGGGAACTCCGTTCCCATGACAAAAAGGATACGGAAGGGATATTGGTGGAAGCGGGGAGTTGCACTAGACAAATGAGTTAGGTAATAGACTAACTAACGGTAACCCACAAGAGACCCTTTTGTTACTCCATAATTTTTTCCTTAGTCGATAGGAGTCACCCATTTCAACTGATAGGATCGCTCCGTACTCCTTATATCCTCTTTGTCTATCGCTTTGTCTATCAATTTCAACAATCAGCCTGCTTATATGTGAGTCGTTGTCTGCGCAAGATTTGGAAGTGGATACATGTGAAGTTTATTCCTGTTTCAGAATTGTCTGCGGGCTGATTGCTGAAATTTATAGACAAAGCGATAGATTAAGAGGACACAGAGAGTATGGAGCGATCCTATTAGTTGAAATGGTTGATTCCTATAGATTAAGGGAGAAAATGATGTACTAATTTAGGGTTTCTCATGGGTTGTCGTTAGTTAGTCTATTTTCTACCTTCTTCGCCCTTTGCAACCGCCAGCTTCCTCCAATAGGATCCCCTCTCCTCCCCTGTGTCTTCTTTGTCCATAGCTTTGTCTATCGATTTCAAAAATCAGTCCGCAGGTGTCCAACTATTCCAATCACAGTCTCTGATAATAAGTTGGTCATGGGAAGGTTTTAGATCCACTTTTCGCACGCATAGAAATAATCCAGACGTATTTTGGGACTATGATTAGTGTGCCGAGTGCGGTTTATGGTTCGTTTATTTTTGGCTAAAACGGGAGCGATTTTATTTAAGGTACCTCTGCGACTAAGATTGAAAGCAATGGTAGCCAATGATAATGTTTATTGTGTTTCACGGCAACTTTTTGATGCAGTATGAGCTCCACTGGGCGAAGTTCTTCAGTGACAAAATGTTCGCTGTCCTTGGAAAATAATAATTTCGGATTTCTAAAAGTTCAGAAAATACATCTTTCCGACACCCCAGTTCCATTAAGTAAAACCAACTACGTTTATTTTATTCTATCAACTCCATGGTGTTGGCGCTAGAATACTCACTGCAACAAAAATTTCAAAGACCTCTGAAATAATATGATCCTTTGTCAAGTCGCCTGCTGTATCCAACTTATCCAGCAACGTGTCAATATATATTTGTGGACCCTCTGAAATGAGGTATTAAAAAAATATATGTATTAATGGAAAAAATCATGTCAACGGTGAAATTTGCAAAGCAAGTATAATGATTTGAGTGTCATAAAATGTTATACATTTATTTGTTCAAAAGAAAGGCAACTGATGCTTCCATGAAAGTTGCCCACGGTATTTAAATTCGTGATTCGAATACTACCATTCGATTTTTTCCGAGGTTTAAGCATTCATTTTACAACATTAAATTCAAATTAAGCAGCCGGCATAATAATACGTTAATAAATGCCCTATTTTCTAAGGTACGTGGTATATAAAACTTGGGGGCACGCCACCCCGGCCGGAACGCAGCCAAACTCCCACAGAATGCTTAGCACCATCTAAGGCCAACTTTGCAGACCTCAGGTAGTCGATCTAAATAGTTCGGGACATTTCCTATCGATCGCCTCGAAAATCATGATAATATCGGCACATTAGATCTTTAGAACAAACTGTGACAACACATGATCATTTCCATTGTTCACGTGGAAGAACTCTCAACTTTATCTGGGCCGTATTTCCAAAATCTGAATAGCGCGGGCTTGTCTAAAAATTATTTCACCTGACGACATCCAGAAAATTCTTGGAAATCGGCCGTAAAAAACGGTAAAACGAACTGTGACAAAATATAAAAATTTAGAGGGTTAAAGAGTTGATAGATGGCAATGATAGAGGTTATCCAATTGAAGTGTACCCTCTCGTTTTTCCCTTTATGATTTATTTTCAAGTTCTAACCGGTCAAATTAATTGTATTGCCCGCCTATCGTTTAGTCCTTACCGGAATGTTGCCTTTTTCCTCCAGCCGTTTCTCTCTCCTTGATTCTCTGCTCCACAATCTGAAATAAAGCAAAGGTGGTTTGTCATGCCTGCCAAAATCATCACAAGACGCTAAACAAAAAGAAGGAAAAAACAGTAGCAGCATCAAGAAACTACAGAGTTAGAACCTGTCTCGACTTAGAAAAGAAGTGAAAAAATTATACCGTTTTGGATATATTTTTTGCATTAAAATCAATTCCTCTGAATATCAAAAAGAACCATGTATTAAAAGGTAAGAGTTAAACTTATGCGGTCGCTGTGTAGCTTTTCCCTCAGTAATGTTTCAAAAATTCAAAATCATACTCTATTATATGTATAAAAGCACGTATGTATCGTAATAAATAAAGCCTGTGGCGCGGAGCGCTCCGGAGGTTAAACTGAGGAGCGGTCAGGGGGCTTATCCCCCTGGTATATCGTAGAAACATTATTGCGCAGCAAGAAAAACGAGTGATAATCTTACCTCACGAGGTACGCTTTGACATTCGTACAGTAATTTGTCTATCAATTTCCTCTTTCCTGTAAGCGAATAGACAAAATCTGGCCAGAGTAGTAGAGAAAATACTCTTTCATGAATCATCTCGGCAGCTCTGTAAGGTAAAACAATAATTTCTTTCACGTATCAAGAGAAACCTTAAGAAACTTTATACATTCACTTTCTGGAGCCTAGAAATATAAAGAATTGAAAATAAAATAAATAACCATTCATGCTCATGATCAAGGTTTCGTGATGAGGGACTGCATTCCACCGACAGTTTCTTTTGAAATAGATAACATTCATACTATCACATGATAGAATATGTATAATTTCAAAACATCTTTGTTCATAGCACGAATGATGATTTTCGAAAAAGTAATCATGTCAGGGTTGCAATTTTTCACGAAAAATAAAATCTTGGAATATCATGTGAAGTATTGCTTGAAATTTCCGAAAAATGTGAAAAATAATGAAAAATATTTTTCGAAATTAAATGCAAAATTAAATGAAAGGCGACTGGTTTTTGCTTTTTGGTGTTTTTTCGTACGTGTTGCATACCCAGCCCCTGAAAATGAGTCTCATATGTTTCATATTTTTCACAATTTCGTGAAATTTCATGAAATATTCCACGGAAATTTTCATATTTCATATTTTTCATTTCACCCATGCAACCCTGTTGACAGTCGAAAAAAGTGATAACCGTACTACAGAAAGCACTAAAGCTACATCAAAGACTGAACAGTTGACGGATCTCCTAAGATATCCATTGAGAATGTTCGACTTACTCTAACATAGCAGTGGAAAGTCGGGTTGAGCAATTCTTCTGAGCGCGAATCCGAGTTCCAATCATGTTGTCTGAAAAAAGAAATATGTGAAGTCTTAGAAATAAGCTACGCATTTTAATAGGGTTTTAAAACATTTTATAAATATTCAAAAATGTCATCATTTTCATAAAACTTGTTGTTGTGTGACATGGACATTTCCAATTACTTGTGGTAGTACACGAATTAATTGCGGTAGTACACGAATTAATCGTGGTCGTGCCCCAATAAATTAGGTTACTAACCCAAATATTGCGGAACCACCCTGACTTGAATTGCGGTTCTACCACAATTAATTAGAAATGTCCGTATCACCCAACAAATTGTGGTAGTACCACAATTTTAGGGGATAACCCCTAACACTTTTTTTCCCGGGAAACCTTTTAATTATTTTTTTCACATTTTGAAAATGTTTTAAAGATGATTGAAAAAGGACCATACAAAATAATGATAAAAATAATGTAATGTAATGTACATATAATGTATAAAAACGCATGTTTGTTACTCCATAACTCATCTCTTCTTAGACATTTCAAACTCGTTTCTGAAATATTTTAGTTTTTTTCCGCGTTGAAAAACATTGGTGAAAGATTCATATTATGGCTGATAATGTAGAATCATCTTGATTTTGAGTTTTTAAGCAATATTCGGCTCTTTATTTAGTGGGCGGTCTTATAATGGACCTCTACACAAGGTACGAATTTAAGCATTCTGAAACATGTTCCTTATCCAAAATTTCACCTAAAACACGATTCGCGCAACGAAAATTCCTTACCAAGATATTTAATGTTCCTTGAAGCGTGAATTCAAACCTCCCGCTCAAGAAAACTCGATGGTCTACGTGAGTCAAACCGCACACAAAACGTTACCGTAGCAGTCACTGCGATACAAAAATATGGCAACCCCAATCTTGACACTTTGCTTCAGCCACAGCAAATTGTACCTTGAACAATAAAAAGTGAGGAAGAAGCATTGCTCGGTTAAGAAGCCTAACAAAGTCGTTGTGCGGTATGCAATTTGACAGACGTAGAATAATGCGTTTCTTGTCACCGGGCAGTTAAAATTTCCCGTAACCAAAATAAAATCAAAACATTAATATCTGAGTTAGGAGTTAAATTCAATAATATTCAATGAAAGAGGCTTGTTTATCGTGAAATTCTGGTTAGGAAACATGTATTAGAATGCTTAAATTTCGTACCTTATCTAGTAGTCCATTGCATTGGTCTAGTGGTCCAATTATACTTCATCCTATCATCCCTTATTGTCAACGAAAATTGAGCGAACCCTCGAGTTTAAAGGGTAGCATGTGCTTACCGCAGATCATGTCTATAGTGCACAAATGGACGGGGATAAATATGTCAAACCCATCACCGCCTACATGCTGTTTTAGTTGATCGACGAAGACTTCGCCATGGTGGTAAAAACTATCATCAAAAAGCATCAAGACGTTGGTCCGAAAGCTTGGATTCACGATATTGCGCAGAAAACGCCACTCTGCTCCTAGAAAAAGTGAAAATATAAGTTGGCCATTACTTTAGGGATATATAGATGCTTTTTGAATGGCTTTGTAGTTTATTGTGTAACCACTGATGATGACTGCTGTGATAGTTCGAAACGTCTGGTATGTGTATTTCCACCATTGTACAATGAGTAATGCCTGTTTCAAATGACCTAATTTTATCATTATACTTAATTTGTAAATAATTGGCTATAGCTCAAGTCACATGTATGAAGAAAGTATTAACATTATGAAGAAATGAAGCAGTTGGCACTCCCTCATTTCTTCTAAAACCCCCTGTCGCCACCCTTTCAAGTTTCACTGGGCGACCCCTTCCTCTCCTCCCAGAAAGAACCACTAGCGCATCGGGATGCTACCCAATATTCAACATGGCCGACGCCAACTCACGTGACGAGACGGGGCTTTATCAACCAGCGAACTCATATTTTCATTTTCTTCCGTTGATAAACTAGACCATGGCTTCCTTGCAATTTGCGCGCGGAAGCGTCAGATAAATATATGTTAAAGCATCCTAGTGCGCAAAGTATTGTGTGGAAGGACTGTGAAATGAAGTCGCGATCATCACCAGGCACCACCTCTCTAACTTTTGAACAGATTAAGATGGAGAATTGAAATTTTGTGAGTGCTCCTACACTGAGAAAAAACTATGGTTTATAAACCTATTAGAGGTAAATATGGAACACCTATAATAGTCGTAAATAAACTAATGATTCTCGGTCTGTGAACCATACTAAGGTCTCTGTACCTAATTAAGGTACCCCGTACCATAACTAAGGTATATGTGCTATTATTATATGTAGAGGTACTACTATTAGTGGTGTTCCATATTTACCTCTAATAGGTTTATAAGCCATAGTTTTTTCTCAGTGTAGGTCAAAGAACGACCTCCACATTTTATGGGAACCTCCCTGCAAAAAAGCAAGAGTTTTAAGGTTTACAGGGAGCATGCGGAACTTATGGATCACCCTGTATACTGTTGATTCCCGAATTTTTCGTGTCATTCATAAGCCCGGTGAAGACAATCTTTCTTTTCAGCGCCCGAGCAGGAAAGCTATCAACAGGGTCATTCCAAACTAGCAGTCTAAATGGTCTCAAGGCAGTAATTCTCTTACCTCGCCAAGAAAAAAACTATCGAACATTTAAATGAATGTTTCTTGTGTTTTTTGGAGGACATTTTATCTTTATGACACTTACCGACGGCAGAGAACATCGACCTGGTAGCCATTTTAAAGTATTCATAGTGGTAAGTTTTTTCAACATTTCCTGAAGATAGAACTGCCTGAAATAAGACAGAAAATGAACTAGGTGTTGAACGGAATGCAAGAGATTCAGTTAATTGGGGTTGAGCAGGAACCCATAAGACCACATTCATGACAAGGCCCATCTCACACTGGAAATTTTTACTTTTGCTGTAAATACTTACACCCATTCCGTTTATCATCAAGATTTAATTGCTTTTGTAATTATTTGTAAGTCCCTCGATTATAATGAAGAAATTAATCAATCATGTGTTAACTAGGAGTTGCAACTTACACCGAAAAAAATTGGTGCTCCAGTAACATTCAAATGTTAAAAAATTTGCAACAGCTCTTGGATGTTGTCATTACCACTCTGGTGTTAAAGTTACATCCTAGGATGTTACTTGTACATCATTAGATGTTACTTTCACATCTTACGATGTCACTTTTATAACCTATAGGCTGTTACTTTAACACCAGAGTGTTCATGACAACATCCAAGAGTTGTTGCACATTTTTTAACACCTTTTTTTTCAATGTATCATTATACTGTTACACTGTTTCTTCGGAAAATATTGCTCAGCTTCACCTTCTCAATTTTAATAAAAGAAAAATTTACTCTTGAGCACCAGCTTGAATGATAAGTCAATGTTCACTGAAAAAAAATTCTCGGCGTTTTTACCAAGGTCCGTTGGTACCTTTACCATCTCGTTTTTTTTACCAATTATTGGTAACTTTACCAAGACAGACTAGTAAGCTTACTTAAAAACCAGTATTTTTACTGTTTTTTCAGGTATGAATACCACTTTTATTGGTAATCAATTTCCGGTAACTTTGCCATTTTATTTCGGTAATTCTACCACAGTCGATAAAAAATATCGGCGTTTTTACCAAGGCCCAGTAAAATTACCGAGAAAGTTCAATAATATTACCGAGATTTCTTGGTAAAATTACCAACTCCATAAATGATAATTTTACCAAGAAAAAACTGGGATCAAATAGAACCCTGAATTTTTGGTAATTTTACCCTTCCCTGGTAAATACACCGAGATTTTTTTTTCTGTGTTGAATGATAAGTCAATGTTAGAGAAATATATTAGATTATACTAGATATCACATTTCAAGGTTGAAAGTCAATTTCTTACATTGAATACTTCCCGACTGCTTGTGACCACGTGAGGCTCCTCCCGCTCCCATAATCCAGCAACACCAGGATAATTCTTCGCAAATGTTTTAAATTTGGAACATATATCTGAAAATAATCCGTAATTGATACATATGAATTTAGTATATAGATTTATAACTCGATCGTCAAACCAATTATATCCTTTGGCAGTTGGAACCAAAAAATGCTTAAGACGACAGATATGGATTTTTGGCGAAACACTGAAAAAAAAATCTCGGTTTATTTACTAAGAAAAGGGTAAAAGTACTAAGAATTCAGGGTTCTATTTGATCCCAGTTTTTTCTTGGTAAAATTACCATTAATGGAATTGGTAATTTTACCGAGAGATCTCTGTAAAATTATTGAACTTTCTCTGTAATTTTACTGGACCTTGGTAAAAAACGCCAATATTTTTTATCGACTGTGGTAGAATTACCGAGATGAAATGGCAAAGTTACCGGGGATTGATTACGAATAAAAGTGGTATTCTTACCTGGAAAAAACAGTAAAAATACCGGTTTTCAGGTAAGCTTACCAGTCTGTCTTGGTAAAATTACCAATAATTGGTAAAAAAAGTGAGATGGTAAAGGTACCAACGGACCTTGGTAAAAACGCCGAGAATTTTTTTTCAGTGAAGTCGGCTGGAATCTTGAGGAGAGAACGTATCAGAATGATGAACGAGTCCAAGAGACGTGGGCGTCAGTGGCGTGGCGTGGATTGCGATATATCGATTATTCTGCCATTTAAACCTATGGTGAAGAATCGATTATTAAGGTGTTCGCTGCGAACACCCTGTATATTGACCCTTTTACATAGGTTTAATCGGCATAACAATCGATATATCGCAAAGCACGCCACGCCTCTGGTGGGCGTTAAATATATAACTGCGAGCAGATTGTTAAAATTGATAGACAAAGCGATGGACAAAGAGGACATAAGGAGTATGCATCGGTCCTATTGGTTGATCCTATTGGTTGAAATGTGTGGTTCTTTTAAGACTAAGGGAGAAAATGATGGATTAACTAATGGGTCTCTCGTGGGTTGCCATTAGCTTACCTACTATCTACTTCCTTTGTCCACTAATAGGATGCCTTCGTTACCCTTTTGTCTTCTTTGTCTAAAGCTTTATCTATACATTTCAACAATCCACCCGCTGTGCGGTATATTATAACAGGCAGTTGGTATGCGCAGTTTCCGACTTGGGTCCCGTTCCCCAAAAAAATATCCGACTTGGGTCCCGCGGTCAATTAAGGAGATCCGACTTGGGTCCCAATGCATTTATGTTCCAACCTAATTAAGTCCCACGTAATCGGCATTGAATCAGGAAGTTTGCTAGTTTGGCAACTATGTAAGCGATGAAATGTCTCACGTCTTATCAGATAACGTATATCAAATTCAATGATACTTCCCCACCCGTTAAACCTTCTGAACACATTAAGAAGAAAAAATTCATAGATGAAACTATGACCAAGTACTTGATCAAAGAAGTAAATCGTTTTGAATACGTTCGCTTAGTTTCTAAAAAGTTCCTTCCGTCGTAAGTGTCTTGTCATTTTTAGATTGTTTTATTTGTACTGACTAGGTCACAAAACGTGACCGTTCCTTGTTTCCCTGATTTATAAAAGCGAATAGGAACAAATGTATTGTTTTTTTTATAAAAGAAAATTAAAGATTAAATAAAAAGAAAAAAGATTGTGTTGCTTCTCGGCGATTCCATAGCGAGGCACGGTTGCCGAATTTACTAATATCTTCCTTTAACGTTAGGAGTGACCAAAGTCCATTGGGACCCAACTCGATCGGGAGCAAAGTCCATCGGGACCCAAGTCGGTTACCTAATCACCGACACGGGACCACGGGACCCAAGTCGGACGTTGCCTTGGTATGAACTGGTACTTAACTGGTACTTGTACTGGTACTTGGTACTGGTACTGGTACTGGTACTTGGTACTGGTGCTTGGTACTTGGTTGCCTTGGTTGCCGTTGGGCATCTGCGAGATGGCCGATTAGGTTGCTAAAAAAGGCTTTAGAGTATGGGTTCCCCCAGCAGGTAGGCGTCGGAGAGGGCGTCCAGATAAAATGTGGATAGTAGGCTTCCAAAAAAATATGGAGGGATGCTAGTTTCCAGAAGATCTCTACAATTATTCTTTCTCTACAATTATTCTTTCGGCGGTTAGGCGTCGGAAAGTACCCTAGCAGTGCACCCTAAAAGCGGCAATAATACATACACTTCGACGGTGTGTGTAAGTCGGCAATCACATAACTCGGTTTGCGACGTCGTAGACTTCCTGTCATACTTTACTTTTTAAACGGAAAAGTACTCAGGTGCAATTCTTTAAAACTGCCGTGATTTTTCCTCTCTGTGCTAAGAAAATTCTGCATAAACCTCACACTGAATAAGAAAAAAAAAATTGGATCTAGAGTCCAGACTCTTAAAAACATCGACAAGGAAAAATACTCTTGATTCAATCAGATTTAAGCTTAAATCAAGAACCAAGCCTCTTGATTTGAGCTGATTTCCTTTTGATTTAAGCTTAAATCTGATTGAATCAAGAGTCCTTTTTCTTGTCAATGTTTTCAAGAGTCTGAACTTTAGATCCAATGTTTTTTTCCAGTGCAAAAAATGATGTCAATTTGTTCTCCTCTAAAAAAATTACATAGAGCGGAGATTTTCAGACACCGCAAACGAGATATGTGATTGCGGACTTACGCCACCCATTTATCAATTTAGCAAAAGTTTGAATGTATAGCCAACAAACCTTTTGTTTCATGCCAATTCGAATAAATCAGTGCAAAAGTTGCTGATATTTTCAACCGAGAAAATGTGCCAACCAAGAAATGAATTCTACCGAAAAAAACATACTTACTATTCCTCGTGGTCCCTGCAAAGATGTAGCTGGCGCCTACAAAAGGAAGAGGAACAGGTCCAGGTAGCGATGCCATGAGTGAGTATATTCTCCGATATTTCCACCGCTGATAAAGCGCGCGGATAACCAGAGCACCAATCAAGCAAATCCATAAAATATGCGAGATTTTTAATCGTGGAATATTGACATCCATGCTAGCTGGTTTGTGTGGCAACCTGCAAAATGTGAAGGTGTGGGTCAGTCTGAAGTCTGTTGCCTGTGAAAAAAACCATTTTGCAAGGTCGTTAAATTTGCGAGTCACCAACGGCTACGAGAATCAATGAGAGACCTGCCGAAATGCGGAAGCACATCGACGCGACGGTGAAACTGCAAAAATGTGTATCACGGTTACGGTGTTTAAAAATCTTCAGCCCTGGTTTATTTTCTAAAAGGAGGCGAAACCATCATCATGGCTTGAAATGTTTACAAAATATTGTTTAAAGAGAGAATAAAAATCACAGAAATTTTCAAGGAATGATAATTGGTAGTTTTCCATGTAAAAAATAAAGTAAGACAGGCGACGCCGCAATCTGAGAAACGCATTTCTCCAGTTTCACCATCGATGTATCCTTTCTGAATAATCTCTGTATAAGGTTTGTTGTTCGATAAAACTCTCTATGGTGCCCTGTCAATGCCATCGGTTTTCTTAATTTTTATGCCAGTACAGGCTTTAACCCACACTTTTGTTATGGTCACGAAAGTTTTATTAAAAAGCTAAACCTGCTTCGGCGTCAGCTATTTCAACTTTCATATCCTACTTTTGTTTGAGATTTATTTCGGCATTTTGCGTACCAACACTCTGATCGATCAATCCTCTTAGCTCTGGCATCAATGACTCAAGTTTGAGTTTTTGAGGACAATAATGTTTGAGGATAGGAAATATTTAAAGTGGAAGTCATGAACGCATTTTACATGTGGTTTGCATTTTGCGAAAAGGAACCAAGAGCTTTCCGTCGTTGCAATGAAATCACTGAAGTCAAAAAAATTGAATTAAAATTAAATTGCAAAAAATTAAATTTTCTAAGGTAATTTTCCCTTTGAACTTACAGTTTATTGCGAATAAAGATTAAACTCGTTTAGATTATCAGTTTACATTTGCATGGTAAAAAACTTTGCACCATCTCAGCGACTGCAGCAAATGCAATCCATATGAAGTTGATTCGTTCCGGAAAATATGTGNGGGGGGGGGGGGGGGGGAAGCGCGCATATCAAAGACAGTGTGCGATTGAGGAAAACCAGGAAAAAAGTCTAGCTGATAAAGAAAACAAAGTCACTGTAGAAAAAAAGCCGTCAGAATTACCAGGAAGGTGGTAAAATTACGGAAAAACAGATGAATCGCCTTACAGGAGCATTAATAATTTTACCAAATCCTTCCATCCTTTTTCACCTGAGGCCTCTAAGTTCAAAACTGGCTTGCCCTTAAATATTACACCCACGTGAATAATGCTGCCAATTCAAGATCGTTCTCACAATGTTTGACATTTAACGATGCGTTTATCGCCAAGTTAATCAGGCATTTTGGTTTAATTCGTCCGTTCTGAATGCTTCCTGACTTGGATAAGTGCTCTGCTATTTTCAAATTTTAATATGAATTATAGAAAAGGAAAAACAAATTAGATAAAGACTTACCCTCGTTGGACTATATTAAATCTATTTCAATTGAACTTTCAATCTTTGAAACACACATATGTACTCCACGTACTCACATGAGATTAATGTAAGTTCTTACTCAAATTATCACTGACTTCCTTTCGTCTGTTCACAATTTGTATTCGATTCAAATCTTTCCGGCTTCATTTCAGTTTTTTTGCTTGAATCTCTGAATCTTCTACATAAAACACAACCTGGCGGCCGGATATGGAGGTATGGTAAGCGATTTTTTCTCTCTTTCCCGAATCCTTCGATGCCTCATCGTACATTCAGTGCTGGGCACCACAACAAAAACTCTCTCCATCACATGATGCCATATCTTCGTTGAATACGTTTACCAAGGTTCGCAGCAATGAAATTGACGGATCTAGAGTACAATTTTTCAACTGTCAGTTTGTGAATTATTGAGTCAAAGTTGGTGACTTAATTGTCACATTATTGCGTTAACTTTCCTTGAAACATCATTATTAAAAAATCGTAACCTGAATGCATCAATTTGGTAAATAAAATCGCGATTTTTTCTCCATCGATGAAATGTAGCCGTTTAATCTCGGTAAAAGTCGCTATTACGTTTCATTTTCTCGGCCAAAGCGAAACTGCGGATCTTCTTTTGCGATGTTGCTAACTTCCTGTCATACCAATTTTTTTTTTTTTTTAGGAAAACTAGTCAACGTATCTTCTTGAAAATTTCCTTAATTTGTCTTCTTGGTGAACAGAATATTCTGTATTTTCAGGCTATGATGCAGGAATCACTTCAGAGACTTCAACGCAGCGCCAGAAAAGTAGGCGTGCCGACAAATGCGAGTTGCTTAACGCATGGAGGCCTTATTTACTTAAATAAAAAAGTGCACATGCTGAACCACACCAGAGACTTTTAGACATTTAGTGAGACACATCTATTCTTCGCCTGTAATTCTGAT
This sequence comes from Bemisia tabaci, assembly GCF_001854935.1. Lineage (NCBI taxonomy): Eukaryota > Metazoa > Arthropoda > Insecta > Hemiptera > Aleyrodidae > Bemisia > Bemisia tabaci. Next base: position 13,734 of record NW_017554870.1, read on the forward strand.
CGGCTGAAAACGCGATTTTCAATGGGCGCGACACGTTACAGTTGCGAAAATGGCAATGTTGCTACGGGCAAAGGGTTTAAAAATAATTTTCTAGGGAAACTGCTGAGCGCAAAATTGGGCCAAACTTAGTGTTCAAAGACACATTTTCACATATTTTATGGCGCCTATCTGTGCTTAGGCTGTACTTTTGATTCGCAAAAAACGGGATTTGCAATGAGTACGGTTCATTACGGCTGCGAATATGCAGGTAAAGTTGCAGGAAAGGGGAGGATCTGTAAATTTAAAAAAAAAAAAAATGGGAAAACCGTGCTAAACATGTGAAAACATGCACAAAGTTTTGTCCGTACACAAATTTTCAGATCTTTAGGGGCAAGCCTTCGTGATCGCGTGCTACTAACATCGGCGAAAAACGCGAATTGCAATGAGTATGACTGCTGACAGTTGCGCATGTGGTTACATATTCAAGTATCAAAAATAGTATTCGGAGTTTCTTTGAGGAAAACTGTACGAACCATATGAAATTTTGCTGAAAGTCGTGCGTTTCAGCAAATTTTTAGACTTACTGCATTGGTGCACAAACGCACTCATTCGATCCATCCAAGTCGCCTTCATTAACCTGTTTAGGCAATTTATGCGACTCCAGAGTAGTAATAGTTGCTTGCAGACAGTAACCCCGCCCGGATTTATTGGTCTGGAGCACAACATACCAATCCTGTCGTGCCAAGGAAAAACACCGTATGAACATTCGAGAGTTGCCACATTACCGCCACTAAAATGTTTATTTTTGAGGAAATTTACGAATATTTTCTACTGAGATTTTCAGGAGCTTTGGGTGAAGTTCCTAACAAAATGGGCCTGTTGCATGCAAGAGATACAGCCGTGCGAATAGACTTTTGAGAGGTTAAATGACACGAAAATTACGATGGTCACATTAAAAAAGTCTGAAATACACTCCTTACTGCGCAATTTGCGTTGTTAGGAACGCGCTTTTTCAAATTTCCCGCGTCTGGGGGCAGTTTTCAAACGGAAACAATTAACGGCAACTCGCGGCTATTTCCGGTCAACTAAAACTGACAACATAACCTAAAAATCGGAGCTCGTGATATCGTGAAATGAAATGTAGAAGGATTGTGTTGGATATTTAAAAGTTGATCGATTCGGTTACCGCATAAAGCGTATATGGACCACTACAAGAGATCACGTTGGGTTTGTAAACAAACTGAAGGAAAAAATAGCAACGACTCGGCATCTTCTGGAAATCATCGAGCCCGCCGTTTGCTCGTTTCCGGTGATTAGAAAACTGCCCCCAGACGCGGGAAATTTGAAAAAGCGCGTTCCTAACAACGCAAATTGCGCAGTAAGGAGTGTATTTCAGGCTTTTTTTATGTGACCATCGTAATTTTCGTGTCATTTAACCTCAAAAAAGTCTATTCGCACGGCCATATCTCTTGCATGCAACAGGCCCAAATTTGGCAAAGCCTGAAGGCTCATGCGGCGTTCTTCCTTGGCACGACAGAATTAATATCATTCTATTCTTGCAAAGCAGTGATCCTAGCTGATTTTAATCATTGCCTTCAATGTATTGATTATAGGAAATGAGCAGGGCCGGTTTTACCTGTTTGCCGCCCATGGGCCGCCTGTATTTTCCCGCCCCTCCTCGTTCGTTCTGAAACTTCAATAAAAACCATCAAGTGAACGTACCGGAGGGGGAGGGGTGCATAAGACGCGTTAACTCGTGATGGACACATTTTCTGCGAAAGTCCTGTCAACACTACTAGCAACAGTTCACGGAACTTTGCGCGAACGTTAAGTTCCGTAAACCTATCTCTGTGTGGACAAGGCCTTCCATTTATAAGTATTGAACGAAAAAATTATGGAAGAACAAACATAAATGTGATTTAGTAATAATTTTAACTTCCGCCGCCGCGCCGCGCTGACCGCACAATACTTGGCGCATTGCGTGAAGTATTCCTACAGTCTTGTAGGCGCTATGCGTTTCACGTCGACCGCTGCTGACCGCACTATGTTTGACGCAATGCGTGAAGTATTCATGCAGTCTTGTAGGCGCTAATATGTGTTACATGCCGACCGCCGCGCCAAGAGCTTCTCCTTTTCATCTCAAGTCCTCGTCATCATTGCTCTCTACGCCGCGCCGTTCCAGGCCAACTTGCGTGTTTGGGTTCTCTCTTAACTCGACTAATTAAAGGTGCTGTCTCTTTTATCACCGAAAGACGACAAAATTAGAGATTAGTATACTCTCAGGAGATGAGAGATTTTTTCGCCGTTTTTAATTTGTAATTTTTTTCTCTGAATCCAATTTTTTTTTATACCTACATTAAAAAAAAAATTCAAAATTTGCCGCCATGGGCCGCGGCCCATGAGGCCACCTACTAAATCCGGCTTTCGTAATAAGAGGTTTTTGCAGCAGCAGTCAGGTCGTATTCGTTTCATTAAGTAATGTATTAGACAACGTAATTTTGTAGTTCAATACATTCTACTCAGAGCTTATCGACGGTGAAACTACCAAACCACGTATCTCGTTTGCGGTGTTTAAAAATCTACGCTCGCATTTTATTTTTTTGAGGTAGACCAAATCAATATCATTCCTTGAAATTTTCACAGAATTTTCTCCGCACGAAGAGGAAAAATCACAGAAATTTTCAAGACTGGACGTTAAGTAGTTTTTCATTTAAAAAATAAAGTATGACAGGAAGTCTGCGACGTCGCAAACCGAGATACGTGGTTTGGTAGTTTCACCGTCGTTATGTGTGAGCACAGAGTTGTTGTTTTGACAGTAATTAAATGCGGTTCTCAAAATACACAGTACATTGTTTTATTCACGGTATCTCGGATGCTTAATGCCTCTTGCACTGACGACTATCAAGGGAGAAAACATATTGTCGCCAATATCATCATGTCGAGGATGAAACTACCAGAAACGTATCTCGATTGGGGTGCTGCAAAATCTCCGCTCCCATGATTTTTTAAAGTTGAACAAATCAATATTCATCCCTTGAAGTTTTCTCAGAGTTTTCTTCGCACAGAGAAGGAAAAACACGGAAATTTTTAATAATTGAAGTTGCGTGGCTTTCAATTTAAAAATTGAAGAATGACAGGAAGTCTGCAACGTCGCAACTCGAGATACGCAGTCTAGGAGTTTCGCACCGCCGATGCATCTTTCACCTCGCAACATGGGTCGTTTATCCCTGTAAAAAGATCTTCCAGAATCAAGATTATGGAAGAGTTCTATTCATCCTTGAAGGTATTCAGGCACCGAAAAAATCCATCTGCTTTACCTGACCGAATCTTTTGAAGCTACCAAACACCAGGGCCGCATTGACCTACTTGGCCCCCCTTCTCATTCGTTTTGAAACATCAATAAAAACCACCAAGTGAACGTGGCGGAGTAGGAGGGGTGCTTAAGACACGTTTACTCGTGTCGGAACATGTTCTTGCGAAAGCCCTGTCAACACTACTAGCAAAATTTTACGGAACTTAGCGCGAAAGTTAAGTTCCGTAAACCTATCTGTGTGGAAAAGGCATTTTATATTTATAAGAAATGAACAAAAAAATTATGATAGAACAAACATAGATGTGGTTTAATAATTTTAACTTCTGCCATAGCGCCGCGCTGTATTTGACGCAATGCGTGAAGTATTCACACAGTCTTGTAGGCGCTATGCGTTTCACGTTGACCGCTGCGCTGCTGACCGCGCTGTGTTTGACGCAATGCGTGCGACGCATTCATGCAGTCTTGTAGGCGCTAAGTGTTTGCGCTTGCGTGTCTGGTTTCTCTCTTAACTCGACTACTTAAAGATACTGTCTCTTGTATCTCCGAAGGACGACAAAATACTTACTATACTCTCCGGAAATGAGAGATTTTGTCGTTTTTTCTCGTTTGTAATTTTTTTCTGAACCTAATTAAAAAAGTACAACTTAAAACATTTAAAAATATTGCAAAATTTGGCGCCATGGGCCGCGGCCCATGTGGCTGGCCACCCCCTAAATCCGGCTCTGCCTAACACATGAAGGAGTGCGAGGGCTTGAGGGGCTTAATTTTATTGTACTGCAAAGTTTCGAAGGTCATTGAAAAATGCGTTCATTGAAAATTTCATTTATTGGCGGGTGTGTATTTTTGTCATCAGACATTATTGAGGAAAATTTTGTCAACTCATTGAAAACATTCTCAACCAATTCCTAAAGAAAATTTACAACGTTCTTGAGTAGATCAATAATTTGTCAGTTGAAACATTGCAACTTAGCTTCTCAGTTCAGCACATCTGGCTCTCAATCCCTCAGCTAATTAAATTGGGTGCAATCGACAATTAGAGCTTCCAGGATCTTATTTTGTGTACTTCTTGACTAGAATTTTGTGTTTCTTACCAGGTAAAATGTATGTTTGAACAACGTTCACAATGGCGAGCGCGAGACGAACTCACTGAGTGCTTCCGAAAATCTAGTCTTAGCTTTTAGAAAACTACACCAATACATTAAATGTCATCTCATTATTATGTTACAGAAAATTCATTTGATGTTTCCATTCTTCACTGGTTTACTCTTTTTAAAATGAAATCTTACTGCCTGTGTAGCACAGATTGCAGTAAGTAGCAACTTATTACATTATAAAAATACTAGGGGGCTACGCCCCCTGGCCGCTACGCGGCCCAACCCCCTGAAGGCGCTCCGCGCCATCAATGGGCCGCTTCGCGGCCCTCTTTTTACCCTCCTATCAGTGTTAGTTTTATTTTTCCCCTAAAAAATTACGATATGAGGTATACTTTAATTTTAAACTTTACTTAAAATTACTTTAAAATTAAAAGGACGCGTTTTGGAATGACTGCTTGATGAAATATTGCAGTAAAACAATGAACAATGATAATCAGGTAATAAGTAGGATTCCATGAGTCGGGAATCGAACCTACACTGTGTTCAAAGTGGACGCGTTCGACAACTTAGACGACTCGGCCACTGCTCAGCGAGAGAATAAGAGCGCGAATCTTGTGTAGATAAGTGTAGAGCTGATGCGCAGGCTACACAGCTACTGCGCAACCTCCTCGACCACTGCGCATCCTCCCGCGCATAGCGGTAGCAGTACCGGAGCATTCTGTAAACTCACTCACTTTTATAACGTGATTTTAAAAAAACCTGGGTCCTTTTTCCAAAATCTGATTACAGCGGGCTCATCTAGGGCCTATTACCTGTCGATTTACGCAAAAATCATGGACATCGGCCCGGTAGATAACGCTCAAACGAACTATGACAAAAAGTATAAATTTACATTGTTTAAATGGGAGAATTCGCAACTTTACCACGTAATATAAAAAAAACCTGGGCCATATTTTGAAAATCTGAAAAGAGTTGGCTTATCTAGAGACAAGTGCCCGTCGATAGCCGCAAAAATCATGAAAATCAGCCCGGTAGAACGCTGGAACTACGCGTTACCAGTTTCGCAAAATTAGGAGGTCTTGGAGCTTATAGTATAGATTGCAATGCAATTCCACTGAGTGTTGTGTTTGTTGCCTAGCTCCTACTTGAAGGGGCCCCATTCGCTGAAACTTATCGCGATAAAATTTGAATAAGTTGCATATTTTCATTGAAATGCATATTGACTATCTTTCTGGCGTATGAAGCTCCTTTTGTTGATTGCAAAATAAATAATCGGCATAAATCCACTAAATAATGTAAAAATATTGAAATATAATTGTAAAAAAGTTACAATTTTATAGAAATCAAGTTGCAATTTGATTTCAATATATTCGTTGCACTGTGCTACTTGGGTGCTGTATACTATACTGACATACCTGTGTTCCCATACATGGTGTTGACGTTGAGACTCCCAGACAACGTATCTTGGTTGCAATGTTTTAAAATCTTTGCCCCTGTTTTACTTCTTTAAAGGAGGTTTGATTAACATCATTCTTTGAATTTTCTGAGCACAAAGAAGAAAAATCATTGCAGTTTTTAAGTGTTTTCCATTTTAAAAAAAGAAAAGAGTATGGCACGCAATATGCAATGTCGCAAACCGAGATACGTGGTTTCAAAGTTTCACAGTCAATAAGTTGATGCAACATCACGGTGATTTCAACATTATTTCATCTCAATTTTGCCCATCATGAGTACATACTGCTCTTCTCCTCATCTTGAAAGCAACGGTATCAAACTTTCTTATTTATTACTAAATTTTTGCATGAGTACTGTTCATATCCTGACATCAAGATGACATTAATAAAGAACACTACGAAATTGTATTCAATCTAATTGCACAAGTTCTCTATGGAGAGAGGGGTTTAATTGTTACTTTTTAAAAATGCAAAATCATGCAATTTTAAGATTTTACGTGGCTAATTAAGTAGATGAATCGAGTTTTCTTTTCGGAAAAATTAATTACTTTGTTAGCTTGCAGATAGGTAGTCGTAATGAGAGGCATTAAGTTAAGCAACTCCAGGAGTGAAATGTTTCTCTACTACGAAAATGTCAACCATATTACTGTCGCATTCAGTCAAAAGTAAGTCACTGATTCTTGATATCCAGACACTTTTTGTAAGAACTACTATCTTCTTATTGAGATGAAATTGTTCTTTCTTTTTAAGAGGGTAATAATAATGAGAAAACAGGTTTCCGAGAGATTTTTAATCATATTTATTTTGAAATGTTTTCTTCATAGAAAAATGAAAAACAAGAGAAACTGACAAAAACAACAAAGAAATACGAACAAGGAGAATACAGATGTATTCACAACAAAACAGAACTTGATACCAAAACACATTGTCATCCTAAGCAGAGCGCAAATTGATCAACAATTTTAGAATAAGGGTAAATTTGGGGGCTTGCTTTGCAAGATTACAGAGCAAGTTCTGAAAGATACTTTAGAAGTATTACTGATAAAGGAGATAGTGGTGATACATTAAGTTATATTTTGAGTGGTAAAAAGCTAGAGGGAGATTGGGATCGAAGAATTTGGCAATATTTTTGTGATAAACTTTTTGGTTAAAATTCTATGGGAGCTAGAAATGCCCTAGAAGTGATTATAGGATGATATTGTAGGATAAAAATTTACGCTCTGTTTCCTTCCTTTCTTTCTTCATTTTCTTCAGCATTTATTACTTAAAACAGTCAGATCACTAGAATTAGTGACTCACTTTGCTCAGGATGACAGAGCAGTCACCGTCATTTTGAGGACTCAGCAGTAATGGATACGTGATGCATTGTAAAGAAATAAAAACGAAAAAAAGTTTGTGATGGAATAAAATTAACTTTGTTGTACTATGTGGTTCCAAATTTTCCATGAAATAATAAGATTTGGTATGAAGACTACACAGCGTCACTGACACTTTATCGCTTTAAATGCGATCAAACTGAGACATTTCGCACAGACCTAGCAACTAAATTTGAACTTCCATTACCGATTAAAAAAAAAACGGAACATGATATAACATAAGCAGGGTTACCTTTGCTTGCATGCGCAGAATATAGAATTCCTGCATACATTCATAAAATAAATAAAGAAAGTAAAGAAATAAATAAATAAACAAATTAATAAAATAGGAAATTAGTAAGACCAAAATCAGTTAAAATACAATTCAATGGTCATGGTCTGGTTGACTGACAGTTTGATCAAAAACTTCTCTTAATACAAATTTGAAATTCCATGGAGTTTTACAAGTTCTTTGAAAAAAATTCTTGATGTGACTAGTTCAAGATCATTTGAACCATAGAGTGCCACTTAAAAGGAACATGCGCTTTAGCAGGGCTGTTGAAAAGAACAGGATTCAAGATATTTTTTCCCGTTTGCTTTTGGAGATCATAGAACCACTTTTGTCTTGGTTGGTATTTAATGATAAGCTAAAAAGTAATGCTTTATTATCAGCCAGAACGCCAAATTTCAACATTAGAAATAAATAGGAAAAATGACAAGTGAAAAATTTTGTGAGTGATGACATCTACTTTGCTCTCTAAGAGCAAAAACTCCTCCGATATTGAAAATAGAAATTCAATGTTTCTATGTTCTTCTATTTAAGCCGACTCATAAATATCAGTTATCAAAACTCTAGAATTTTTCAACTTTGACTTCAATCCTTTAAAAATACATGCCATTAAGAGTGAAAATAAACTGTAAAACAATTTTAGTGTAATTTTAAATATAATAAAAAGGTACAGGTTACATTGTACAGTTGCGTCTTTTTAAAGTTATACTGGCGAAATACCTGAGGGTAGAAATTAAATTATGATTAATAATATAATTCATGAATAGGTGAGAGGAGTAGTATTTACGAGTGAATTATCGACTGAATAAAAATAAATAAAAGCAGGGCAACCCTGCGTACATTTTAATTACAAACACACAAACTTACATTTTATGTAGTATACATTTTTCATCATAATAAAATAAACTCTCTCTTCAGGCGTCCATTCCAATCTATTTCAAACCTCTTTTACTTTTCCTCCAGAAAATTTGGAATTTTCTTTATGAAAACCAATATCGTCATACAGTTAAACTCAACAAATCTTAGATTTAAATTTTCGTAACAAGATTAAAACTTGAAAACTTAAAGTATGCGAAAAGAGAAAAAAATTAACGTACTTAAACGAATTCCTTAAAAGTAGGAGTAAAAGTAAGGACCAAGAAAACATTAAAATAAATATACGATGATCTTATGCACGATAAAAATTATACAGGCATAGGTATTTGTGATGCTGAGAGTAATTTTCATTCTCAAGTTTGTGTACATAAAAAGTGGGCGACTCAAAAGAGACTTTAAATCAGGAATAACAGCAGCTTGCAAAACCTTTTCATCATTCTTCTTGCTTCGATAACTGTGAAATATCATACTCCCGACAACATATTGCACTGAGAGTTAGGAACTGGCCATAAATTATCTCCTATTGAGATTTCAATCGTTCAAAAGCATGATTTCGGAGTTTTAGAGCTTTGCACTGATAGCGTCTTTTAAAACAAGACAATATAATTGATGACAGTACTGAAGCATAAGGAAATAAAAATTAGCTCTCTAGAAAATGCTCCAAAACTCCTTCTAGTGTGTTACAAGCACTGCACAAATTTGAAGCTTTTAAAGCTAGTCACTATCGACTTCTTCCTGAAAGAAACCTTAACATTTCCTGACCATAACCTCCATTAATGTTGCTCGCAATCTGTCAACAAGTCGCTGCAGTTCATCAGCCTTCGATTTCAATGCACTGTTCGTAGCTTCCAACTCCTCTGCTTGGATTTTCATCTCCACTTCACGCGATTTGCGATTCATTCGAGATCGGCGTGATGCTTCATTGTTCTTGTCTCGCAATTCACGATACTTATCATCCGTGTAAACGGATGAGTCCTCGCTGGTTGTCGAGAGCTTACGCTTCTTCTGCGGGGGGTAGAGGATGTTCTCGGATAGTGAGTTGGTTTTGTTTCGGAACAAAACTGGTCGATACTCGTCCAGTTCGATCTTGATTCGCGGCTCCACTACAGCAACTTTTTCTTTCGGGCGAGAGGGTCTCCTGCGTGCTGGAGGTGCTCTTCGTTTCTTCTCTTCTTTGACTGGCGCATTCGTTTTTATCTCTTTTGATTCTTTCGGCGAGACGTTCGGAACTTCCACTTCTTCTGGCTCCTCTTTGATGGCGATGAGGGGTGCTAAGAGCGGCTCTTCTGCTTTCGGTGTGAATAAGGGTTGTATATCAAGTTGTTCTGGTTTGATTTCCGGTGTATTCAAAACATTCGTAGTTTTTCCATCAACATCTGTTGGATATTTGTCCTGAAAAAACACAACAGAAATAGAACATGAGCATAATGTAAGAAAAACATTCGGATGACAGGTTAGTAAAAACTGTTCAGTCTGCTATTAAAGTTATTACATTCTTTTCCCACTTCCTCTCAAATTTGTAGTTCTAAGATTCATCTTGTAACTTCTTTGATAGCTCCTGGCAAGCATTTTCTCTGAGCTTAAAGTAATAATGAGTCAAGGAATTATTTACAGGGTGTCTCATCAAATTGAGGAAAAAAATAAAAACAGAATTTCAAAACCGGCCGGCTTTTTCAAATTTTCCACTAACTCGTCTCTAAAATACAGGATAGAGAAAAAAATGTAAGAAGGAAAAATTCAAATTTTCTTCTTCTTTATTTTTCTTCTTTTCTTCCCATCCTTGTTTTTTAACTGCTACCTTCCAAATTGATACCTTTTTCGTAAGAAACCTGATACACAACTTTGTGCCTAGCTACAGAGTTGTAAATAGCCATAGTTTCTAAGACACCGCTTTAAAATAAACATGTATATTAATTACTCCTACTTCTTTTTCTTTTTTTTTAAGATTATTTCTTCTTTTACCTTGATGAAAAATTAACACCTTTCCCTGGTTCACATAAAATAATTGGGTGTAGCTTCCTCTAGATTTTCCAGATGTTTCAGCCCTGCAGACACCCTGCTTGAAGCAGTCAATTGGACGTATTTCTATCAAACGGAACTAAGGGCCATTGGGGGAGGAGGGAGAGGGGGGCTTGAATTGGCGGGTGTTGCGGAACGCAATGCTCGCTCCGTCCTATATTTTCAATGCTTTTCCATGGCACTTGGTTCCTTTTAACAGAAATGTGTCCAATTAACACATTGACTACCCGTGTCGGCCCATCAAGGCCAGCAGAGACTCTTGACAAATTCACCTCTATTGATGCCATACTGAGCGAATTGAGCAAAAAGATTGGTGAGAGCTGACACACTCATAGAACCAATGAAAAATGTAAAAATTACATCGAGGCAACTGTGGTGCATTTTAGGGGATACTTTAATGACAATCAGTTATGAGGCAAGCTGATAGATATTACTTGTAGCTTGCGCAAAACTGGTCCCTTTAGACTGGCATTGATATCATCAGATCGAGGATCCTTACGTCTTGATTATCAACATGTGAAAAAAAAATTGATTGAGAGGTCAGGTTGGTCGCTCCCCCAGTTAGATTACCTAGCCAAGCTCTTCAACCGATCATACTATAGACTGAAGGGCTAGTCCATGATTCAAAAAGAGCTATATAGCATACTAACCTCTTCAAAAACATACGCCAACAAGTTGAAACTCGAATTCTTATCGGTGAGTGGACCAAGTATATCAGGAGTTGTCATATTAAGCTCTTTCTTCTGCGCAGGAACTTGTGATGTCTGGACGAAACTCGACGGAGAGTCTGAAGATGCAAGCGGCTCGGCTGCTAGCGTGAGATCCAGTTTCAACTGAGCATCTCGCCGCCCTACCAGACTGTTGTTCGCTGGTTTTCTGAAATTGAGCGATGTGACTTTGCCGCCTTGCGGAGGGTAAAGTTTCCCACTGTTGGTCCCTGGGCTTGGCGTTAGGCTTTCCACACCACTCTTGTCATCTTCTTCTAACCATGCGAAAGTCGGAACGTCCATCAATGAATTTATTTCATCCATTTTCATTGCTGGAACATCAGATTCACCTGTCGCTGAAAAAGAAAAAGACAGATTAATCAAAGAGTTATCATTTCAAACAAGCTAGGGTGAAGAAAAGTAATGAAGGATAAAAACTTTATTATTTTGGGGGTTCAAAACATGCCTCAACTCTAGAATAATAAAAACGTCTTGGGGTGTCTTCTAATATTCTAAATTCCATAGACAATTGCTGCCACTTCTGAATTCTAGACAGAAAATTATAAAATTTGGTAGGATTTTAAACGTTCATTTTTTTTTTTTTTTTACTTTTTCCCGCAGCTCACCAATGGGAAATATTGCACACTCATCAAGGAGAAAGAAATTAATTGAATATTTTCAAGTTATTTCAGGAAATTTATTCTGAAATACCACAAAGGAGAGGATAATGTCAAATAAATGGGTTCATGAAAAGTCAGAGTGGAAACTCAGTTCAGTCATTAAATACTAAGTTTCAAATGAAAAATCTACATTAAGATATTTAAATTTTGAGATGAGACTCTCAAGAGTTTGTCAGAGCTCTCTTGAATGGCAATAGCTGAAGTTGCCCGGCAGATGCACTTCCCGCTTAGTCGTACATTTTGTCCTCGAGAACAACATTTAATATTTTACTGATCATTTTTGCCATTTAAGATGGAGGTATTAAAATGTTTCCTGAGATTTTTTGCGTTTAAAAAAAATAAGCGAACATTCACCTCCGGTAAGATTACAGGATATAAAAATTGTAACATTTTTCTCCTCTCTCTTCTGCTCCTTCAGTCATTATTTTTTTTGCCTGCTTACTAGGATTGGCCTCAAGACAAGGCTCACACTAATTAAAATTTAAAAACAATTACTACCTCACTTGCGACAAAGCTCTTGGGCAATAGGTGTCTTTCGAGCAACAGCTCATCATCAGTGCCACTGCCGCCAAAGAAATTCATCGCAAGTGAGTTAATAATTTTTTTTAAAATTTTAATTACATGACTTGTGCTGAAATACCTCCCTCAATTTATATTTAGGCTCACACTGTTACTTCTGAAACAAGATCTTTTGGCCACCTCATTGGTTTCGTAATCTTATTTTTACAGAGAAAGCACGGTCAGAAAGTTCAACAATTTCGATTTGAGTCCAACGCTTTGAGCTCTGATGAGCATTAATATTCCAATGCATCTGCTTGAGCTGAACACTCTCCCCCTCAGTCTAGTACTGATATTCATTAGAGCTCAACATTTTTTACTTCAGTTGAAATTTTTGAACTTTCTGGCCTTACCTACCCTGCAAAAATAGTTTGGACCCACCCAGCACTATTTCACCACCGTAGAACAAAGACATACACAGGCAGCCCAAAACAGAAACAGTAGAAAGAAAACAAGGAAACAGCAGGAACAGGGCTACAGTATATAAAATTATACAGGACGTTTTGGTGTCTCACGACAGTATTATCGACCACTAAGAACAGTAAAGTACAATAAAAAAGAGGTAAAAAATGAAAAAGAAATTAAAATCAAATGAAACTATTTTAATTTTGTACTTTACTGTTTCTAGCAGTTGATAATGTTGTTGTCAGACACCGAAACGTCCCGTATAATTTTATGTATTTTAGCCTTGTTTCCGCTGTTTCTTTGCTTTCTTTCTATTACTTCACCACCTTGTCACATTCAGTTCGGGCCACATTTTAAATGTTTTTTTCTTGTTTCGTAATCTTAATCTTACCTGAGCTTGATTGATTGATTCCACGTTCATCCACTACTGTCGTCGTGAAGCTGGTCAGGTCCACGAAGTCCTCCGTCCACCAAGTTGAGGGGGTGTCCATCATTACTGGAGGAATACTTGTGGCTGCTAAGGAAGCACTGTTCTCGCCAAGAAATCCGCCCCACTTTGGCTTCCCTTGCTCCTGACCACATCTTCCACGCGACTGTAAAAACAAAAAAACGTACATTAGACAACTGCATAAGAAATAAGAGGGTAGTTGGACATGGAATAAGGCTTTAGATTCAATTCCTTCTGTCAATGGTAATTGGTCTCAGCAGAGTCTGATTTCCAGAGTTACCAATCTAGTATATTTCGAAAAAATAAATGACAAAGATCGAACAGACTTTATACAGGGTTGCCACACAATTTAGGGCATGAAATTTCATGACATTTCCTCAATTTCCGGAACACATTTTGGAGAAATTCCCTAACAATTGAAGGTATTACAGTGTGTTGGAGTTTTTTAGCCAACGTGCATTAAAAATTCAGCATGAAGCTGAAAAACTCCGACATACCTACTGTCGAACGAGTGCGTCTACCGCAATCAGTTTGTGAATTGAAGGTATGTCAAATGGTTAAAAAGACATAATTTGAAACAGTTGTAAGGCAAAATTTGTTGTTCAAGACTTCAAACCTCTTCTAAAAGCAAATAAAGGTGACTAAGCTAATTTTCCCTATCACTTTCATTTTTCCTTCTGACGTTTTCCGGTATTCCTGCCTGTGGCAATCCTGCATAATACAGTAACACTCTCGTCAAATAAATTTCCAAACCAAAGCATCATGGCCACGCATTTTTAAGGGCATCATAAGTTATTCTTCATTCATATTCAATTTTTGAGCGGTCTAATTCACTATATCGATGACCGAAATGAGAAACCACGTATGTCCATTTCGTTGTATCAAGATTTTCGCTCATCTTAATTTTTTCAAGGAGAAACAAGCAAACTTCATAAATTGAGAAACAGAGAGAAAAAATAAATGAACTTCTAGAGAAATTTCTAGGACTAGTTCTTTAAAAGTAAGGAAAGTTTCACAGGAAGTCTGCAACGTCAGAAACGAAGACACATGGTTCCGCCATTTCGCCATCGGTATTAATCTTCAATATGCATACATTTTATGTATTCCTTGACTGAACTGACTACAGCACTAGTATCATTAAAAAGACAAAATTTTACAACCGAAAATAAAACAAAAATTGTGCAAAACTATATTAAGCATAGGTGCAGCTAGTAGAATTTGATTTAGGGGTGTGACTGTCCCGACTTGGTCAAATGTCTACAGCTAGTCGAGATTCGGGGACAACCTGAAAAATGTAAATAAAATTGACCTACCGGAGACACTTTATGACTTTCAATCCAACGTTTGACGATTAGATTTTCCGATAGAACCAAATTCTTTCCGCCACAGATTTTCTAGAAGAGGAAGTTACGGTCTTTTGGAAATCTGAGGAAAGGGGAGTCAAAATCCCTTATAGCTACACCTGTGAATTTGGGGCTTCTAATGTATGTACTGTACAATCCAAAGGTGAAACTAGGTAGAGAGATCAGTTAAAATTTGCACGATTCCTGTCACATTTTTTACTGCTGTAGGAAAATCAGCAGTTCTATATTTCAGCAATTCCGCATGATTTTACTCGGGCCGACCAACAACTTTGATGAAAAATATTAAGAGAGAATTTTTCCTGTTGAAAAGAATGATCGACAATAGGAATTTTGGTTCACGATGATCAAGATCTGCATTTTTCTCGTTTCACCCTTGATAGATAGCTCATTCCCATAGAAAAACAAAAAATAATACAACAGACTTTAAACCCGATGCTGCCGGTTTTTGCAGAGTTTTCTTTTTTGAATCGTGATTCCTAGAAAAAAGGAAATTAATTCCTGTGGAGTGACAGGATCAGTGAAGCCTGCCGCAAATAAAATGCAATTTTTCAATTTGGCAGAGGAAGGAAGGGGTTGGAAGAGTCCTTATGAAATGCACCTCATAATGCTGTTGTTATCGCCTGAAATGGGAAGTAGTACTCCTGTGACTATGGAGTACTACTATGGCCCATAGTGGTCATATACTATGGGGCTCAACAGCATGGAATGAATCCAAGCAAAACCCCTCCATTCAAACCATACCTATTTTGGACTTCGTGATTTCTGGAAGGATTTAATTATTGCTATGAGGGAAAAATGACGACAGCGAATAAATTCCGATTATCCGACGAGAACTGGTGGTTCCAAACCTTCATTACAGTGGTAACGATGGAGGAGGGGAGAGGGGAGGGGGGTCTTGAATCCACATACTGTAAAAAGTGCATGCCCAACCTAAAAAGTGACTTTTCCCCTACAGTACCTAAACACTACTTACGCAGCAACGTTAGAATAACTGCCGCTCTAAAAACTGATAGACTACATAAAACAGCTTTCACTGAGATGCATGTTCAAACAAGATTTTGAGAGGGAAGTTACGTGCAGGAATTGAACTTTGGTGCATAAATGAACAAAAAGCTCGGTAGATGTAAGTAGCGTCAGAGTTCCGGATTCTGCACGTTAGCAACAGGACCATATGGGGCTTCCCGCGTTTCTTGGGAGAATTTCCGCTCCAAAAACAGCAGCACCGTTCGGTTATGCAGGCGCGAAAGGGTGGATACTTACGGCATCCATGCGGTTTTTTGTGAGCTTTAGAGCCTTTGAAATTACCCGGCGAAACCTCAGCTCAAAAGGTCGCTCCTGAGGAAGTTTTTATCTCCACGGAAGACTTCTTCAGATACTTTCCCCAAACAGACTCTTGGGTCAGTCTTTGTTGGATAATAAAGAACCACTGAAGTAGATCTGCGACAAGATTGATTCAGGCTTTTGTTAGTAAGTTAGTTATTTGGTCTGAACCCAGACTGGATCCCTAACTCACCTTCTGATTTAAAACCTCTTCAAAGGTAATGATGCCTGCTTTCAAAGCTTCGGAAGAAGTGATGTTGTTGATCACTTTAACCTGAAATCAAAAGAAAAGAGTATTTGTGAGTAGAGGGTAGGAATATACCATTTAAGACAGTAGTAATAAAAACATTTTAACGGAGAATACAACTAGTTGAAAGATTCTTGTGTATTTTGTTAAAATCCGTTTGCAACTCATGTATAATTTTTATGGGTGTGCTGATGTTTCGAAATATTACTCATACGAACTAATGTAAAAATCTTCTCATTGCAATTTTCTAACGAAAAAATTGAGAGCGCAGCAGCATGTTTTTCAATGAACACTTGTCAAATCAGTGAGAAAATAATTAAGTTTTTCAAAATTCCACAGATACATTCATTCTCGATTCTGACTGTTCGACCAACAGAATTCACCAAAATTCTGAATCGCAGATTAGAAAGATGTTCCTTTTTTGATCGGGAAAATTCGCCTGATCTCATGTGATACCAAACATCAAAAACTTGACGTCAGTAATTTTATTTTCAAGGTATTTTTTTTGCTAATCTAGAAGTTTCGACCGTCAAAACACGATTATGTGACCGAATGCAACGGTGACCCGTTGCGTAAATGGCGAGACGACATTCCACCGCATCGAACAATCAAGAGGTCTGAATCGTTACGTAATGCGAAAAAGAGGGTCCGGGTCTGCGTTACGGGTGCGTTACGCGGAGAGTAGGAGGGGGGGACCGGAAAAAAGCGTTACGTAACAACATTCCGTCGTTCCCTGGACGAAAGAACGTAACTGCATTCCGACATTGCGAAGTTTCCGTTCGCAAATTTTATTTTTACGAAACGACTTTTGAGAGTTTCTTGCTGAAAATTTCAATGATTTTTCTTTCGAGTAATCGCGACGTTGTGTCGTTTCGTAGACGATGGAACGTCATACTCAATCGAAAGATTAAAGAATTTTTTTAAAATGAAATATTTTACAAAGAAAAGAAATTTGTGATTTTTGTTGAAATGTTGCTGAAAAGCCAGACATTTTCATTTCAGGACATCAGAAAATTCAATTTTGGAATGGAAATTTTGGAAACACAGAAATTTAGTTACTTCCTTTTGTTACGGGAACGACGGTGCGAATCGAAAATTTGTTGAAGAGAGATGGAACAGTTATAACTAAGTGAAAAAAAAGAGAGTTAAGATTTTAACAACTTTGGAATGGAGTTAAGTTCCTTGAACTAAGAAACGACTTTATCCTTCGGGAAACATTGAAATGTAGTTACGATCTCATGTCAGGGAAACGACGCACATCAAGAATCGAGCATTTTCAGAAAATAGTTCGAACGGTGATTTTACGTTAAAAAAATCAATTTTTAAGGTAAATTTCACGACCTTCGAATAGAGTTAAGTTCTTTTGTATTGAATTGTTCAAAAGGAATTTTTTGTACAGTGCTTCGGCCAAACAATTATCTCAATCTATGTCATGGCACTGATAAATGCAAAAACTTTCGAATACTCATAAAAAAAAAAAAAAAAAAAAAAAAAAAAAAAAAAAAAAAAAAAAAATTGTAAGTTTTACAGACTTGGAATGGAGTTAATTTCCCTCGTTTGGGAAAAACAACTTATTCACAGTCTTGGAATGGAGTTAAGTTCCTCCGTCTGGGAAAAACAACTTAATCCCCTAATCCCCCTCCCACTACCAGTCGCGGCGAACGAACGACCTCGAAAGGCCCTCGAGGCGGTCGAAATATCATTGCAAATCTACAAGAATAAGAGCCTTGACCCAGATTCCGAGTTTAAAAAAATGGCGGGCAGGACTGATGATGCGAAAGCATGTGGCCGATGTTGCGAGAAGCGCCGGCGTTCGGCATTCCGGTAGCAGTCGGCGACATCTCCGGGCCGCACATGACTCATGACTCACCGGGGGAATTTGCGCACTTCACGCACCGCGACGACGCGAGCTTTCGCTGCGAGCTCCCCGCGGGACAAAACCGCGTATCATCACCCGGAGTCCCGTGGGACTTAGGTGGTTCTTGGGGGGCGGGGCGGCTCAGCGGCGGAGTGCGGTGCGATTCGGCAGCAGGCGCGAACTCTCGCCGGTAACGTTGTCGAATCGGGCAAATTTTCGCGTTCGATTCGGTGCGAATCGTGCGAATTTAATGGGAGATTTGACAACGTTGTTCGGTCGTCGCGCGGCCGACCGCCAGACGGCGCTGATTCACCCGGAGCCACCTGATGCACGGCGCGCGGTTCACGTTTTCTCGTCGGTCGTATGATCTGAGATCACAAGATGTGTTAACCGAAAAAAAAAATCTCGCAGTTTTGAAAAAAAAAAAAAAAACCACACACTGGCTAAAAAATAGAATTTTCTATGGAGATGTAAAGATATCGATGGCTAAAGTGCAAAACAACGTATCTCCATTTGCGACGTTGCAGACTTCCGGTCATACTTAATTCTTACTTTGGAAAACTAGTCAACGATATCGATGGCTTAAGTGCAAAACAACGTATCTCCATCGGCGACGTTACAGACTTCCGGTCATACTTAATTCTCACTTTGGAAAACTAGTCAACATAGTTTCCACAAGACTTCCTGGATTTTTCTTTTCTTTAGTCTGAGAAGTCCGCAGAAATATCAAACCATACAGTTAACTTGTTTCTCTTCGAAAATATAGAGAAAGGGAAGATATTTTGAAACACCGCTATGGAGATACACGGTGAAGCACTTAAGCCATTGATATGGGGTTCTCTTTAGGAAACATGTCAAAAAAAGGTGCTGAAATCCTTGAAAGAAATATCAGCATACACCTCTTTCAGCGTCAAAAAATCAGCACTCTTACTGAAATTTCAGCACATCTACGGATCCTGGCTCAACAAAAAATTCTCGACACCATAAACGCATGGCCCACAGTGGAGTGAGTCTATCAGAGAGGTCGGACAAGAAATTTTTAACTAATACTGCAACTTTTGAAGCTTAAGTGATTTGTACATTTTAAATTTAAGAGGCATCTCTGTAAGAAATTTTACGAGGAAACCAATGGAACCACTTTTAAAACCTCAAAGTTTTGTATGAATGGAGTTATAAGCTTTTAAAGTTTCCAAATTTTGTCCGACCTCCACCAATAACTCGACCCATTGTGCGGTCTGAGGAGCCGAGGCCCGGCCCGCATCATTTCATATCCTATTCGACAGGTTCAGACCTGTCCGTCGCGTCGCACAGTGGATACAATCAATTGGAGGGGTCGGACATGAACTTTATGGCTAAAGCTGCGAATTTTGATGTTTATTTCGTCACATTTTAAATTTCATGGGGTGTTCCTGAAAAAAAATTTCACGAGGAAACCAATGGAGTCATTTTCAAAATCTCAAAGTTTTAATTTAACGAGGTTATAAGCGTTTAAACTTTCCAAATTTTGTCCGACCTCTCCTATTGACTCGATCTACTGTGCGTCGGAGCAGAGCTACGACATTCATCGTAAAACCGCGAATCTACGCCCGATCTTCATTGGAGATACGCTGTTCTTTCTCGGCCAGATCAGTGACGTCATCCGACGTCGGACGGAACGAGGCAGTCGCCGTGACGTAAGCAACCCGCCAATCGAGATTCCGCCTCGGCCCGATAAGCGGTCTACGAGACGCAAGGTTAGCAGGCGCGACATGTAGAAGTGGGCTATCGACGCCCCCTCCTGACGTTACGTGGGCGTTTCCGCTAGATTTTGGACACAAATTTCACGATCGCTTCTTGAATCGTCAACGCTGAGTACTAGGAGAGAAACAACGAACAGAAGCTGGTGCGAGATAGCTTTCACGGCCGCGTGACGTCACTAGGTATAGCTTTGAATTTTCCGGAAACTATGAATCTACTGAAAAATCTCATACCCCAAAATTTGCTTGAAAATTTAATTTAATACAAGCCAAGGTGGCAAATTTTCTTGGATTTCAAAATTCCCTCGTCTTACCCAGGATTTTAAAACGAAAAATTCCCTGATTTTTCAGATTTTTTTTTAGTTTGTTTGAAATTGCCTCATTTTCCGATTCCTTGATTTTTCCTGACTTCTCGGACTCAAAAATGTTCGAATTTCTCGACGGTTAAACATAACTTCCTAGGAAATTACTTTTTTCTATTAACTACACTTGTTTTTGTTAAACTCAGCTTGCAAAGTTGCCTGAATTTTCCTATGAATTTTCTTAGGAATTTCCCGACTTCCTCTAGTTTGTGCAGGTTGCCATAGATTTCCTGCTCTTCCAGATTTCCCAGACCGCCAAAAAACCCGTTTTTCTTATGAAAAATCACGAGGAGAGAGGTTCAAAAAGTAATAAAAAGTTGTTTAACTCCTCGCAAAAAATTTTGAGCGCAGTACCTATATTTTTCGATAAAAAAGTGAAATATTTTGACTGAAAGAATGAATGCTAAAGTTCTGCAGTAAAATGTCCTAACTCCTTCAGTGTACCCCAGACTTTCAAGAACTTGTCACCTTCCTATAAACGTTGAAAAAAGGGACTGAGCGCAACATCTCAGCTGATTTTGCTGAGTGTCTAGTGACGTCAACAAGTTGCTGCGGACACGACGCGACGCGACGGAGCGCCAGCTTTTATTAATTGGTCTTGCCGCGAGTTCACGCGACCTTATCATTGGAGGATGTAATTCGATAAACCAGCTCGCGAATAACGGGAACTATGGATATTTTTCGAGGAAAAAAGGATATGATTTGCGGATTGAAGCGACGTCGAGGGCTCGAGTGATGACGTAACAATCGAACGGGATGACAGAATATCGAGCGGGCTGGATGTTGTTCCACTTTTCTTTATCTCACTCAACCTACAAGTATGATGAAGTGGCTCATAATTCTCCATTTTAGATGCTTTATAGCTCTTTTAATCTCAGTGGGTCCAGTAAGCTCATAAGATCGTGTTTAGATGGCCGGTTCTGATCAAGAGACGAAAATTTTACGAGTCTGTGCAAAGGCGTCCCGGCTGTTTCAATGACTGGCTTTGGATGCAACTATTCGTGTTCTGGGGATGTGCGTGTTGCATACACAAAAAATTGCAGGCGCTCTGATTGTCTCAAGCACAGCTTGATGGCATGCGTTTGCAAATTCGGACAGGGTGTCTACTAAAACAGGCTGACCAGAAATCAGTACTTTTACGGTACTTTTTCAGTACATTCCCATGAAATTCAGTACCTCTTCAACAGACAAATTCAGTACTTTTCAGTCCTTTAGTTGGACGAAATTCGAAAAATTTCAAAAATTTTAAAATCTCGCTCAGATTGCGACAAAATGACAAAAATTCCGGAACTTTTTGCAGAATTTCCGCACTATATCAGTGCTTCCGGACCGGCCTTAGAAAAACAGTACTATTTCCGGACTTTCTGGAAATTCCGAACTTGTAGACACTCTGCAGAAGCGTTTCCTTCATTGCACTTACTACCGTGTTTACTACGAAATCCTCGCAATTCACAATCAGACGACTTATGAAACAGCATGGCAGCAGCATTGCATTAGAGAGAACTCACTCTTTTTTAAGAGCCGATGTGAAAAGGAAAGAATAAGAAAATATAGCCAAGCCAGGCTTGAGTTGATCTTTAAAACTTCTAAAAAGATTCAACGAAAAAAAACCCCAATTCGACGCTACGACATGACTGATCATGCGGCGCACTAGCCTCAAAATTCCCATACGTAACTTATCAGACTTGTAATGTTTCCAGAGCTCTTAGAGCGATGACATTAACTTTTCAATAAGTAGTTAGCAACACTGCACTGGCGAGAGTTAATACATCTATTACCTGCCGTGGGCCACTGTCTCATTATCAGCCTTTCAAATGCTTATTGTCGGTATTTAAAATAAATTTGAGGCAAGCAAGATTAGACTCGCCTGATGGCAGCGTTGTCAAATTGCCAGAAAAAGCACTTAGTACGCGGGAAAGATCTCGGTTTCCCGATCATTCGAATTGACTTTTTCTTCGACACTGGCAACCAAGCTGAGATTTTGATGAGCCGTGCAAAGGTCGTAAGATCAACAGAGATCATGGCGTCGGCGGTGTTGCTAAAGTTCACGTGAAAATCCTGCTAACTCGAGCAGATTTTCACGAAATACTAACAAGTGTAGCAAGAAGGGAGTTGTGATACTGCTGGAAAATTTAGTTCGCTCTGGGACATGCTTCTGGGTTTACTGAAGTAATTAAATCCTAGCATATTGAATCAAACCGACATCATGTAATTTAGTCGGGGATTCTTATGAGAGGGTGTGAGACCTACAGTTTTGGACGAGAATTAAGTGTACAAAGTTGAACTAACCCAACTTGACCTTTGTCTAAATCAAGAGATTCGTCTAAAGATCATTTCTCAAGTAAGAATAAGCGGATCCAGGGAGATGTAAGGGCATACGTCCCTTTTCGCTCGCTCGGAAAAAAGGGGCAAGAAGAAGAGAAGAAAAAGAAGAAGGAAGGAGGAAAGAAGAAAGGAGTAGAGAGAAGAAAAGAGAAGGAGGCTTAGATTTGGCGATTATTCATGACAAATTAGCTTGAAGTGCATATTAAGGAGACTCTATAGCCAGCTCATCCACAAGTATCCGCTTTTCTGGCCGAAGTATCACAAGCGCTATGCGAAATTTCAAAATTTCCGCCGGCATTTTTATACAGAGAAATTGTCGGTTGCGTCCGTTTGAAGATTTCGCTGACTTTTATCGGCAGCACCAAGAAAATTCAGTGAAAGTTTCGGACATTTAAGATGAGCATCTCTGTTAAAAAATAAAAAGGCGACGGAAATTTTTAAACGTCGCATGGCGCTTGTAATACTTTGCCCGGAAAGTGACGTTATGTTCATCCTAATTTTATTCCGAGAAAACGAGAGAGCTACAAATAGATCGGCAACCCTGCCGCCCGTTGAATTTTGTTTGGATTGCGACCCGAGTCGTTGGACCGTCAAACAAGGTGAGAGTTTATTTGTCCCAACACGATTAAAATAATGCGATGATGGCAGGGCTTTCGAATCCTAATTATGACGACGTAAGCTCGATTTTCCGCTGCTCCTAAAGTAACGATGTTCCAAAGTCCAGCCGATTATCGCGCCGCTATACCTTTAAACTTGAACTTCCGTTCTCGGAAAAAAATCTCGACACAATTTCTGCTGTCGTCGTTCCAAAATGGGTCAGTTATGTTGAAGTGCTAAGGAAAAACACCGTATGAGCCTACAGACGTTGCCAAATTTCCTCAGATAAAATACAAACTTACTGAGAACGTTGTGAATATTTTTCACCCAATTTTTCAGACAATTGTGCGTGCATTTTAATCTAATGTACCTGGAAATTTCATGGAAGAATATGTATATCTTTCTCCAAAAATACACGTTTTGTGCGAGGAAATCTGGCAACTCTCGAGTGTCCATACGACGTTTTCCCTTAGCAAGGTAGTATGAGTGTCACAGAATCGTGTTTGGATGGTGGTAAACTGACAAGGAGTGAGATTGGCTTAAAAGCCAAGCTTCTCATAATTTCTTCCAGATATCACGGTCTGGTTAAGTCGGGAATTTTCTGCACCCCTAGACATTGCTCTGTTTTGCTTAAAACATTTTGTCCATCTGGAGTGTATACATTTTTCATCGACATTTTCAAGTTTTCCGACCCTGTCAACGCCTTCATACTAACACAGATCAGGAAGAAGAAAAAAACTATTAGGAAAAGAAAAAAAAAATTCCTATGACGTCAATCGTAGATATGAACTTTTGGACTTGCCAATTATTTTCTTATCGTTATGTGCACTGCTGATCTGTACGTACTTTTTTATCTGTATCCGTCAACAGGAATGTGACTCACGCCGACTGAAAGCGCGACTAGACTGGGTCTCCCAGGAACGGGGAGAAGTCTAACAAGGAAACGGCGATAAAAGAATAGACTTCCTGTAATTATCATCCATTTTCAGAACTTCGACTGTCTATCGTAGAGGCATCGATTAGTTCACTGCGGAGTCCTCCAAACTTTCAGGATGAATTAATAATTACAAGAGGAAACATCGATAGGAATCCTCACGCCATGGTGGAAAGTCCGAACACAACTAATGTGTAGAGTAAAATTGGAGGACTTCCTGATTTTAGACCCCGGTGCACTTTTGAGTGAATTTGATGAGGGATTTGGTAGCGTTTACCTTACTATGATGGACGTAAGAATACTGTAAACATCAGGAATCGAGTCCGTTACCTCACTTTTTTCCGTGCGGTTGCAGGACCTAGCTTTAGTAAATCCCCTCCGACATAAAATATAAATGGCTTTTACGGAAGGGATAACTATACCAATTTGTTTTCCTTGTTTCAGAAAAACCGTTTTTTCTACTATTCCCTTGAACAATTAGGCAAATTAAAGGTGGCTGGGCGCTTAGTTCCTTTTTTTTAAACATTTAGTTCCTATTCAGGTATTAAATGTATTACTTTTGGAGAATGAAATTTCTAAAAGAATAATGCGTTGAGGAGGGTGATCAGGGTCGCCACCGAATCTAGAAAACGAAATTCTCTGACATGTCCATGTTTTCCCTGAAAAATGTTGGTAAAATTCCCTGACAATACGTCGCTCCTCTGACGTAAGGGCGTATCTCGATTTGGATATGAGCCCTGGAAAGCATGAAGTCATATGGACAACAGGGTTCACGAGGAAATCGAGATACGCCCTTACGTCAGAGGGGCGACGAATATTGAAGATATGTCAGATGGTTAAAAAGGCATAATTAGAAATAGTTTTTAGGCAAAATGTGTTGTTCGAAACGTAAAACTCACTCCAGAAAGCAAATAAAAGTGCCTGAACAATTTTTCCTTGACATTTTCGTCTTATTCCTTAAAATTTCCCGGTTATCCGATTTTCTCCGACTATAGCAACCCTGGATGATAGGTCCCTGCCCAGTACTCTTGCCAGTCGGCTTTTCCTTCATTTGAATCCATTCAAAATATCGATTCTGGGTGAGGCAGTCGGCCTCGCCTATCGATCGATAGGTGAATCGATTGTTTTGCAAAGTTTGAATGGAGCGAGCGGTGCCGACTTAAAAGAAGCGATAATGTCGACCCCGTCCGTCCAGAAATTGAAAGAGGGAGTGGAGCCAAAAACAACCCCCTCCCCAGTGGCGTGGCGTGAACTGCGATACATCGATTGTTATGCCATTTAAACAAATGGAAAAGATCGATAAACTGGGTGTTCGAAGCGAACACCTTAATAAACGATTCTTTACCATAGGTTTAAATGGCATGACAATCGATACATCGCAATTCACGCCACGCCACTGCCCCTCCCCACCTTGTACCATTTGAGAAGGGTATTCGCTCTCCGTGTTTGACACACAATTCGTCGCACTCCTGAAGTAAGAACGTAACCACACTTCCACATGAACCCTGTCGTCGGTATAACTCAACGATTTCCCGGGCTCATCTCAGAGTGTAGTTGCGCTTTTATGTCAGGCGAGCTTTTTCGCGAGGCACTCGGAAACGCTTCGAGAGGAGCTGTAAAACAAATCGCTGGAAGTGCCCGTTGGAGCTCATTAGATTTTTCTTCGAGTGATCAAAATACGAGATGTTTGCTCAGCATTCGTGGGCCGATAAACTAATTCCGAAGAAGCGCAGATAACGACGCCGCGCGATAAATCATTCAGAGGATAAACAACTATGATTTAGGCATGGGTTCCGAGTCGAAAGGGGGTTTAAGTCCGGGCTATCCTAACGCCGGTACTTGAGAGCAGTGGCGTGGCGTGAATTGCGATGTATCGATTGTCATGCCATTTAAACCTATGGTAAAGAATCGATTATTAAGGTGTTAGCAGCGAACACCCTGTTTATCGATCCTTTTCCATAAGTTTAAATGGCATGACAATCGATACATCGCAAAGCACGCCACGCCACTGCTTGAGAGCCGTTCTGGTTTCGCGGGCCTCTTGTAGAGGCTTAGCCAGAAGGGAGGATGGAATCTGAACCCCCCCCCCCCTTGCGCAAAACTTTTCTCCCTCAAATTTTCATAAGATATAGGACTTCCGTAGCCGTTGGGCTCTTTAATTATTATTTTTTGCGTTTTGTTTTCGACTTCGTTGAGGATGGACTTCTTTGGAGGGTCAGAGAATAACTTCCTGAAGTGGGGTAGGATTTGTTAACATTGGGCCTTGAGAGCCTCACGGAAGGCTTAAAACAGGCGAACAGAATGGAAATCGGCACATAATACATGACAATACTTTCCCTATACAGGGTGTCCCAGAATTAAACAGCCAGACTGCATAATAATCCATAGGCAAATCTATGGGTGAAAATAAAGACTATACTCCAGAGTAATTTTCTTTTTGTTTTAACAGTACTCTCGCTAAAAGCTACAGCCCCAAAATTTCCAGGGTGCTCATCGTTTTTTCTGAAGTTTGGTTTCCTGACAGAGCGCTGTGTTCCTGTTTACCCGGTTGCAAAGAGCCCTGGTCCTGAGACACCTTACTAAACACAAGTGACAATGTTTTGTCAATTTAAAAATGCACAGCCTTTCCTGGAATTTTAAACATTGAAGAACGTCACTTTTCAATGTTCTTTTTGCACGATATCTTTTTGGAATTATTTCCAGGAAAAATTTATAATCTCGAAAGAATTTAGAGAATGAAATTTCCTGATTCCTAAATTTTGGGAAAATCCCCTGACAATTGAAAGTACGCGATCTGGTTAAAACAGACGTAGTTTGAAATAGTATTTAAGCAAAATTTGTTGAATGAAACGTCAAATTCATTCTAGAATAATAAAGGCAGCTTAACAATTTTTTCCTGCCATTTTCATCATTTGCTCTTTTGGCCCAAAGAAAAAATCTGAAAGCTTGGCAGCAAGGTTCCCTGACTTTTGGATCGCGTTGGGCAGAAAGGAACTAAGCCACATCAGCTATTGCCAAATTTAACCAGGCAATTTCGTATTTTACATGAAAACGGCTGTGCAGATTTTTGTGCAAATTTCAGTAAGTTTTCTGCATACTACGAAGGAAATTTCTTAAAATTTTCAAAGGAATCCGCACAAACGTTCTTGTAATAAATCAAAGTTCCCGAGTAAATCTGGCAATACTTGATGTGGCTTGGTTCCTTCCTGCTAAACGTGGTCAGTTTCAGTGATGGACAAAAATCTCTAACATCTCCAGGTTTCCCCGGGAGTTTTCAAGAACCTAAGATCCTATTTCCCAGCCACAAAGAAACCCTACCCTAGGACACCCTGTACAGATACTCTACATAACCCTACAACGAAACTTCCTCAACTCTCTTCGCAGTGCTCCAACCCGCTACGAGGCGAACCGAGCACAGTTCATATTTCTTTTATTAAAAAAAGTTCCCGGAGCCGGTCCCGGGCCAAAATCGATACGGCGCACATTGGATCGAGTCTATTAGCGAGGTCGGACATGAAATTTTTGACTAAAACTACAAATTTTAATATTTATTCCGCCAAATTTTAAATTTTAAGGGGTGTCTGTAGGAGGAATAAAATCTCACGAGGAAACCAATGGAACCACTTTCAGAGCCTCAGTGTTTTGAATAAACCAGGGTTGCCACAGAGGTTAAAAAATGAAATTCCCTGTCATTTCCCTGATTTCCCTGGTAAAACTCCCTGAAAATTGAAAATACACTAAATGGTTAAAAAAACATAATTAGAATAGTTTTCGGGCAAAATTTGTTGTTTGTAATGTCAAACTCATTCTAGACAGCAAATAAAAGTGCTTATCGGTTGTTTCCTGACACTCCCGTCATTTTCCCGAACATTTCCGGGTTTTCTCAGACTTTCTAAAATTCCCTGACATTCCCCGGTTTTCCCGGTATTCCCCGACTGTGGAAACCCGGTTTCAAGGGATGTCTATGGAGGAAAATTTCACGAGAAAACCAATGGAACCACTTTTAGAACCTCAAAGTTTTGCATAAACGGAGTCATGAGCTTTGAAAGTTTCCAAATCGTTCGACTTTTTCAGAAAGTCAGAGAAAACCTGGAAATGTCAGGGAAAATGACGGGAGTGTCAGGGAACAACTGATAAGCACTTTTATTTGCTGTCTAGAATGAGTTTGACATTCCGAACAACAAATTTTGCCCGAAAACTATTTCTAATTATGTATTTTTAACCATTTAGTGTATGTTCAATTTTCAGGGAATTTTACCAGGGAAATCAGGGAACCAATTGGACTGCATTTTGCAATTTGAACGTATAAATTCTGGCTCATCTGAAAAAACACTTATGTGCATTGGGAAACTAATGGTACATACATTGTTTTTAAACCGGGCCGGAATTTATAGGTCCAAAATTGCAAAATGCAGTCCAATTGTCCGACCTCTCTTATTGACTGGATCCGCTGTGCGGCGAGGCGGGCTCCGGCGTCGAGGAAATTGTTGTTTTCCAGGCGGAATGGAATATTACCCGGGCGAGGAGTGCGCGAGTGTGTAATTAGGGGACAAGTACGGGCGGGCATCTCCGGCGGCATGCGACACAGCTATTTCACATGATTAACCCGGACGCCCGTCCATACGGGGGCACCGACGATTTGACGAGGGACTCCATGCCATTAAAATCCAACCTCTAAATTTTTCCCGACTCCGTGGGAAACTCAACGGGGAAAATCGGCTTCAAGTGTTTACTCCGAGCTGCCAGCGGGCTGGTTATGGAAACCGATAGACAAAGCGGTACACAAAGAAGACATAGGGAACATGAACCTATTGGTTCAAACGGGTGGTATACGATGGTCCCTATACAATAAGAGGGAAAGTTATGGACTAACTACAGGGTCTCTCGTGGGTTGGCTTTAGCTAGTCCATTACTTACGTCCCTTTTCTATTGCAATCACTCACTTCCACCAATAGGATGGCTTTATTTTCAGTTCGTCTTCCTTGTCCATCGCTTTGTCTACTAATTTCAATGATCAGCCAGCAGGAGACTGATTATTGAAATTTAGAGACGAAGCTAGAGACAAAGATGACAAAAAGGATATGGAGGGATCTTATTGGTTGGGTGGGTGGACAAATGAGGTGGGTAACATACTAACTAACGGTAACCCACAAGAGACCTTTTAGTTAGTCCATCATTTTCTCCCTTATTCTGTAGGAGCCACCCACTTCAACCAATAGGATCGCTCCGTGCTCCCTACGTCTTTCTTGTCTATCAATTTCAATAATCAGCCCGCGAGGGCGTATTCGTCGTTCTTTGAACGGCTCCTTTTTTAGGAGACTCCATATGGTTTACATTGTGGGAAAATGGGAGGATCTAGCAGAGCTCTCAAAACCTTATCATAGAAAGGACAATTTTTGCTAACCTCGATTAAAATTCACAGTCTAACTTTGGAAATGGATCCATGCGAGTAATAACATTGGTTTACCACTGCAAACAGTACAAATGCGTGAGAAAAATTCTATGATTTTGAAAAACTTCACAGTGAATGCGAACCTACCTTAAAAGTTACAAAACTTGCAAGGTATATTCCCTCGTACTTAGTATTCTTTGCGGGGGTAAATAATGGTAATTCCATTCTAAGACTCTTTTCCAAAGTTACTCTGCAGAAGGTTGGCAAAACTTGTCCTTTCTGTGATGCTGTTTCAAGAGCTTCCTTGAGAGCCCCTTTATCACACTGTAAACCATCTCTTAAGGAAAGGAGCTGTTTATTGGGGACTAAATATAAGTAATTTCTACTGCGCTTAGTAAATGGACTACGTTTTACGATTAGAAACTACAACTTCTGGTTCATTCATAAAAGCACATACGACTACATGGAAACTAATGACACGTGCGTTGTTTTTAAACTGGGCCAAAAATTGTAGTTCCGAACTGCAAAATATGGTCAAAATAATGTATCAAAATTCACGGTTCCACATTCAGCATTCCTTGACGAAAAGTTAAGAAAAATGAAAAGTTAAGAAGAATCGTTGCTGAGTACGCATTTTCCGATTCGGATTATCAGAACAACGGCCAGACTTCATCACATGAGAATAGTGTCCGATAAAATCAGCACTGAAAAGAGAGTACAAATGGGAAAATTAAGTGCACACAATAATATGAGAAGACTATTACCTCTGGTGACTCACCTCGAAGGGGGAAAAATTACGTTTTTAAATACTTAATAAAAAAAAAAATCAGCATACTTAAATCTGATGACCAAATCGCGGACAATGTCTGAGGTGTGAGTCACTTTGCATAATGTGAATTGTGAATAAACTTAGCGAGATATCAACTAAATTCACTTAAGTATGAACAATAATCATCTAATATTATTAGAAAGTCTGTAGATCAGGAGGATTTTTTGAGGATTTACAATCGCAGGACAGAACTTGCAACATGCGAAATTTTAAAATTTTAGACATAGAAATGTCGAAAGTAAACTAATATTCCGAGAAATGTCCTCTTGTCCTGAAATCGTTAATTTATGATTAAATTTATGTTTTATATTTTTTTATTTTTTCTTTCAGGAAAAGTAGGGAACACATCAGAAACTCATGAAACGTAAAATAGGGGGGGGGGGGGCTAACGTTCACACGCGTGGAATATGCGCCCTACATAAGTGGACCTTAGTAGGGAGGATTCTTCCCAAGGAGTATTTTTACCTACAACAGTCTTTCCGTTAGGAACCTAAAAGGAACTGAGTGAAGGATATTATTAAGAATTTTTCTATTTTCTTGTGGGTATACACAAGAAGGTGCCAAAATTGACCTCTATTTCATTTCAGATTTATGAGTGAAAACTTCCTCTGTACGTGTCTCTCCTCCTCAATAGAACATTCATTTAAAATCCGAAAATTAAAAATCGTCTGATATTAGCTTCGGGCGGATTTTGCGCCGAAGTAGGTACTTAAGGCGTAACAGACAGAAAATTTTTGAGTGAAAAAAATTAGCCCACAAGCAACTGCAAAAATTGCCCTCGATCTCGGAAAATTCCATATTTTGCCAAAAAGTAGATACTGCGTGCTTGCATGAATGCTTTTACTCATTACATTGTAACTAATTTACACAATGAAAAAAAAAAAAAACTTCCTGAAAAATCTCCACCAGTTTTTTGCGATATAAGAACTCGCCGACTGATGTAAATTGTCAACCCCTCCGTAGAATAATTTTGTCTCGACTCAGCAATATCTCTCAACTCGGGAGGTCTCGAGATCTCCTTTCCATGAAATGTCACACAATTATATCACTCAAAAATATTTCACTCGGGGGTAAATAGATTTAAAAAATCAAAGAGTCGAGAATTAGAAGAACCTCGATTCAAAGAATCTAAAGACAATGAATAAAGGGATATAATTTCTCTCTTTGCATCAGGCATTCTTCTAACACGCGAAAAATTGAATCAAAATTTTACTCTCATCACATATCGTGCGCACTTTTCATCGATACTTGTTCTCTCTGCGAGGGGACGAAAGCAGGAATAACAGATGGACTCAGTAAAGCAGAAAGAAACCAAATCGTCTTCTTGGGGGAAAAAATCAGTTGGGAAAAATTCTAAACGAATTATTTTTCGCCTGTCGAAAATTCAAAGTCGAAAAGAACAATAAACCAAATGTGAAAACAGGCGTTAAACTCGGAGGGATAAAACTTCGAACCTCTCGTTCTCAAATTCGACTTGGTTACTTTCTGTTAAACTGGGTCCAGATATTAGGTGCAGTGCATACCAACCTGCTGGCTGATCATCTATGGTAATGGTAAATCCTAGCTAAACGTAAATTCAAACGATCAAATAACGACTTTTAGTTTTTTCTTGTAGAAATGGATGGACCAATGATAGTTAACGTGGGAGTCCACACTTTTGAGTTTTTTGATAATGGCTCCTAAGGGTTCCTCCATGATTGCGGAGAGAGAAGAGAGGTTTTTTCCCGCGTAAACAGAACAACACGTGGACTGGATCGTTTGAAACGAGAGTCGAACGCGGAGAAAGGCACCCGAAAAAAGGAGCAAAACAGAAAAGAGATCGAAGCGGAAACTACTGAAAATGGGAGGATGCGAAAAATTAGCGAAAAGCGAAAAAGGAGTGAAATAACTGTGGAACAGTCGAGGAGAGAGTGCGCCCAGCGCGAGTCAACGTGCTCCTTATAAAGGCGTCTGCTTATCGCGCGGGGGGCTGATAAGGGTGATGGAAAACCGGCTTAAGTGACTGATAAGTGATAACTCTTGAGGCCAAGAAATAAGTAGGGTGAACGACATATATGCCAACTTTCGTATTTAATTTGATTCTTATTGCCTCCTGACCCAGCTAATAATGAATACCCAACATCCAGTACGTAAATTCGCGATGAGAATATTTCTTGCTGACACAGAACTGTGACGTTTTCTGCGATATTGCTGTGAATTCGGCTCTGTTTTTACTTGAGAGAGTTGTTCCTGTGGAATAATAAATTTAAAAAATAAGATAAATTAGTTAGTTTTAGGTCTCCACTCTCGTTTTGATCCTAATTGACTTTATTCATTGTGTTCTGATATTGCCCTTCTTGGTCTTGATCTGTCTATTTAATGTGGTTAGTTCATTAAAGTATATCGACGGTGAAAGTCGGCAATCACATAACTCGGTTTGCGACGTCGCAGACTTCCTGTCATACTTTATTTTTTAAATGGAAAACTACTCAACGGCAATTCTTTAAAACTGTCATGATTCTTCTTCTCAATGCGAAGAAAATTCTGCAAAAACTTCAAGAAATAATATCAATTTGTTCTCCTTTAAAAAAATGACGTAGAGGCGGAGATTTTCAGACACCGCAAACGAGTTATGTGATTGCCGACTTTCACCGTCGATATGGATTTTCCGTGCATTGTGTACGTACATACTTAAATAAACCAATATTTTGGGATTGATGTGAAAGATAAAGCTTGCTTCGAAACTGTCAGTTAGCGTCTCAAATCATTTAATTGCATTGTGATATCTTTAGGTACCCTTAAAAACCGTTCGAGGACGTCGCCGCGGACTGCGCGCCTTCAATTTCGGCGGTTAGGCAGATAACCATCCCTCGAGTCGAAATAGTTGCATGCACGATAGCGTGACAAAAATGAAGGCGCAACTGACGGGGCGAAACTCGTGGACCAGCTCGGCGTTAACTACAGTGGCGTGGCGTGAATAATCGATTATCGATATCTCGCCATTAGAAGCTACGGTAAAGAATCGATTACTAAGGTGTTCGCTGCGAACACCCTGAAAATCGATCTTTTTCCACAGGTTTAAATGGCATAACAATCGATACATCGCAATCCACGCCACGCCACTGGTTAACTATCTCACGTGTCGATAAAGATTCATACTCGAAAACAAGAAAAATTGTTGCGTTTCACTAAATTTAACTGTCATGCCGATCAAATCTGCAGTTGATCGTTATCATCAGAATGTGGACCCTAATTGATTAATGGCAGTACTTTAAGTTCATTCAAACATTTTAAAAGCGTTCACAGAAATTACGGACTAGTACTCCCCGACTTTTCCTGCTTCCTCCTGACCTACTTATTTTGAGAGCATTTCTTTAAGCTTAGCTCAAAGAAATCTTTTTGAGATTCGTCGACCCGGTCGGGTGCCAGGGTGTCTACAAAGACAGGCTGGCCAAAAATTAGTACTTTCACAGTTCTTTTCCAGTACATTCCCGAAAAATTCAGTACTTCCTCAACAGAAAAATTAAGTACTTTTTCAGTATCTCCAATTGACGAAATTTCGGAAATTTTAAAAATTCGAATTTCCCGCTCAAATTGCGACAAAAAAGTGAAAAAATTCCAGACCTTCTTGAGGAATTCCGCACTTTTTCAGTAGTTCCGGACCGCCCTTAAAAAATCAGTCCTATTCCCGTACTTTCCGGATATTCCGGACTCGTAGACACCCTGGGTGCACAAGTTGAATTTAGCGTAAAAGTTGTGACGCGAAAAAATCTCGAAAAATTCAGTAAAATGAACAACAGAAAAATGAAGTACTTTTTCAATATCTCCAATTGACGAAATTTCGCAAATTTTAAAAATTGGAATTTCCCGCTCAAATTGCGACAAAAAAATGAAAACATTCCGAACCTCCTTGAGGAAATCCGCACTTTTTCAGTACTTCCGGACCGCCCTTAAAAAATCAGTGCTATTCCCGTACTCTCCGGAAATTCCGGACTCGTAGACACCCTGGGTGCACAGGTTGAATTTAGCGTAAAAGTCGTGACGCGAAAGAATCTCGGGGAAAAATCGTTCGTCGCGAGAAAAAACCCCGGTGACGTCAGATTTGACAACAGCCCGAAGGCGCTTGGATCCCGGAGGCTTTGGGCGCCTCTTGAGTTGCCGACGTGACGCCGACGCGACGGGAGACGTGTCATGCTCATGATGCCGGCGAGTTAAAAATACCGATAAGGGCCGGCTTTGCCGCAGCTCGAGATACCTGAATACGTTTTGATCTCAGTCAGGTGATCGGCTCCGCCCACTTTGTCTACGCCACCGCTGCCAAACGCCAACGGTAGTGGGTTACTAAACCACGAGCGAATTCTGACTTGCGAATACGTTGATCGCGGGCACTGAAAAAAGAGTTACGGGCTATATAGACATTCTGTCCGCGACGGGCTCAGAGGCCGAAAGTTCCGGGTGCTGGAGACGCACTGAAAAAAAATTCTCGACGTTTTTACCAAGGTCCGTTGGTACCTTTACCATCTCACTTTTTTTTTACCAATTATTGGTAATTTTACCAAGACAGACCGGTAAGCCTACCTAAAAACCGGAATTTTTACTGTCTTTTTCAGGTAAGAATACCACTTTTATTGGTAATCAATGCCCGGTAACTTTGCCATTTTATCTCGGTAATTCTACCACAGTCGATAAAAAATATTGGCGTTTTTACCAAGGTCCAGTAAAATTACCGAGAAAGTTCAATAATAAAATTACCAATTCCATAAATGGTAATTTTACCAAGAAAAAACTGGGATCAAATAGAATCCTGAATTCTTGGTAATTTTACTCTTTTCTTAGTAAATACACCGAGATTTTTTTTTCAGTGCGTAGCCTCGACTGTTCCGGGTGCTACGCCCGGAACGCAGATAGTATGTATATCAGAGTTCGAAATTCAAAGGTGCCAACGCGCCTAAGAGGTCGGCCGTGACGCCTAAAAGTTAAAGGCTCTGCGCCAATTTGGCCCCAAATTGCCCCCCCCCCCCCAAAAAAAAAACATTCTAATATTTCTGTTTGGTGATTTTTTTATTTGACGCACTGCACCGGATTCTAACCTTTCACTAAATGGACCGAATAAGAAAAGAAACAAACCACATCAGCTATTGCCAAATTTAATTGAGCAATTTAATTTTTTTCATGAAAACGGTTAAGCGGGTTTTTGTGCAAATTTCAGTGAAAATTCTCCATAGTTTGAAGCAAATTCCCTAAAAATTTTAAAGGAATCCACACAAAAATTCTCTCGTAAAAAATTTAATTGCCCCGTTAAATTTGGCAATAGCTGATGTGGCTTGGTTCCTATCTGTTAAACTCTTTCAAAATGTGCCGAGATACATGGGCAAAAAATCATCTATGGCCCCTAAAAATCGAGCTTGATGGGCTGCATGGCTACTGAAACGCAAAGGTTAGTTTCAAATACTGGTATATATAGCCTGTAAGTACGGCGTCCACAGCCAGAGTTTTCCTTCAATGGGTAAATGACGCGCAGAACACGATACGCACATTAAAAATGCGAAAACGTGACTTAGAAAGCGAGTAATACGAAATTAAAAAAGTGCATCTTTTTCCGCAAATTTAAAACGCCCCAGTTTCCCGCCGAACCGAATGTAGTCATCCGGGTCCAAGCAGAAGCAATCACGGGTTCCTAAGATTTGCGTCAAATGTCTTCTTACGCCTCTTATGTGAATACAGAGGGAAAGTCGAAACCATGGATCGATTTCGATGGTGGTTCGATCTGTCGTTTGGTGCAAAACAATGGGGACATATACTCAAACAAAAATTTTGGGATTCAAGTAGAAAAAGCTGAAAATGAGAAATTCCTGACGGTTTCACTTTTCATTGCCCTGCTATACCTACTCATAAGAATCAAAACTCCATCAAAAAATCCGCACTGGTTCCCTCAGATTACTCAATTGACTTTAGAGGCTATGTTTTCATGTTGAACCGATCGATACCAATGCAATCTCACATTTTGATGTATCGAATACGATCCATCCCTTCAGATTCGAAACGAATTTGAGTCATACAAAGTCTTTCAGAATGAAAAAGAAGCAATGGTGCACGTGTTCCGAAAATTTTCCAGTCTCCAGTATAATCCATGAACAAAATAAATTTTAAGTTTTTACGAACTAAAGTCTCTTAGGTCCCCACGATCGGTCACTTTTACGTGATAAAACAAGAAGCGGCTATTTTATATTACATTGAGATCTGACAAATGCGCTTTTAAAGTTTTAAAATCACCGCCTCTGCCTTCTCTTCTCCCACTATCGCAGCGAAACTGATACCATTCGACTGAGTCAAATCGAGAGCTTTTCCCGGAATTACTTCAACGCTATACAGAGAAAGCATTAGCTGTGATGTGAAAGACTTACAACGTGGCAACCCTTAATTTTCCAAGCGGGAGTAGGAGGTCACCTCTGATTGGCTGATGTTCCCCACCAGTTTTGGCCAGTTACGACTGGGGAGTTCAGTGCAAGTGGACCGTGGAACCCTTTTTAAAAGATTCCAGTGATCCAAGACGACTCTACATCAAAGTTCATCGCGAGGATTACATTGTCTACGGTAGTAAAGAGGACTGAATGATCAACTATCGATATATCCCCATTCGAAGGTATGGTAAAGAATCGATTATTAAGGTGTTAGTTGTGAACACCATGTCTATCGATCCTTTTTCATGAGTTTAAACCGCAGATCAATCGATATATCGCAAAACACGCCACGCCACTGGCCAGTGGTTGTTCAGAAATTCGATTAAAATAAAACACGAGACGAGTAAAACTGTGTAACGTTGCGATATAAATAGGCATTTCTTCCGTGTGGTCACCCAAATGTGACTTGATTTACGAAATGCGTTCATGGGATAACTATTCGACCACAAGTGATGCCTGTGTTGCCGATAGCTGAAATTGAAGGCGCGTCACTGTGCGAAAATGACACGACTAGCGCCGCCGAACAAGGGCTACGCGTCATGGTTCTCGACTCTTTCCCTCATTTCATCGCATTTAAGGGGAAAATATTTCATGACTGCATCGTTTCAAACACGGGTCAGGTGTAATTATTCTGGATTGAAAAGAGAAAGAATCCAAAAGTCGCTTTGAAATTTTCTGTCAGTATGTTTGAAATGATTTTGGAAATTTCGGAGTCGGCAAATGTTATGAAAATTAACTGTGGTTTAAAATTTTCAAAAAATTGAACGAAAGAA
Organism: Bemisia tabaci; assembly: GCF_001854935.1. Taxonomy (NCBI): domain Eukaryota; kingdom Metazoa; phylum Arthropoda; class Insecta; order Hemiptera; family Aleyrodidae; genus Bemisia; species Bemisia tabaci. The sequence goes on from NW_017554870.1 coordinate 51,088, forward strand.
AGAAAATTCGACCGTGCAATCGGAGATAAATACACGTTATGCGAACAACCAAAACACGAAAATATCGCGTCGAAATTATCTGCGGTTTTTATTTTTAAAGATTTTCGGTAAATTTACGGAAGCTCTTTGGAAAACTGCGGGAAGATTTGAAAAAAACATCGATTAAAATTAAAGCATCATTAGATGTGTGCAACGTTATAATCGGAGATAAATACTTACGCTTTTATTCGCGTGCAGCCGTCGGTATTTCGGTTCATCCACGGCAGGCGCAATGATACGACTATTTGACCATGGATGTAGGCATGTTGCAGCCAGCCGGATTGAAGGCGCGTCAAACTGCGAAGATCACGCAGCCGCGTTCCCTTCCCTGGCTGTCGCAACGCTGAAATCGCCGCAAACCTAAGAATACGCGTCATTATTTTCACTTTTTGCCCTGCTTTACTACACTTAAATTGAAATATGTTTTACAACTATAACGATTCAAAAATTTAACTATATTTGATTCGTTATAGGATTGAGAAAATGGAAAAACGAGAGTACCGCGTCGAAACTGTCTATAATTTTTATTTATAAATCAAATCATTTCAGAAAATTTCCGGAAAACCTTCAGAAAACTACAGGAAGCTTTGTGAAACACATCGATTAAAAATAAAACACCAGTAGATGTGTGCAACGTTACAACCGGAGATAAATACGCGTTTATTCGCGCGCAGCCGTCGGTATTTCGGTTCATCCACGGCAGGCGCAATGATACGACTATTCGACCACGGATGTAGGCATGTTGCAGCCAGCCGGATTGAAGGCGCGTAAAACTGCGAAGGTCACGCAGCCGCGTTCCCTTCCTTGGCTGTTGCAACGCGGAAATCGTCGCAAACCTAAGAATACGCGTCATAGTTTTCACTTTTTGCCCTCTTTTACTACAGTTAAATTGAAATATTTATTTCAAGTATAACGATTCAAGAAATTTAACTGTATTTGATTCGTTTTTGGATTAAAGAAATTGGAAAAACGAGAGTACCGCGTCGAAACTGTCTATGATTTTTATTTTTAAATCATTTCAGAAAATTTCCGGAAAACCTTCAGAAAACTACAGGAAGCTTTGTAAAACACACCGAAAAAAAATAAAACACCAGTAGATGTGTGCAACGTTACGACCGGAGATAAATACGCGTTTATACGCGCGCAGCCGTCGGTATTTAGGTTCGTCCACGGCAGGCGCAATGATACGACTATTCGACCACGGATGTAGGCATGTTGCAGCCAGCCGGATTGAAGGCGCGTCAAACTGCGAAGATCACGCAGCCGCGTTCCCTTCCCTGGCTGTCGCAATGCTGAAATCGCCGCAAACCTGAGAATACGCGTCATTATTTTCACTTTCTGCCCTGTTTTACTACGGTTAAATTGAAACATGTATTTTAAGTAAAACGATTCAAAAAATTTAACTGTATTTGATTCGTTTTTGGATTGAAGAAATTAGAAAAACGAGAGTACCAAGTCAAAACTTCCTATGATTTTTATTTTTAAATCATTTCAGAAAATTTCCGGAAAACCTTCAGAACACTACAGGTAGCTTTTAAAAACACACCAATTAAGAATAAAACACCAGTAGATGTGTGCAACGTTACAACCGGAGATAAATACGCGTTTATTCGCGCGCAGCCGTCGGAACTTCCGCGTCGATACTTTCTATGTGATTTTTATTTTTCAATCATTTCAGAAAATTTCCGGAAAACCTTCAGAAAACTACAGGAAGCTTTGTAAAACACTTCGATTAAAAATAAAACACCAGTAGATGTGTGCAAAGTTACAACCGGAGATAAATACGCGTTTATTCGCGCGCAGCCGTCGGTATTTCGGTTCATCTACGGCAGGCGCAATGATACGACTATTCGACCACGGATGTAGGCATGTTGCAGCCAGCCGGATTGAAGGCGCGTCAAACTGCGAAGATCACGCAGCCGCGTTCTCTTACCTGACATTCGCGACGCATGAATCACCGCAAACCTAGTACTGCGCGTTGCGTTTTTTTTTTTTTTTTTTATGGGTTCACCAAAAGAACGAACGAAAATATCGCAACGAAATTTTTGGTTATTTTTATTTTTAAATCATTTTGAAAAATTCCGGGAAACTTTGTTTAGTTAGTCGGAATAACCGATTTTTTAAAAACAAGGAAAATTCCGCGTAGGTTTCCCGCTTGGATATCGTGGTAAATATGTGATTTATCGTGGAGTTTCAAAAAAAAAAAAATTATAGATTAAACGTTTTTCACCTCAATATTACGGGAAAACGTGATTTTCCCAAAGGTGGAGTATCAACGCAAAAAATAACGCGTTTTTCAAATTAATATGGCGGCAACTACGCGGTTTTTCCATTTGGTTTTGTAGTTTTCGGACTTAATACCTAGAGTGCGTATAGCGGAAGAGCACAGACACGTCGAAATATGAAGCTCCTAGGGCCCAAAAGGGCAGCTCTTGGCCTGATCCGAAATACGTTGTAGAGATTCCGCTGCAAATCCTCAGATTTAAATATCAAACCAAGATGGTGAAGGATGTAGCAAGATGAGCGTCTTTTCGCAATGAGAAAATGTGTGCAAAAACTAAGTCAAATACCTGCTTTACAAACGACGGGACTTAACGACTGTAAAAACAAATCACTCAGGATAATTCGAATTCCTGCGATGGCTGCCCTTTTGCGCCCTAAAAGCTCCATGACCTAACCTCCAAAATTAAAGACATGTCCGTGCTTTCCCATGCAGGTGCTTTTGACTTATCGAAAAACTGAAATGGACTTCTAGACAAGGCATTGCTTAAAGACGAACCACACAACGGGAAGTCTGAAATCAGGGTTGCCACAGAATTTAGAAACTCAAAATCCCTGACATTTCCCTGATTTCCCGGACACAAGGCGAAATTCCCTGACGATTGAATATGTGACGGATGGTTAAAAAAGGCATAATTGAAAATAGTTTTCAGACAAAATGTGTTGTTCGAAACCTCAAACCAATTCTAGAAAGCAAATGAAGGTGATTTAACAAATTTTCCCTGACATTCCCCGGTTTTCGCTGAAAATCAGCTCTTGAACAAGATGCGAGTGTTTTTTAACATTGATTAAACGGCAAAAATACAACTGACGACATTTGTATAATCAAGTTTCCATTTGATCTATAGACTGATCGATATCTGACCCAGGAGTTGGTTTAAACAATTCCGTCGTGAGAATAGTTTTCTACGTAAGATTTTGAAGAGGAAACAGGTGAAGTTTTCCTCTACTTCAGACCTTGTCTGCCGTGCTAGGGAAGAACGCCGTATGAACATTCGAGAGTTGCCGAATTTCCTTCATTAAAATGTTTATTTTTGAGGAAATTTATGAATATTTTAGCTTGAAATTTTCAGGAACTTCGAGTGACATTGGGAACAAAATTATCTAAAAAATTAGAAGAAAAATATCCATAAGTTTACCAGGAAATTCGTGTCTTATCAAAGGCAATTAGGCAACACCAAAGAGTTCATACGGCGTTCTTCCTTAGCACGGCAGTTGTGTAGTGACCCATTGCGCTAGAACCAACCCCAACAATAAACCACCAGCGAAACAATACGTCCATAATTCGCAGAACTATCCCTTCCCAGAACCCCTCACGATCGCCAGATCGCGTGATCGGCAGGTCGCAACGCTACCGGCCCCGCAGAGCAGAACCGCTCATCTCCGCCTGGAAACAAGGAGCAGATACGCGGTTTTGCAGGCACGTCGGCAACCGACGGACGTCCGCAGAGTTTCGGAAAGCTCGGTTTCCGCGGAACTCGCGGACGGGCAATTACGTAACGGCCAAGGCCGCGGACGGGCAGCGGGCCAGAGGCCGGGGGGGCAACGGCACGGAGAGCCGGGGCCCGGGGGGCGGCGGGGGGGAGGGGGTCACCGCGAAATAGCCGTCGGTTACGTAAAGGTTGGGCCGGCGGCCAGCGTTTTCGCGGATTCGGCGAGGCGGAGCTGATGCAAACGGCGGTTTATTTTTCGGGAGATACCGGGAAAGCGGTTACGTAAGGGGAGGGGGATGAGGAGGTGCTAACCCGGGGGGCGGGACCGGCGTAATATCGGGGAACGGACTGCGTAGTTGAATTTGGGGTGCCTACGTCCTGAGGGAGAATCTCACTTCTTCTCGGTCAAAATCGAAAAAAAATAGTGCACCAGGAAAAAAGACACATTGGATCTCGAGTCCAGACTCTTAAAAACATCGACGAGAAAAAATACTCTTGATTCAATCAGATGTAAGCTTAAATCAAGAACCAAGCCTCTTAATTTGAGCGGATTTCCTTTTGATTTAAGCTTAAATCTGCTTGAATCGAGAGTACTTTTTCTTGTCAATGTTTTCAAGAGTCTGGACTCTAGTTCCAATGTTGTTGTTGTTGTTGTTTTTTTTTCCAGTGTGACTGAGTTGCCTCAGAATTCAGAGAGTGAAATTTAATTTCCTGCCATTCCCCTGATTTCTTCGTCACATTTTTGTAAAATTCCTTGACCATTCAGGTTATGCCAAATGCTTGAAAAGACATGATCTGAAATACTTTTCAGCCAAGATTTGTTGTTCGAAACGTCAAACTCATTCTAGAAAGGGAATATTGATGACTTGACAAGTTTTCCCTGACTTCTTGAAGCTCCCTGACATTTTCCGGATTTCCCTGACTGTGGCAACCCTGCAGTGAAGAGAAAGGAATGTCAGGGATGCAAAATCTTTCCTACTACGTGACGTGACAGCCGATGGCGTGAAAAAAAAATGGAAACACCCCCTAAAAAATCGCGTGTTTTTAACCGAATTCGTCGTTTCTTGGACGAGGAAATGTAACTTCATTCCAAGGTTACCAAATTGGTGCAGGGTTGCCCTAGTTTCTTTATCATTAAATTCCCTGACTATTTTAGCTTTTCCCTAACTCAATTTTCGGATTCCCTGACATTGTAATAAATCTTTCATTTGATTTCTCCCCTTTCAAATTACACTCACAACTGCTTGACGCACCTTGCAAAATTCCCTGACTTTTCCGATTTTCTAAACCTCCGGCAACCCTGCAAGAATAAATCAATTTTCAACAAGAATGTACTTCGGAAATTTCCGTCTAACTTTCATTTTTATTTTAGCATGAGATTAGAAGAAGAGTCAGGGAAAGTTTCAGTTGGAAATGCCCACAGTGCTCCGAGTAAGAATGCAATGCGTGAGATGAAATTTAGCAACATTGACATGAAGTTACGTTCTTTCGTGAGGGAAACGACAAGCAGCAAGAAAGAAGTAAACAATTGGACAATTTTGAAAAAAAGGGGCTGATTTGAACCATGCCAGGGTGAGATGAAATTTAGCAACATTGACATGAAGTTACGTTCTTTCGTGAGGGAAACGACAAGCAGCAAGAAAGAAGTAAACAATTGGACAATTTTGAAAAAAAGGGGCTGATGTGAACCATGCCAGGGCGACAGTGAAAAAATGATGAACTTTTTGCCTCTTTGCTGAGTTGCCATCCCCTTCAAGACCAGAGTGCACAAAATTTCACCATATTTTGGTGTTACTTAGTTTCTAAAAATAATAAAGCGCAGGCCCAGGATGTGACAATCAGTGAAGATAAAGAACATGTCTAAAACTTTGACCAGCTCTTTCCCTTTTCACATCATCAGCAACCCAGCTTATCAAAGCTAGTACTTATGTAGAACATGGAGCTGTGTTCCTTGCAGTGAGAGGGTATGTGTAGGTTTTCTCAATTAAACGATCGAACTACCTTTAATCTGCTGTAAGACAATATGCCATGTATTTTTCAGCGCTTCAGACAACTTTGACCGCTAAAAGCATAGGTATTCTCTTGGAGACACGTAATTACTACTTGTAATTATGCTACTATTACTACTTATAATTGCATGATTATATAAGCTGGATAATGCTGAGACGGAAAACTCATCATTTCTTGGGACAAACTTGGTGCATACCTATCAAAATAAGATTTAGACCTCGAGCCTCAAGTTACAGCCTTGAGATTTTCTCAGGTAGAATGAGGATGAATTTCACTTTCCAGTTGACGGGTTCACAGCAACACAGGGGTGTGGAAACTAATTCCAAACCCTCTCCGTGTGGCTGCATGAAAGCTAGGGTAAATTGGGCTGCAGTTGCGGACTAATACCAAAATCAAACAAAAAATAGTTTCCCTACACTTACAAAATAGTGTAAAACACAGGATTTTATTTAAATTGTTGTTTAGAACGCGTGATTTTTGCAGCTTTACTGCATGCGTCTCGCATTAGAGAGGGGTCCAATTAAGAAAGCAAGGAGAAGGGGTGGTCTAATCAAGCATGACAGAGAGAGGGAGTCTAACACTAATCTGACACACAATCTATCTTGAAAATCTGATTTAGGAAAAACCTTTCAATGGCCTTTATGGTTTTGGACAGATAGGTAAAAGAGGTTTACAAGCTACAACGTATCAAAGCTTTCAAGGAGAGATTCAAACCAGCATGGCCAGAGCAAGATACGAGAGGGGGTTTTAATTTTCCAAATTCAGCTTGATTTAATATGTGAAAGGTCTTAAAATTGTGCTAACTGAAAAGGATTAGGAAGCGTTTTCAGTTGACGATGTAAGAGAAGGAATAAGGGGAGGAAAGAAAAACCTCGATCTATATTATATTGAAGTGGAGATGCCGAAGACAGTTGTAAACAACGAAGACTTTCAAAAGGATTTCTAAAGGTGCAGATTGAAGTGCGACTCATCTTCTTTACGAAATGATACAGACGATGTGGGATTGGTTACAGAAAACCTAAAAATAATTTTGACATCCACTAACAATCAAAGGTCCGACAAAATGCTTCATCAATGAATGACAAACCAGATAAGTAATGTCATGACAGCCTTGACACAACCTAATACGAAAACAACTACGTTACTCAAAACTCAGGCTTTCAGTTCCTAACATTAACTGTCTGCAACGAGGAATACTTGTCCTTTGCCATAACACGAATGTGAAAATCATGAGAATACTGAGTGATCTCCCTAAGTAATAATGAAGCATTGTCATTTGATATAAATAAATTAACAAAGAAACTAGAATCACGTTTCAGATTAAGGATATGTCAGCAGTGTTTAAGGAACCATTAAGTAGGCGCATCAAAAACACATTGCTTCAATGCCTGCGGATCCGAAGTAATCAATGTGCGATTTAGGATTTAGAATCACGACCGTAGAATTGTCACGAATGGAACGAACGAGTAGCAAAGGTCGACATCGGCAATGGTCGATTCGTGGCGAACGGTCAGAGGTCGATTCGCGAACGGTCATACGTCGATGCCCGAACGCACCGAACCAATCGAACCTAGTTCACCATTGTGCATTATATTTTACTATTCAATATTCATTTTATCGTTTGTTGCAAATGGAGCATTATGTATAGGCTGCTTGTCTTCGCCGTGGACGACACTAAAGACCTCTAAGTTTAAGTAGCTCTCTTAGCAGAACGAGAGCCATAATGGATCAGGAAATTCCATCAATGGTTGTAAATTAAACTAAATTTATGCTTCGTTTCTGACCCTTAAAGTAGATACCTAAGTAAACAGGTCTCGATTTTTAATTTGACCTCGACTGATGAGCAATAAAAGCCTAGCGTATTAATGTCTTCCTTTTCTTCATAAGAGAAAGGCTATGTCCAATAATAGACTTAATTGAAAATGAACTTTGGAGAAACGTTCTCCTCTTAATTTTGCACCATGATTTGAAGAGAGAGGTCTTCAGGATTTTTCCATTCTGATACTTGGAGGGAATTTAAGTTTTTTTAATATCTTTTCTAATAAGACCCAGCTGGGGCGCTAAGTGGCTTTTTTTATTTATTTTTATCTTTTAATGTGATTAGACATACACATCAATGGTGAACCTAGAAAAATTTCCATTGTGCAAGGAATATGGATTGATAGCATCTCAGAATCGGTGCATTACATGCAATTTTTCTTCATGTACTGATCCGTTATGCTTCAAAATAGTAAAACATTTAAGAACATCTGAAATGATGCAACTGCAGATAGGATTGTGGTTAAGTGATGTCACCTTCATTATGCATCCCCTTAAAATGGAAGGATTTATAAAATGAACTTCAAATTTCTTCAATGAAAGTGAAAAACTCTTATGAAGTTGCGTGTAAAAATCAATGTCTCATTTCTGTGTTTTCAGAAACAAGTCGCGGTGAAAATGCCTAATTTTTTTTTTAATTTCATGGAAAATAAACTTGATTTTTCTCGTCTTTGAAAGTATCATGTCCTACCGCGATGTGCAAAAAGAATGCTCGATAGGTACCTATGTCATAACTTTTTCCATGTTTGAATTAAAATGTTCCGATTAGGACTAGTGTGAGAAGTTCCAGTTGTACTTCTTTGAGGCTGGGCCTCAGCCGGCTCTTTCACTTTTGCAGTCAAGTATACTTAGTGTTTCATCCTCTTATCTTTTTGTGTTCGTGTTTTCAGCACCCTGTCTCTCTTTAGTAGGGAGCCGAGGCACCCTTCTATGACTCAGTCTTGTCACGTTACAGTATGAGGAACTGCGCAAAAGCAGATTGAAGCAAAGGAAACTGTGTCAATAGTAAATTCTAGGTATCCTACATGAATGTATTTATTTCCAAGTAACTCCTGTGGGTAACAAAACGTTGGCTTCCACGTCAAGGATAAAGTTGTCAAAGTAGAGGCTTGAAAGCAACTTACAATGAGGTAGATGTAAAGACCTGTGATATTAAAGCGTATTAAAGGTGATAAGGAACTTTACCATCGAAGAAATCTTCAGTCATGGCGACTATGACCATGGAGCAGAGACGTTTCCCTCGCTGTATAAGAAAATCTGCCATTAAAGTTTTTCAAGAACAAGAAAAGCTACAGTTTCATCTGCATTTTTATCAACTTGGTTCTCAAGAAACCTTCAATGATCAGACGCAATGATATGCTCCTTTGGCGTGGTAGCGAGTGGAGATAATCTATGAACTGCTGAAAGACTACTTTTTCCTCAAAAAGTGGATTTTTCCACCTACCTACGCGAAAGTCGTAGAATGTCCACTCAATTAGGGCTCAGACTGAAAAAGAAATTAATTAATTAATTTAAACTGACTCAAAAACACTTCCGGATTGAACAGCTTCGATTAACTTCCCACCGTTCCGACAATGAACAGCAGTGGCTAGGCAAGAAATTACTACATACTAAACAGACACACTGCCAAAAAAATAATTTATCCGACGACATGCGAAAATTTATTCAGTGAAAAATATTAGACATTCTTGACTATTAAATAGGTAGATGTACTATTACTATTACTAATGTCCTCAAAGTCAAAAGGGGTTAGTTTAATGAGAAACAATAACAAACTCGTCCGAACTCGCCCCGGCGAATGTTCATGGGTCGGTCCATGGTAAGGTCAACCTGAGGGTCTAAAATTGAAATACAGTGAAACTTCTTTTTGAATACATTTTTGAACGGCAAATAACTTCTAGTTTCCGAAAATATACGGGTTTCGCGATTTTTTTTTGTTTATTTTGTGTGTTTTTGTTTGTTTTATGACTTGGTGCTGTACAGTGTATTTTAGGTCTGGAAAAGGTGAAAGTTGGCAGCACTTTTTTACTGTTCCTGGCTCACAACTATTTGAAGTTATATTTTGATCTCACAAAAAACATGACAACAAATACGTGCTCGCAAAAGTTGGATTTCTAAAAGTAAGTACTTACGAGTTTTACTACTTTGAAGTTGGGTTCATCAAATGTCCGGCCCGTTACGCAAAAAGATGGTTTTCTTTTATTTGTTTGCTTATTTTTGCATATTTAAATGCGAATTTTTGGATTCACTTTGTTCTGATAACTCAGGTTCTCCTCAATTTTTTTTTCAATTTTTATACCTTGTGAGATGTTGAAAACAACATACTTAAAATGTGTCCGTCCCGTTACGTAACGGGCCGGACAAGTATTGAACTTCGCTATTTATGGGCACAGTGGGTTCTAATTTTCAGGATTGTGAAAGGGCTGTATTAGAAACATCAGAAGAACCTTATTAGACCTAGGAGGTACTTAAAAACCTCAAAATGTTCACTTTCTTGGATTTTAAAGCAATTTTGTTGTTTCAGGTTTTAAAAAATGGAAATTTTTGCAAACCGGATGCAGAAGCACCGCAGAAAATTGAAAGAGGACCCAGCTGCCTATAAAGCCCACCTGGCTAAAGAAAGGCTGAGAGACAAGATTAGGAAACAGCGAAGAAGAGAATATTTAAAAAATCATCCATCAGATGCGGAGGCTGTTAAGAAGAAAGACGCAGAACGGAAGCGCCGCAAAAGAGCAGAACAGAAAATTTTTTTTCATTTTTTTGTTTTGTTTTTTATTGCCTTAAATGCAATTCTTTTTTTTAGTTATTTGTCTACTACGTTTAAGATAAAATTTCAACCTCTGTTCACAATTTTCACTATTTATATTGACAATTTTATTCAAGCGACAACCACTAAAAAGTTTTAAAACTTTTGAATCCACCGTTTACGTTTGGAAACAAAATTTAAAAACACTCAAGTTTTTCTGTTCCGCCCACTCCATTTATTCCTATATTTGTTTAGACATAGTATAACTTCTCATTTATTTGATACTCACACCGTGCCATTGAAGTATTACTATTATTATTATTATTATTTTTGGTACTAGTTACTATTTATTTTTCCTCGAGCTTTTGTTTCTTTATTATTATATTCTTTGATGTTTCTGCCAGTAAAACATTAATAAAGTTCAAATTTTGATTTAAAAGAAATCTTAACTGTTTTAAAATCATTTTCATATCCTAATAAGTAATAAAATTTATGTGCAGGTGGATGGGGAGCTGGAACTGTTATCAAAGAAACTCGGAGAAAAGAAAGCGTTCGGCTTCCAGGGGATAAAGAGTTCATTTTATTTTGCTTTATATATTTAAAAACAAAAAAAGAATAACTACTAAGTAAAGGAAAAAAGTAGGTTCTGACTCCTATAATGATAGCGTTCAAAATTTAAGTAACTGCATTAATGAACTGTCGCTCTTAAGCGAGTAACAGTTCAAGTTATTGATTTTAGAGAAAAGTGTCCGACCCGTTACGAGTGTTATTTTGACTATTATGCTCATAATTTTGTTTCCAAGTTAACAAAATCGTATTAATAACTAAAGGATTGAGTGTTGTGAGTTGAAAATTAATCAAAATAATTGAAATTTCGGGAAAAGAGTAAAAAATCAATAGGTATGTAGAATTTGCTACTACTTCTACAAGCTGCAAAAAATTAAAATCAACAAAAAATTGCATTTTATCTATCTAAATTAATCAGTCAGAACCTTAAATTAATGCATAGAAAAAATTGGACCAATGTATGATCATATACAGATGACTTTCAGCCGTAAAACCATGTGTCAGTCGTACTCTGTCCGGCCCGTTACAAATGCTGTCCGTCCCGTTACGCAGATTTTTCAATTTTTTTTTATGCTTAATTCAATACTTATGAAAATTAGTTTAAATAGCATAGTACCTTGAACCCTTGAGGACTATATACATTTTTTGTGGATTTTTTACATGGTAAAATTCGCTGAGTTATTCAATTTTCTCAAGGGAGTCAAAACTCACTTCCAAAAACTGTCCGTCCCGTTACGGCTCTATTTTTGGTATAACTCCCTTAAAAATTAAAACAAAAAAGTAAGTTCGTACACTTTTGGAAATAACACACTGAGCTCTATCTACTGGTACAATTTATTTTAAATTTATGTGATTTTAAATTCATTTCTTTATTACTCAAAGGCGTGCGGTTGTCCGGCCCGTTACAATGGACTGACCCTCATGACATTCGCGGCAGTTCGCGGAACCATTCGACCCGTTCGCTTCGAGTCGACGACTGCCCTTTTTTCGAATTCGACTTCTGCCGATGTCGACGATTGAACTCCGCTCGAATGGAACGCGATCTGACAGATGAGATAGCTTATGATATGCGTAGGTATGTACTTACAGGATGGAGCCATGTGAGTTTACATTCCACAAGGTACTGGGCAAACTACGTTCTCGTAAATTATCCAAAGATCAGAGTAAAATCGCGAAGCTAAACACCGAAAAACGTGAACACAGGACGGAAAACGCACAGAAACGTCGAACAACGTACAGAATCACTGAGTCAGTGAACTAGACGGAGCAGGTTCTGACAGGTTTGAACATGCTCGCAGCACCAAAACAAAGTGAAACTCACCACAGAAGATTCCTGGAACTCGCTCAGCGCTGGGCGGGATGATGAAATAATCCTCGATTTTGCAGAGCCAAGAACGATTCAAAGGGATTCGATCCCTGCAGATCACAACACGATAAATTTACCACAGATAGCACGTGTTAACAATATTAATCGCTCGCGTTAAATCAGATTATTATGCTCAAGAAAACGCACTTTCACGGAGTACACATGCTTTCCAGACGTTCTAACAAAGACTATTGTTTGTGTGTGTAAGCTGTTACGTTTCCGAAGGCTACTTCGTCGCGCGATGAAAGCGACGCTGCGATTGGTCCACGTGACTGCCTGACGTCATTTTAACCCAATAGAGGGCCCCCATAGGAAACTACTGAACCATTTATAACACAGCAAGCGGAGTTGCCACTTCTGAATGGCGTACGGGTTCATTCACAGGGATGACTCATCCCCGTATTGAGGGCTTGGTGGGGGTAGAACAATGGACACATTCACTTTTCGGATATTATCACGCTATTTTTGCGCCTGATAAGGTGCTGCATAATACTGTTAATGAGCGAAATGGAGGCTGATAAGAGGATAATTGCGTGCGAAGTTTTATCATCTCATAATTGGACTTCTGGAATGTTCTAATGGCTCAATTTGACAACAACGAGGTGACTCATGGCCGCGTGACTGCAGAGCTAATAAAATGTGACGACATTCGCCAGGCCCTCAAGGTCACAGGAGCGAGCGAGCTTTTGAGACACAATTCTCCCACTTTCGGGATGTTTCGGACTCTTAAATTGTTTTATTAGTGTGATTAAAAGCTTCCTCAATCTGAGCACCGCGTTTTATTTTTCTCCATGCATGATTTTTACGCTGTTAAGTCGCGAAAAACCCGCGCTTGACCCATGTGTGTGTGTGTGTGTGCGTATTTTCTTCCTTGTCCGATTGTTTTTGTTTTGTTTGTTCAGAGGTTCAATGACCTACTTTTGAGAATCTTTGTCCCAAAAGTGATACCGTTGGTATTCAATGCCTTCACAAGGATTTTTTTTAGAGCNGGGGGGGGGGGGGGGGGGGGGGGAGGCTAATTCATTTTTCCCCCTTTTTATTACAAATATGACCGATTTCCGTTCATTTCCTGAATGGTGGTTTATCTCGGAAATTTGACTGTTATTATTAAAAAGGATTCAAAATTTCCGTTTTTCAAATGTAGGTCCTTCCATAATTTTTTTAATCATGAAATCACCCAAAAATAATTTTCACATATTTGACACAGGAATTGTTTACTTTCTTGCTTACTTCTGTTTATTTTTCCAATTTCTTATTTTTTTGTAGGTACTTTTTTTCGGTAATTTTAGAAAGCTCCACACAAAACAGATAGGTAGGTAAGCATTTGATAAAAGCTTATCCACAAATATGAGGGAGTTTTCAGTGTTTTAACCATGAGCTATTTTTCGATTGGCATGCATCAATTTTGGAACCTGAAACACCAAAACATGGGCAATTTTTCACATGATTAGGTACTTACTGGAATAAAATCAACCAGTGGGAATTTCATGGTGATTTACTTTTTGCAAATTCTTTTTTTGGAAAATTTGTTCTTTCCTCCCCTCTTTCGTCTTTTCCACCAAAAAAGAAAATATATTTGTCATGCCTCTATGATAAGAGCCAACTTATGATGGTATGCCGCAACTTTCATAACTGCTCTGCATTCGATCAGCTTAAGGCGTCACTCGCCAAAATTTCACTTATGCTGATAAGATGGGGAGAAAAATATTCTAAAGTAAGAATATGTTGTTATTCAAGTAAAAGTATTGACCTTTTTTCTTTTTTTTTTTCACTTGACAGTTTTCTCAAAAATTTCTACAAACAATTAATAGGAGAGGTGTGCATTTAACGGTAGAGAGGACACAACCCTTCTGTATTTTGGTTTTCTACCTTGCACATTTCTTGGCCCATTCTAATTTATGGGGGGAAAAAAACCGTTTGTCATATTTCAACATTTTGTTTTATTTTTCTTAGTCCTCATCATAACTCAACTGAAAATTCTACGCAAAATTATGTTTGTTCGTTTCACATAAAAATTTAGGAAGGTCCGCAGTTGAGGCAACAGAGTCTCGATCGAGTTTCAACATTACATTTAAACACTGTTTGTGATGTAGATACCGTGCGGAGGTTAGGAGAAAAAAAATTGTTGCAATAATGTACATAACAGCTCTTCTTCGTTCCTTAATGATGAGACGGAGAATAAAACACACGAAAAGAAAAACTGTCAGTTTCAAATTGGAAAGAAATTTATTTTCAATTTTGTAAAAATTAGACTACTTACAACTAACTTAGAAATCTAAGCATCATGTTGTGAAGCAACGCAACCAATATATTAGACAACTGAATCGTCAAACGTGATCAAAAGCAAGACACTGAACACATCTACTGAAATCTAAAAAGCAATGTATGGGTTTAGAAATGTATTTAAATCTCTTCTGCTTAAAATATGATAGGTCAGTGCCTGTGTAGCAGAAACATGCTATAGGGGCTGTTGCCCACAAAGTAGCAAAATATAATCAGATCATTCCGAATGCAAAGTTTCTATTTGAAACTCGCAAAACTATCGATCACTGAAAAGCACGAGGATTGATTTTTTTCTACCTGGGTTGTTCATAGTTTTTTCAACTTGGTTAGACAGATTATAGGGCTTGAAGCAACTAGCAAAAATTGTATTCATCTATGGATGGATGACATCAAGGTAAGATAAACTAGAGTTTGCATTGACGCAGAGGATAATGTCAACAGGTATGGCAAGTGTAATAAAAACATTGCTGGCTAGTTATGCAAAGTGATCCAAAAATCTTCTACCACCAACTTTAGGACACCCCTGTAACTTTTGAAGAAAAAAACTGAGCCATGATATTTTTTTGTTTTTAGGTCACAGAAAACGACTTTTGGGACTCCTCAAAATTAAAGTGTAGCTGGGTGTGGATTTTTGTAGTTCCGTTAGAGTCCTTATCTACCATATACTACCAGTCCTACACTAAAGCACATTCATCTTCATTTAAAACTCTTGATGTAATGTGTGACTACTTTGGTCGATGCTATTCATTTCAACTGGAACAATCTAGAGAGCCAAATTTTTATCTTACAACCGTTATTAGGAATATTTGTGTTGAGGTGATCATTATCAGGAAAAATATAGATATTAGGAATACAAGTTGGAACATTTTTAGAAGTATTGATTCTAATTGACAGAATTATTATCTGTTAGGTTTTTTGTGGATTTAGGTTAAACTTGAGGCTCATGAGAGTTTGAAAATTTCACACCTGAAACCTTACATGCAGCTGAAAAGTAGTACAAAATATTCTTTTGTAGAATCAAATAAACAGGATGAATTTGAACTCATTTTTGCATTGACTAATTTATTAAATATTAGTAGAAAATTATAATATCTACTTTGTATCATTGATTATTTCCAGTCTTTGGGGCATAAGTACCGAAAAATAGCAAGAAATCAGAAACAAGTTTTGACTGCGACAAATCTCAAACTAGCCACTACCTGCTGAAATTCCTCTACAATCTCTAAAGTATTTGATAGGCAAATTGAGTAAGATTAAAATAACTTTGTGATCAATACAAAGGAAAATCAGGTACAGCGAATGCATTTAAATTTAACAGCAATTACCTTTTAAAAAGCGCAGCCTATTTAATTTAAAAGAGAAAAGTTGCCGTCTGAAGGAGTGGGTCTTGTTTTCACCGACAAGAGGCGCCACTTATTTTCAACCTCATGCGTCTGAGATTTTATTTTACACATTTTACAAGTTCTAAAAAGTCAACAGAAATAAAAACTTTTGAAACAAAGTTTTTTGAAGTTGTTCAGAACCTCCTAAGCTTTTTTATGATTGAGTTGTGATGGAATGATAGCACTCATATTTTTAACTGTGACAGTACCTTTTGTCATTGGTTTGTATTCTTAGTGAGTGGATTAGTTGCAAGAGTAAAAATAACAAATTTATTCAGGAGGCAAAATAGTTTATTATGAGAAAATGAAATTCCTAGGGGAAGAAAAGAGAAAATTAGAGTCAGAAAACATACGATTTTTGAGTTGCTGTGTTTCTTGACGAATTGACTTCTGGGCTGTGATCCCAGATACTTTGGCATAAGTAGTTGTGAGTGTATGAAATTAATCTAGGAAATCAGTTTGAAAGTCAGGAGGTGCAATATTGCTTTGCAAATTACAATCTCCGCGCAATCTTGAGAAGAAAAAAGTTTACATGATTTCCTCGACGCGAAATGAGTTTTCAAGTGGTACGCATTCTGGAAATTTAAATCAAGTAATTTAGGAAACAAAAATAAATAAATAAATAAATAAATAGCTAAAAATAAATATTGAACAGATAAAAAGTCTAAATTTCTAGTTCGAAAAAGAACTTAAAGGGTAAAATTTTGGAGTATTTGGAAAATGGTCAGGTAAGTTAACACAAAAGTACCTTTCCTCCGAAATTTTCGAGAAAAATTCGAATCACTCGTAGGATATTTTGAAAATTCTGAAATATTTTCCTACATATTTACATGATACAGAATAAATCAATTTGAACCTATAAATAAATAAATTGTTTCTCAGTTTCTTATCAGTATTGGATTAAAAATTGATTCTTACACAAAAAAATAATACATACAGTCTAGTAATGATACAAAAAGGGAAAATGACGCTAGGTTAATCATAATTACACGAGTGAAATTGAAACAAATAAGCTAAATTTGAACAGTGTCCACGACAATTCTAATCAAGTCGCCATCGTTGATTTCACCCGTCTCGACACACGGCTTTAGTGTATCGACTATTTTGTGCGCAGACAGTTTAGAACGGAAGCGATCGACAAACACTGGACCACCTTCAACCTCTGGGCTATTTTTACACGATCAAGTAACCCACCGAACGTCATCTGGTACATACGACAACTTGTTAGCACGGTCAACTAAGTGAACTTGACTTTGATTATGCCTTGAGTTTACAGACGAATTATCAGAAAGGCTTTGACCAAAAGTAAATCTCATAGATGCACCTATTTTCTAAAAAAAGGGTGCAATATTTACTTCATGATGAGCACACAACATGATGTCAACAAAAAAAGGCAACTTGCATGACCTGGTTGGTGAGATCAGAAAGAATGAGTGGAAATGGGCTTATTCAACTGCTAGGGATTTTAATCGAATCTGATGAACAGAAGCGAGAACTTTAATTCTTGTCTAAAATTTGTTTACAATTTTGAGAGATATTTCAGGTCCTTAAATTAATTTAAAGATACCTGCATTAGTCCTGCGCCCAGTAAAGTTTGGAAAAAGTACTTCAGTCAAGTTTAGTTATCATAGATTAAATTTTCAAACAAAAATAAATAAGATTTTCAGATAGACTGTACTTGTAAGCCATGATGAAATTTAGGGTTGGATTGGAACGCTAAAAAAAATTGATTTTACATAAAAAAATAACCTTCCTTTCAAGATGGTAACTTTGCCATAGAACTGAACTTCTTTGAGCCCTGAAGATTGATCATTTGATCGTTTTTCTTCTTTCAAAAGACAAAGACGTAGTAGCACCTTGTCAAAACTTTATCGTTCAAAAGTTA
This sequence comes from Bemisia tabaci, assembly GCF_001854935.1. Taxonomy (NCBI): domain Eukaryota; kingdom Metazoa; phylum Arthropoda; class Insecta; order Hemiptera; family Aleyrodidae; genus Bemisia; species Bemisia tabaci. Next base: position 68,897 of record NW_017554870.1, read on the forward strand.
TGGGAATATTCCATGATGCAGTTGCCGAACTCTGATGTGTCTACAGACTTAAAAGAAAAGCACTACTGCGAAACATACTTCTTACGCGAATGCATCCGATAATAAAAGGAAAGCGGAATCTACGCCCGCCTTAAGATGAAGGGAAGAGACCTCTTAAAATTCTTGACTTGGAAACTAAGTTACCAAAACCATGGAAAATAGGCTACTGGGGCCGGCTGCATCTATTTAAGAACAATGTCTTAATCATAAATACTTAAAGATTGCTAAAAATAATCACACTGATCAAAAATCAAAATCCTGGATCGAAATTAACTGAAATGGTGACTTCTGAAGACCTCAGTCAATACTGCCATCCATTTGACTGAAGTAGATATGTTTAAACATTGATGTAAGTGTGTGAAAGTAAATATATAAAAGTTTTCTTGGAAACATCATCTTCTCTGTTGATTTGCGACATAGATTTTATGATTTAATTATTAAATCGAGAATTTGAAACAAGTGCAACCAACGTATTCAACATCTTACTCAAATTTTTTGACGGATAATGTCAAGCAGAATCAAAATCCTCCCGAATTAACTCTTTTGGCATGAAATATTCAGTGAATAGAAATTATTTAAGAAAGCATTCATTCTAATTCAAGCATAGAAAGTGAAGTAAAAACATTAAGGGCTCAAGGTCGTATTTATAGTCATTCCTTAAACAGCTCCTTTCACTAGTGGGCCCCATGAGGGTTTATATTATGATTATAGGAGATTCAAAGAGGCCCTCAAAATAGTCATAAAAAGGACAATTTTGCCAACTTCAAATAAGATTCAGCAGTTTAACTTTAGAAATAGGTCTTTGCAAGGGATCACAATGATTTGTCACCGCCAAGAGTACGAAATATGAAAGAAAAAAAACTTCATTATTTTGAGAAACTTAAGGGTAAGGTACCAACCAACCTTAAAATTTACAAAACTTGGAATTCATTTACCTTCGCATTATGTATTTTTCTGAGAGGTAAATCATTTTAAACATTTTTAAGGACCCATTTAGAAAGTTATCGGGCTGAATTGTACTGAAAATTGTCCTTTGGTTAATACTATTTTGAGGCCTTCCTTAAACTCAATATAAGCACAATACAAACCAAATGAGGACTATGAATGAATACAGCCCTCAGTCATCAATTTTGATGATGAGTACAAAACTTGACGAGCCAAGTACAGATGATCATGATGTACGGTTGCGGTGGACACAAGATCAGGTAAAGATAGCTGCTTAAGAGCTACTGTAAATTAGCCAGGCAGTAAACACACAATCTACAAAAGTTTACCTCAAAATCACTTAGTGTACAAACGCACAACTAGTTTCTAATATGTGACCATTCTTTACCGACAATCTCCAGATAATGTCATAAAGATTGAAATCAGCCTGTTCATAAAGAGAAAACTAAATTTTCTGATGGAAGCTTCCTCACATCGGTTACGTGTGAAACTGCCTGCTTATTACTGCTCTAGTCGAAAGATAATCCGTCCGCTTTAGATTCTCTTGCTGCGCAGCTTCACAGCATTTCTAGATTTCTTGTAGGTGAGCGGGGTCTGCTTGTTGTCACTAGAGGTAGACTTGCGTTTGACGCCTATTGCTGCGGACCGTGTGGAAGTTGACGGAGCAGGGGGCGGGTCGCTTGGTCCCTGCCACTGAGATGCTCCACCCATTTCTTCACCGCTTGGGCCTGCAACTGGGGCTACGCTTGCAGTCATCGGGTTGTTGAACAGCTCTAGACCATTCATCAGGTCGAAGTTGCCAAAGCCTTCTAAAGCAAGCATTGCGTTCTGAAAATTGAATAATTTGCAATGGATTAGTGATGTAACCCAAAAATAATGCACATCATTCAGTGACGAAGTTAAAAAGAACAAGAGAAAAAAAAAAGAGAGAGAAAGGATCAATTACTCTTATAACACTAAAGCAAAAATAAAACATGTCTCCTTTTGTCTTGGCTTTACAATGTATTAAAAAATTTCCAGGCTACCTTTTAACTCTTACATGACACTAAAGGCACTGTCATTTCATTACATTGGAGGGCTGTGGTATGAATGTCTGTTAAAATTCTTTTTCAGGGCATACTTAAAAAATAAAAATGCCTGCATTTTTGGGTTTTCCATTGAGTCAAATTTTAGCTAAAGAGAAATTTCAGTCACCAAAAATCTAACCCCATTTCAAATTGAAAGAAAATCATAGCGACAGATTCCTTGATGAGGAAGAGTTGACAGACAAGTATCCTTTGACCCACATTCATTTATCTACCTTGAGGTTGCAATTTTAAGGTTATGTACTTCCACCGTGGGCGCAGGGCAAGGACATAAAGACGGAGCACTAAAAGCAAAAAATGAAGCTTCTAGAGCTTCTTTTCAATCACCTCTACTATTGGCTAGAGGATTGGCGGCGAAATCGGGACAAGTTTGAATTCAAATGTAGGGCGGGAACTAATAAATAAAATTGCGGAAACAAAGTATTATAGGTTGATTTTTGCCCAAATTCAGGTACACACTCATATTTTATTAACTTTAGGTTAGTTTCGGTCCGTCGTCGACCGACTGATTTCATTTGGGAGTAACGTAGATCTAGAACTGTAACGGCCTGTTTGAACCTGCAGAACCACCATAAGCAGAAGAAAAACTAACTTTATCTGAGATTACTGCCTGTTACCGAGCAAAAGTAGGTGTAATATATTAGGACGCAGACCGAACTTTCTTAATATAATCGTTTAAAGCATTTAAAACACGTTTCGAAGAAGAAATAAGGAAAAATCAAGAGGACAAGTTCAAATCAAATTTCCGTTTGCCGCCATGGATTCCCGCGCTCATTTACACACTCACACAAACGCGCAGCGCCGAACCTAGCTTCACTTTTTCCCCGTGCTTTTAGATACGAGCACTCTGTCTTTATGTCTTTGGCGCAGGGATCAAAGTTTCCTGGGAAAGTAATGAGCTGTAAACGAGAACTGGAATTTCAGTGAGATTTTATAGGATAGTTTCCTGGAGAGGCTTCTGTCCATATACAAAGACATCTTTAAAGCAAGAAAGACCCTCATGACGTGCACAGTGAAGTTATAGAACACTACTAAGGAATCTGATGGAGTCTTTTTGGAACTTCCTTCTATTTGTAGAAGAGAATTCCAAGAAAAAATAGTTACAGCAAGTAAAAATTTCCTTGATATTTCTTCTAAACAATAATCTTAACAGGTCAAACCTTCGCCATCATGAAAAATTAAGAAAAAGATACCTTGAAAACTGGTTATCCATCCATATCAGATCACTTCCTTTCCTAAGAACTCCAATACAACTACCCATGGCTTGTTAAGGTGCTTAAACCTGGCAATGCTGCTCAAACATGATGTAGAAAATTAAGCAGGGGCTTCTTATTTTGGAAAATGTTGGTTCTTGGCTCTTTACCAAAAATCCATGGCAAAATCGTAGACAAATTGATACCGCAGCTTTAAGTAAAATCAATGAGAAGAGAACAGAATGGTCAAAGCAGCAAAGTAATCAGTGATTTTATCATTATTTTCTGCAATCATTAAAAGAAAAAATTTACCGGATTTGCCTGTCCTTGCGGCTCATCAGGTGACCCCGAAGTGCCTGGCTTTCCACAAGATACGCACATTAAAGGATTGAGAGGGGATTTGGACCTCCAATACTGCAACTCCGTCTTGCACTTGTTCAACTCCTGGATGGAAGAAAATAATGATTATTAAATGAAAAAAAGTTACTTGCTCCACACTAAAGTAATTATTCATACTACTACGTAATTATTCATTCTAAATCCTAGAATATTTCCTCAGGTAAGAACAGAGAGAACAAGATGCGCATCAAAATAGGTACGTTATACATTTCTTTTTTCCTTTGAACATAAAGGTTATGAATCAGGGGCACTCATATATTAAGTGAACTAAGCTTCTAGGAATTTTTCAGATTTTTTTAAAACTTCATGGCAAAGAGACTTCGTACTGGAAATGCCAAAAATGGGGCCCGTTTAAAATGATATTTTTGCCGGGCGCTGATGACATACCCAGGAGAGGGAAACAGTGTTTGTTGATTGGCTTGACTCTTCTTCAAGCATTGTTTTGCTATGTGAACTTGACCGTCATCTTTAGATTGGTTGTCCGATGATCAGATTTTTCTCCCTTTTTGCATTAAAAAATTTGCGCTATAATTTGCGCAACAATTGCGCCTTGAAATAAAGAAAGCCAAAACTAAGAAACTCAAACTCACAAAAATAAATTAAAACGGTCAAAATTTGGCCACGAAGAAGGGGCCAAAAAACCCCGAAACGCATCGGCAATTTTTATACATTTTTGTGAGTTTGAATTTTTTAGTTTCGGCCTTCTCTATTTCATTATTTAGCTCACAGTTTGTTACCTAGATTTTTTGTTTGTTTCGTTTCGTTTAGTTTTCGTTACTTTCGGTTCATTAGAAACAGCCTTGCAGAAGAAAATATTTCACCGACTAAAAAAATGGCTGCCATAAATTAGAATGAATTTTGAAGATGGAATTCAAGAAGCTGAGCTGGTTACCTGAATGATGATTCCAAATTTAGCCATTATTTCTTCGTTTTTCTTGTCATTTTCTTCTAAGCGATTGCCATGATCCACGATTGTACGTTGCTGCTCGCTAATCTTGTTTTTATATTGTTTAACATCTCGTCGAAGAACACTAAGCTGAGAGCTATACCTGCAAAATTCAATAATATATTAGAAATAGAGCTTTAATCTCGCATGAAGAGCAATTGAGAGGTTTTTGGTAATGGAGAGGCCTTGATCATGCTCACACTTTGGTAAAAATCAACATAATTTGAGAGGTGAAGTTTTTGGGGCTGTCTTTGACAACTTAGTAGAATTAAAGTAAAACAGGACCAATTTCTTATGAAGAGACATGATTATGATGATGGACCATTCACACATGACATACAGGGTGATCCAAAAGTCCCTTCCACCCCCTCTAACTTTTTACCTAATTGAGGTAAAGATTTGAAACTTGGGGGATATTCCTAGGTCAAAGGGAGCTACTTTTTGGCCCACCTAAAATTTTCAGGGGGGCCCCCCTTGGGGGGGCAACGGCCCCCAACTTTTAATTTTCAAATGGGAAGACCCCCTTTGTGATAGCTCGTTTGAAAGAGCATAAAAAAAGAAAACTTTTCGCGCAAACCCGAAGTCAATATCTCAAACCGTTTCAAAATGGCGGCCGGTTAAAGTTCAAAATGGCCGAAAATTCACACCGGTTATTTGTCGATGGATTTGCGCGAAAATCGGTATGTAGGGGTATTTTGACACGAGAAAAACGAATTTGACGTTAGATTTTCGAAAAAACCGAAATTTCCAAAATAGCCGCCGGTCAAAGTTCAAAATGACCAAAAATTGATTTTTTTAGAAATCTAAGTTCAAATTTGTTTATCTTATGACAAAATACTCTCAAATTCCAAGTTTAAGGCAAATCCATCAGCAAAAAACCGAGGTGACAATTTTCGGCCATTTTAAACTTTAACCGGCGGCCATTTTGGAAATTTTGGTTTTTTTGAAAATCTAACGTCAAATTCGTTTTTCTCGTGTCAAAATACCCCTACATACCGATTTTCGCGCAAATCCATCGACAAATAACCGGTGTGAATTTTCGGCCATTTTGAACTTTAACCGGCCGCCATTTTGAAACGGTTTGAGATATTGACTTCGGGTTTGCGCGAAAAGTTTTCTTTTTTTATGCTCTTTCGAACGAGCTATCACAAAGGGGGTCTTCCCATTTGAAAATTAAAAGTTGGGGGCCGTTGCCCCCCCAAGGGGGGCCCCCCTGAAAATTTTAGGGGGGCCAAAAAGTAGCTCCCTTTGACCTAGGAATATCCCCCAAGTTTCAAATCTTTACCTCAATTAGGTAAAAAGTTAGAGGGGGTGGAAGGGACTTTTGGATCACCCTGTATAATGGACAATGAAAACTAAAATATTTGACATATTTGAACTGCATTTTGTGATTCATAGCTACAGTTTCTGTTTCAGTTGAGAAACAACGTATATTCCATCAGTTTCCTCAAGTGCAAACTTGTTTTGACATGTGAGCTAGGATTGTAGTTCTTAATTGCAAAATGAAGTCCATTTGTGTGCTGGGTACAACAGAAAAATCTTAGATTTCTTCTGATATGACAAGTTTTCGAAGAAAAATCATTTTTCTCTCCCTGAATTTCCTTGTTTTCTCAGTTGCTGGACAGCTGATGGATGGTATGTAGTTAGAAAAACGTGCCTGCATAAGTTGCGAAAATGAAAAAGCAACATATGCAAGTTACAATATTTAAAATCTCTCTCAAGCAATTAAGAGAAACATCGGCTAAGAAGAAGTTCTAGTGGACACAGTAAAGCAAAAATTTAAAATAATGTTAACAAATTGTCTGATACGGAGCAGATTTCAGACATTTCTGATATGTCAGATGTTTCTGTGCGATAACTCGAAGACTAAGTTGTCAATAGGAGCAACATTCAGCACTGATTCCTGATTTTTGGCATAGTAATAGTCCAACAGTAAATTTAGAGGAGACTGATAGATCATTCTGTTGCCTTGTCAAAACTGGGATGGTATGGCACTGCTTAACATTATTGCTTTTGATAAAGCAGATTAAACTCCTTGTTAACAACTTACCTCATTAAAACTACGGAAGCTAAGTTATCACAGAGAGAACCCTTGGCTGCCAAAGGATGAAAGAGTGCAGAAAGTGGCTTTGGATGAGATTAAGTCCACCAATGGAAATTAACATTATATACCAAAAAGACAACATTGCGGAAGGGTATTATAAACGGATTTCATTTTGCAATTAGGAACTACAATTTCTAGCTCAGTTTAGAAACAAAGTATGTACCATCAGTTTCCCTCAGCACATAAGAGCTTTTACGGATAAGCCAGAAACTGCAGTTCTTTATTGCAAAATGTGGTCAGAATATTGGTGGAAACTAAGATTGCCTTTAGTTTTCAAAAATCAATTTCAAGATTGAAATGATACTCCCGTTCTTTTGAGGGATAAGTCTCTAGTGATGACTTAAAAGACAAAAACAGAAGTTGAAAATGTTGGAGCATTAGAAGTGTAACAACGGAAAAATGCAGACTAGAAGGGGGAAAAAAGCATTACAGTTTAAGAAATTTATTCTGCAAAAATAAAATGCAGGCATCTTATTCTGTCGTACTAAGGAGAAACGTCGTATGAACTGCGTAATTTTTATTTTTAAGGAAAGTTATGAGTATCTTTCCTTGAAAATTTTAGTTACCCTAAGTCAAATTTTGAAGAAAATCCTGAACAAAAATGCAAAGAAAACCCACAAGTTTCCCTGAAAATTTATATTTCATCAAAGGAAACTTGGCAACACCTGAGGGTTCAAAAACGTTATTCTTTAGCACAGCAGTACTAATCCGTTTACCACTTTCGAATTCACACCAAAAATGCAGCACACTGTTTCAGGATTTGTTATTTGGCGATGAGCTCAATCCTAAAATCATCCTGTATTTTTTCCTTTGTTTAATGTCACCCAAAAGAAAATAGACTACTTGACAGAAAGATTTATCGAAAGACTCCTCAATTACCCAAGTTTCTCCATCCAGTTAGACCTCGGCATTAGACATTATTTTTTCACAAACAAACTTTTACGCTTTTCTGAAGAAGGGATGAAAATAAGGAAGATCATGACTTGAAAGAGATCTCAAATAATTTACCTCCGCATGCTCTGCTTCATTTTACGGAAACGCCTCCGGAACGCTATACTGTACGTCGGTGTCTGGATTGAGGGAGTAGATCTGTCTCTATCGTCTCCGCTCTGGTGCCCTGGAGAGGATCCATCCTCTTTCCCGCTTCCCATGTGCGGTGGACTGTCCAGACAGAGATATTTGTTGGTTGCTGATGCTGTAAGAGAGAACGAACGGATGTAAGTAGTATTCAAAACTAAGATAGTTCAAGGTTCAAGCAGCCTCAAGAATTGAAAATTAAAAACTTTTCAAGACCTATTTAGAATTTCCTACCGCCTGCACAGTTTCCTCCCTGTATTAAAAATCCAAGTTAGCAGTTTTTGGATCTCCTCGAAAAAAGATTGTGATTACATTAGGATTGCATTTCGCAAAAAGGAATAAAGGGAATTCCAATAAGATTTTGCAACTTCTTTTTACCTTGCAAATATTAACTGATCTTGTAAACGAGTTTCATCTTTATTCCCGATGTACTACAAATTCATGACAGAAATTACCTTAGTAAATTTACGTTTTTGCATGATTGCAGTAATTAAATTACAAAGACCGTGGGCTGCACAATCTTAGCAACAATGGAATGCTCATGGTTCCTTTTCGCAAGATACCACCCATTTATAAAAATGTTTTTCCAAAAACTCTATTAGGCGTCATATTAGCATCTTCCTTAGATAAAAGCAATAATTTACCAAAGAAAATTATTAGTAAAAAGAAAAATTCAAGAAAAAAAAGAAGGGGGTTGTACTTCAATCATCTTGGAAAGATGTCAATGACCTACGTCGGTATAGACATTTTTTTCATCCATTTCTTGGAGAATTTTGAGGGTTACAGAAAAAAGAAATCCGGCAAAAAGTGGTCAACCTTAAGGCCTGAGAAAAATTCTGCTAGAACAGCAGACAATACAATTAGTTTTCAGTAAGTATCCTGAACTTCGGATTTCGCAGGAATAATGATGCCATAATGGATCCACCTTCATTACTATGTAAACAAAACGGAGACTGTGACCACCAATTTCTTAACTCAAGTAAAAATATGGGCTAGATAAGAACAAAAGGTTTTCATACCAGGTAATGAAGTGGAAAAATCTAGAAAGTCTGAACCAAAATAAGCTATTTCTGGTAAAGTTGGCTCAATGTGGTCCTTGAAATACTCCATTGCCATTGTTGAGAGATCGAACAGTTCATCCGTTACTTTATAGGGGCGAGCCAGTTTTGGAGTTACTTTGATGTAATGAAGAATTCGATAGACTTCATCTAAAATCTAAACAAAAATGAAAAGGATTGTTAAAAATTGGACAAAAAATAAAATTGTAACGACTGCAAGAATCGGACAAGACAGGACATGCTTAGTAACTTGAAGTAAAAACTGCCATAGACGAAGGAGTTGTACGACTTATCTACCCTTCTTACTTTTTGAAGGTATAAAATTTGACAAAATAAAAGGCATGATTTTAAATTTTGAATGAGTGCATTCTATTTATAAATATTTTACGCTGCTGATGAAAATGATAATCCCTTAAGTCCAACACACCATTCAATTTCACCTAAATCATTGATTTTGGACACAGCAACAAGGTGTCTGATATTGCTATATCTATTACATTCTTGGTTTTGTCAGCAACTTCTCCATTCTTTATCCTTACTTCCTCAAAAATTCCTTTCTTGGGGGTTCCTAAAAATCCTTGCCCCTTCATTACTTGTTCCTTACCTTACATGCATTCATGACCCTACCAAGGAAAAAATCTTTTTCTGTGTCACTTGATTGGATAATTTGTCAGACACTTATGACATAAAGGCATGTGTCTGAGTGTTCCCGATGATCTTGCGTACCCAGCAAGAAAACGTAATGAGAGCTTAAGTACTTATTCCATGAAAAATGAGATCACCGCACCTTTAATTTAAGTGGCAAAAAAGAAAAAAGAAAGTCTATCATATTCTATAAAAAATTTTGATAGAACAAGTCTTATGGTGCTGATTTCATTCAAAAAATCTCTCGACCCTTTGAATTTTAAATCATTCAGAGTCCACATTATAAGGTAACAGGCAAACAGGTGCTTACCTCGCCTGCAAAAAAGCAACAGTGTTTGCGCTCAATGTGTTTCCCAAACGACATTTGCAGAAGAGTAAGTCGCATGTGAAGAGTTTCAACTATGTCACTCTCGCAAGCTAGCGGGTGTGCTCTGCGTGCAGATTCCCTCCTGGGCATTTGACCTTTGATACTCTTAAATCTAAAACACACAAGATTAGAATACACATTAACTGGTTAAGTCTAAAACTTATTGTTTTATTTGTTCAAAAAAAGAATATGATTTTCAAGAAAATGTTCACTCTCTTAGAACCACATCTATTTGACATGAGTGAATTTTATTATTTTTGTTGAAGTATCCATGTTAGATATTTTGAGAGGGAGAGGCTCAACCAATATTTTCCATGAGATGATTAGCTCCAGCACAATTAAAATGGACCGAATTCTATACATAAAGCAGGTGAGATTGTATCTATGAGTTTTTTGTGACAGATTTTTGATTTTCACGAGTAAAAATAGCAATGAAAAGTGAAATTGTTACGAATTTTCTCATTTTCAGCTTTTTCTACTTCGATCCTAAAATTTTTGATTGAGGTTATGTTCTACTGTTTTCAACCAAATGATACATCCAACCATTATCGAATACGATCTATTCAATAGTAACAATGCTGTCTTAATAGCTTGGTAGCTGAATTTTCTGTTGATGGGGCATGAAATAATTAGTTTGATAGACAGTTAACACACAGTAATAAAGTGAAGGGTCTTTGGTACTATTCACTACTTAAATTACCGTATTTTGAAATCATCCTATCATTATCATTTTTGGAAAGGTCTCCAGTCAGTGAAAAATTGCTAAAAATAATAAAAAAAATTAAGAATAACTTGGAGGAATCAACTTAAGAATTTGCGACGCTTCAATAGTCGTGAGATAGAATTATTCTACTTCATCCACTTTCATGGTAGTTAACAATGTGTGGTCCATTTAAACTGTTTTAATTTACTCCATATAAAATGAATTACAAACCTGTGCAACATTGACTGCTGTAAGCGTTGGAATGTTGAATTTAGAATTCCTCCGCAAATCTTGTCCATTCGTCGACAGACCTAGAACCACAAGAAAAAATCGGATCAGTGAAAAGTCTAAGTTGTGGTTTGTCTGACAACAAACCAATTTTACTCTAGGTAATGCTTTTTACACACAGGATTGACACATTGTCATTAAATCTGATGGTAAAAATCTAATCAGTCCAAGTGGTTATCTGAAACAGTTGCTACTCCTAAGTATTTTCCAGCTGTATTCATAACCAGTAATTCTTCTGGGCTTAAAAATTGTACGTAACCTTATAGAGAGGACTTGAGTACTACTATTTCATTCCAAGGTATGAAAAAAAACACATGGGTCTACCATTTTGAAAAGATTCTTACTACATACAGTTTACCGCCTGTTTTCCAGTTATGTAGAGTGCGATCAACAAAAGACTTATCTTTCTGCAAGGAGGAAAAAAATTTCTAAAACTTAGCGTAACTCATTTCCCTTTTCATACCATTAAATTTAAGAATTGGTGCTCATAATGGTACAAAAATACTTGGGGGAAGTTGGGGGAGTTTGGGGGTGAACTGTTACTTTAGGAAGCAATGTTTCGAACTGGAAAGACATTTTTATCAAATGATGACTTCTCATAGAAATGAAACGGCAAGTGCCCGTTGTAGTAAAAAAATTAACTAGTACATTCCAGCATGTCAGTGTTCCTTGGACTTCTACAGAACACTTCCCGTCAAAAACAAAAGTCCTCTGCTTTCAAAAATTCTTGGGTAGATATCTTCTCCTGAAAATACTTTTCTAAAGATGTGAAATACCTGCCCCCAAAGCCACTTGAAAATTTTGTCACCGACATAAAAATGTTTATATGACTTGTCATTGATGACACATCATTAAGTACCAAATGGTTTTTTTGGGTTAGCAGTTTCCAAACCTTTCAGATTGCAAAGTCTGTATGAGCTATTATCTTAGCATATAAAATTGCACCAAATGCACATAATTCATTCCTCCTTTTGTATTTGCTACAGAATACAATAATGAGAATGCATTATTGTTTTTGTTTTCCCCAGCAAAAAATGTCATTTTTTCGTTATAATAAAACCAACTGCGAGCTTCATCCATCAACTTAAATAGCTGCTCCCTGAGCAGACCCTGCAAGCTTCAAAGGTTACTGATTTGAGACAAGATGAATCAAAAAGAATGATGCAAGAACGTACGAACTTACCAATCTTAAATGCGAAATATTTTTGTAATCTAGATAATTGACTATTTTCTCTATTATTTCAGTAGGAAAGTCTAGGAAATTTGGCGGTGCTTTGGATGTTGACGGTGTTGCCACAGTCGAGGCAGCACCTGCATTTGCTGATCCCGACTTCCATAGCTCGGATGTGGGATGAGCGTTATGTGCACTTGTACGTCCCGATCTAGTACTGCTAATTTGCTGCGTTTCGCTGGAGCCGTGCGATGAATTCTCATTGCTGCCTCCCACGCTACTTTGCTGCCGTGTTGACACCATGTTGCTCGATTCTGTTGCTTCTACAGATTCTGAAACAAAATTGAAGAGGGTTAATGAAACAATCCTCTCCAGAGGTGATAGGACTCCCTCTTCGAATACTGCCAACATTTCAGCAAATTACTTTTCTTCAGTGATTTCTCCTCTCAAAAGCTTTAAAGCTGATGATTGGACAAAAAAAAAGAAAGAAAAAAAAGGATAAAAACTTGGTGAGGGACCCAAAAAATTGTCAGAAATCAATTAAGACTTAGAAAAATTAAAAAAAAAAATTGATTAAAATATTGACTGCTGCTCACAGTCTGCCGTCTCACATTTTGCGCATTCCTCCAATTTTTGAACAACTATACTTGTGACACTCAATACAGCAATTACAGATCAACAAATGGAAAGGCTCAAGCACACACGATATATTAGCCTTGTCAAATAGATTAAAAAAGTGATTTTTTTTCAATTGTTTTTTTCACAGAAATGGAATTGAGGAAAGGATGATGAAACCTGAGGCTGAAAAAATATTTCACATATTTCGCATTGCAATTTGGAAGAGTGCCAGGTCGGATCAGATTGCACGAAATTTGCGCAACCGACATGCAATGTGCAACCTGGTTTATCAGATGCTGAAAAAAGAGAGGTTGAAGGTAAGCTTTGGTCAAGCAACCATCAAAAATACATGCACAGCTTTCGGGTGATCACGGGTGTTCTACTGCTTCTCGAATTACCTGATGCCGTAGATTTCTGAGAAAACTTCTGAATTAGCTGGGAAGGGATGATATGTATCAACGTGCAAGGGAAAAGTTCGTAAACACATTCACGTTCAACGCAAGACGTCGAGGTGCCGAGTTCCACATGTGAACATAACCTAGAGGCATGTGCCATGATTGCCAAGTTTAAGCAGATAATTTTCGGAGCTTTTGTAAACTTGACAACTAGGGCCAAACGTCACAAAATGAAAACAAAGGAAACCCGAACTTCATGAACGATTATCCGTAAACGCGGACGCCGCAATATCTAAACTCGGTTGAAGAGATTATGACGTCAGATCAAAAATTTTACAAAATTTTGGATGAAAAAAAAAAACCAAAAATTTTCCATGGTCTTCTTATTTTTTCTGGACACTCATATCCTCTCCTGCGAAAATTATTGACAATTAGGAATAAACGGTTTAAAAAAAAATGCTGTCTCATTTGGTAGGGAGTGAAATACCTGAGTGTCATTAAGGGGAATAAGACCAGAAAATTGGTTCTAAAAAACTGGTTTCCCTTTCCTTCTTTCACAAAAATCAGGATGAAATTTTAACTTTGGTCGACTTGGAGAAAATTTTCCTCTGCACCTTTTGATCGTGCAAACCTGCTTACAACCTTACAAAGTACTGTATTCCACTAAAAATTAAAGCTGTGGACTCACATAAAAGAGCTTTAGGCGTGAGTTAATAAAACGTGGATTCAAAAGTTCTAGATTTCATTTTCGGGACCTGACTAGTAACACTTGTAGTGGGCTTCCCTCCGACAGATATATCTAAGTGCATAATTTATCTTTAAATGAGGAGGTGTTAAGTTCTTTATAAACAGTGCTGGGTCCACATTCTTTTGCAAAAAGCAAGGCGAGAAAGTTCAAAAATTTCAATTTAAGTATGAGTCAAAAATTTTGTTCAATACGGGTTTTTTCTTACTTATATTTGTTAAATCAACTATAAGTAGGTACATGGGTGATGGGAGTTTCAAAATGTGTAGACATTTTTTTTTATTAAAATATTTGATTCCTCTAAAGTTCATTGCTGAACATTATATCTAGAATTGAAGACCTTGGAGGACTACGCGCATAAGTGAAGTTTTTGAAAAAACTGTGGTATTAATGATACCAGGTCAAACTAGTCTTAAGGCATACTCTGTGAAAAATTTGCTCCCAAAATTGTTCACAGAATATGCATTAAGACTAGTTTGACTTGGTACTTATCATTAATGTCTCAATTTTTTCAAAAACTGCACTTAATACGCCGTGTCCTCCAAGTTCCTCAATAGGTCTCCCACATAATGCCAAAATTGTGTAAACAATTTCAATGAATGGAATGTGTTGCTTCTTATTTGAAAAAATGATATCTGAAGGAAATTTTTATTACAATTTTAAGTGGTTATAGAGCATACAGTTAACAGGATCCAGCCTGTAACACAGATGTGGCTCTCAAGAATAGAAAAACTAGAAAGACACTTCTAATATTGAGAGTACCAGTTGATTGGTTGCAGTCCCATGTATATCTCGCAGAATTACAGGTTGAAGCATCCATCAGGCCATCAACCTGACGCGAGCTTGCCCAAGAGAAACCCAGCAAAAAATTTGCTGACAGCAATACATGTAAATGTACGTGCTGGCAAGAGAAAGCTACCTTGATTTTTTCACGATTCATGTACAAACTTTAAATCGATGCAGTGATCCTCGGCACTCTAGTAAAATGTTTTTTCTAATTGAGTGAAGAATCATTCAGTGCCAGGAGTTGTAGTTAACAGATCAGTCACTTATGACACAATAACAATCACTTCATGGATAACTCCCTTACAAAGTGAATGACAAGGTCGTAAAATATTGCTGGGTCCACACTATTTTGCAGGGAAAGAAAGGCCAAAAAAAATCCAAAAATTTCCAATCCAAAAGCCTGAGCTGAACACTCTCCCTTCAGATCTGTATTGATGCAATTGAGAGCTCAAATTTTACAATTTTTTTGGCCTCGCATTCCCCGCAAAATAGTGTGGGTCCAGCACTATTTTACCACTTTGTTAAATACATTTTGAGCCACATGCTTGGTGTTTTTTCTTGAGGTGAGTAATTGATGTTGAGTATGATACTAAATGAGCTTCCGTCAAAAACTTTATTGGGTTCGTAGGAAATTTGTATAAAATACTCCCACAAAAAAATTGAAGAGAGAGAGAGAGGCGTGAGGCAAGCACCTAATTATCAGACTTTTCAACTCAAATGAATTTATCCCTGTGCTCATAATCAGTGGCTGCACATTTACCCTCTAAATGGTGATTCAATTTCACCTGAAATTTTTAAGGGTTATTTCACCCAGAACGCCTGACTTCAAAAATCTTTCGCAGTTGCACACAGATCATACTTTGAGGACAAAGCCATCAAGGTAAATGAAAATAAAGCAGCATGGTTGCAGAAAGAAGAAATTGCCCCAATTATTTTAGCTCTAAATTAGGACAGTGATGCCATCCAAAGCAAGGACGCTGCAACCCAATTTCAGATTTTCTCAACTACGTATTATCATGCGAAATGTTCTTCATTTCACTATATAAAACAAATGAGCATTCAACCCCCTTTTTTTTCAAATTGACTGGTATAAGTATCATTGCAAACTCATAATGAAAAAAAGAAGACCGATAAAGGTGAGGTTTTATGTACAGGAACATTTTGTCTCGAAGAAAAATTCAATTCTGGTCTGGAGTATTGGCATTTTTAATTTGTGAGCTATCCTTAAAGACAAGAAACTCAAGCTTGTGTATGGTTGCATTATGCGTATGACTACTTGACAGTTGAAACACTTCGTCATGACTTACTTGAGGTTAATACACTTCCAGTGTACACAATGTATGATTATAAGCTATCTACGAAATGATCACGGAAGTTTTCAGGTTAAGTATGTAGAGGCTTTCAGAAATGCTTACGTAATAAATTCCAGGAGCTCTAGTTAGGTAAAGATCAGCAATGGGCTAATTAATTTTGGATTAGAATTCTCTCATGATTTCTGTCATTTTATTCTCATAAAATCGATAAAATTGTTCCTCGCTTAAATTAGGCACAAAGACTTTTCTCAACTGACTATGTTCAAAATGTCTTAATCTTGCTGTGCTTGAGGTCATTTTTTGTCATATTCGAACACGGGAATTTATTCTTGATCCACAGGTTTTCAAGTCTCCTTCAGCTATTAGACTCTAGAGGGTAAAACTGTGCTTTACTCACTCTATATGAAGATATATATTGCCTATTTCAACTTCAGCTTAAAGAATGAGGTTTTACTGAAATCATGGAGCGGTTCCATGGAAAGATCTTCAAATGTAACTATCATTATTACAGGGAAAGTGACAGAAAAATATCAGGCAATCATATTCTCAGTATCAGAAGTTCAGAGCTAGATGTGACATATAATGAATACCGATAGGCTGCCAGGGATGTTTTCCGGTATAATTCACTATGAGCTGAATAAAAAGAGCTGACTGATGAGTTACTGAATGTTTAAGTCTCGAAATTGGGTGAATTTTCTGCTTTGCAAGTTGCATTGACAAAAGTTCATACACCGAAAATGTGTTTCACTTCAGTCATAGATGAGAAGAAACGATTACAACTATTTTTCGGTGTGTAACTGAAGATTGATTGCTTGGATTCAAAGCAGCACCCACTGCTTAAAATTAATGGTGAAACAACTTGCAAACAAGTTGATGAAAATCTAAACTTTGAGTCTTAGATCGAAAATATGTGGCTGGAAGAACAAAGGAAACCCTCTTCATTATGTGGCTAAGGCTCATAAAATCATTCAAAATTTTTCATTGCAAGTTTCAAAACCGATTTAGGATGCCAAGTTGAGTCAAATATAGAGCAGTAAGTCACTCCTCAGTCTATGATTATGAGAAATACTCGATGGGAATACAGCACTCGGGAGTCAACATGGTAGCTGAAGCTAGGGGGAGACACACACGATCGATTGCACCGATAACACATAAAATGAGTTACAATCTAATTTGATAGGCCATAACTAGATCAAATATGATAAATCGATTGACTTCGAAGCAGAAAGAAAGCAATGCAGAATAGATCAATTAGATTGTGTTTCTCTCATTGTGGGGTACTTCATCGGGCAGAGATGGAACAAAGCTGGCTTGATAGGATAAGTGGGCGAAATGGGTTATGAAAGTTGCGGATGAAAGAGAAGCAGATTTTACGATGGAATACACAGATTCAGAAAGGAGAGAAAGCATTTAAGATGCAAGCCAGAGCTAGGGAGGATGATTAAAATGCACCAAGCCATTACCTTCAAGCTGAGACCAAGTTAAAGTTGAGAATCTTAAAACGAATTTTTAGCTGCGATTGCGACCCATTTGTGTTCTAAAACAGTTCAGTGGGGGGATAAATTAAAAACTGATTGACCAGATGCGTAAAACTTCGAAATTTTGAACTTCAAGGTGCTGAAAAACTACGGTGAAATGACTTATTCAATCTGTAAACACGTATTCTGTGAAGCAATTTTCAACACAGCAACTTTCAGTGTTCCCAGGTGCTCCTATCTTAAAATGTCCGTACGCTCTCCGGATGAACTCGGGGAGGCTCGTGTATATCCGTGCCGCTCCGTGCTCCGTCCGTGTTCCGTGAATTCCGTTTCCGTTTCCGGTTCCGGCTCCGGCTGTTTTGTTGTTTTGTTGATGATGTTGATGTTCTCTTGATCTCTTGTGACATTCAAGTACCTATGTCCTCTAGAAAGCATTGACAGGAAAAAATAATCGGAACAATTATAGGTGCCTACATCAAAAAGCAATAATTCAAAAGAAAGGAGCTGACTTTTCATGAAATTCATAATTCCTAACCCATTGAACTGATTGAATAACACATAAATTAATGCAGAAAGGTCCTGAATGATACCTGGGTTTTATTCGTGGCTTCCTTGTATCAATAACATTGGCGAAATTGAGAAAAAAAGTAAGAAAAAATGTCTGAGTGATCAAACACAAAAGCACAACAATACAGAAAACAAGGACGGACCTTAAATGAAAAGGCTGAATTTTGATAAGAATACAATATAATTAATGCGAAAAGTATCTAATTTGTTCCCGAACGATACCCGGCTTTCATACTAAACATAATTGTATCAATAACTTACGCAAAAGTAATAAATATTGCAAAGAAAAGCGGATTAACAGATGCACGGACTGGGCCGGGCGGGCGCACGGACATAAATGAAATGACTGAATTTTGATAAGAATACAATATAATTAATGCGAAAAGTATGTAATTTGTTCCCAAACGATACCCGGCTTTCATACTAAACATCATTGTATCAATAACTTACGCAAAAGTAATAAATATTGCAAAGAAAAGCGGATAAACAGACGCACGGACAGGGCCGGGCGAGCGTACGGACAAAATAAGATAGGGAAAAATTTTCCCATAAGGTTTTTGTCCGTACGCTGTCCGCGCGGGTATAGGGAATGTCCGCGCGGCGCGGAAATATCCGCACGCCTGGGAACACTGGCAACTTTCCTCTTCCCTTCCCCTTCCATCCAAACATGCAACCAGAGGCTCTCTGTTTCGCAACTAGAGAGCGCTGCAATTCCTTGGCGCGAAAATAAAAAGGCGGGCTTTTTGACGCAGTTCGCGCCCGCCAATCTAAATCAGACAAGGGGGGGGGGAATAATTTTTGAATCGCCCCTAACAAAATTTAGTTTTCTTTTTTCGAATCCTAGAGGAACTTTAAGAAAAATAGCAAATTAAGAGACATTGAAATTTTTTGTAGGACATTGGAATAATATTGTTTCAATCACATCATGTTTTTTTTTCTTTCTTAGACTAGATGAGGGGAAGGGAGGGGGCTGCCAGAACTTAAACCACATACCAAATCAAAGTCAAATTTTAGGGGGTGGCAAATCATGAAAAGAAGGCTGCAGATTATATTGTTGATGACTTAATGATCTTGTTCTTTTCTTTTCTTTGCTTTTCATTTTTTCAATCAAAGGCAACACAAATAGATTTCATCCCTCTGAAATGTAAGTGCGATAAACTGTCGTTATACTTGCTGTGTGTACGGCAATGTGTTAAAATGTGTGTATAAATTTTGTAGATGCTTTTTGAAGAAGAGGTACTATATTTGAGGAGTTTGGAGGACAAGGCGCATAAGTGCAGTTTTTGCTATCCTGAGAAATGAGTGTTTGAAGTTTCGAAATTACATGAATCCTTATTGTGGAAAGAAAGTTTAAACATGACTTTTTGATGCTTAAAAATTGGAATTTGGGAGCGAATTTTTCGCTTGAAATAATTAATATCTCGATTTTTCCAAAAAAATGCACTTATCCGCCTTGCCCTTCAAACCCCTTGTTTGCAATTTTTCCAGTCAGAATGTTGCTCACAATCAGTTTCAAGGCTTAGTTTCTTGATAAGAAATATAAACCTTGGGAAAAAACGAAGCATCGTCTAATATAGTTTTGACTAGAAACGTGTGTCTACATTTAAATTTTCCCGCGTATCATATCATTTTCCTATGTAGAGGGAAACAATCGAGTACATTGAATAATGTCCTCCAAAAATCGTATTGCTATTTCTTTGCCAGGGCCGGATTCACCTACTTGGCGCCCGTGGACCGCCTGTATTTTGCCGCCCCCTTCTCATTCGTTTTGAAACATCACTAAAAACCATTGAGTGAACGTGCAGCGGGGAGGGGTGCATAAGACGCGTTTACTCGTGTTGGACACATTTTTTGCGAAGCCCTGTCAACATTACCAGCAAAAGTTCAGGAACTTTGCGCGAAAGTTAAGTTCCGTGAACCTATCTCTGTGTGAACAAGGCCTTCCATTTATACGAAACGAACGAAAAAATTATGAAAGAACAAACAGACCGCACTGTATTTGCCGCAATGCGTGAAGCATTCCTACGGTTAAATAGGCGCTGTGCGTTTCACACCGACCGATTCTGAACGCACTGTACACTTGACGCAATGCGTGAAGTATTCATGCAGTCTTGTAGGCGCTATGCGCTTCACGCCGATCGCTGCTAACCGCACTGTGTTTGACGTAATGCGTGAAGTATTCATGAGGTCTTGTAGGCGCTATGCGCTTCATGCCGACCGCCACGCCGTTCCAGGTTAAATTGCGTGTTTGGTTTCTCTCTTAACTCGGCTAATTAAAGGTGTTGTCTCTTGTATCACCGAAAGACGACAAAATTAGAAATTACTTTACTTTTACCCTCAGGAAATGAGAGATTCTGTCGCCGTTTCTCGTTTGTAATTTATTTTCTGAATCCGATTTTTTTTCTCTCTTTTTTTGATATCTACATTGCAAAATGCAAAAAACTTGCAAAATTTGCCGCCATGGGCCGCGGCCCATGTGGCCATCCCCTTAATCCAGCCCTGTTCTTTGCGCTATGGACAGAATCACCTATAAAATGTTGGATCGTATATGTGATTATAGTGATTAACTCTCTTACTTCATAAATCGATGGCTAAAGTGCGAAACCGCGTATCTCCGCAGCGTTGTTTCAAAATTTTTGCTCCTATTTTATTTATTTATTTTTTAAAGAAAAACAAGCTAACTACGATACATAGCTTGAAATCAATACTGAATGTTCTGCCAACAGAGGAGAGAAATCAAGGAAGTTTCCAAAAAATTATGTTGACGAGTTTTCCGACAAAAAACAGAGCACGACAGTAATTCATCAAAATCACAAACAGAGATACGTTTCGCACTTCGGCCATCAAAATGTATTCGAACATACTATACTTACAAAAAAAAAAAAAAAATTTTGAACCTTTCAAATGTGACAGTGCTCCCCTGGTTCTAATTCACCGACTATTGCTACAAACAAGTTCCTCTCAGATACGTTCTATTCATATGTAACATGTGAGTGGTTTCACGATAGCTGGAACAGTTTTGTCGCCGTAACAGACAACACATTTTTCAGTCATATTTTTAGTAGAAATGATAACCACTCAAATTTGTTCGCATTAATCTTCAATGAGTTACGGATTAAAACGCTTTCTAATGATTTATTGCTCTTCCTCTCAATAATTAATGTAAATTCCGAAACTGTGCTGTCTGTTACGCGGTAAAAAGTCAGCGTAACAAACGGCACATTTTCGGCCATTTATACATTAAAATTAAAAAGTAGGGCGATAAATCTTTGAAAAGCGTTATAACACGTAACCCTGTGTAGATTAATGCAAAAAAATTCGAGAGATTATCATTACTACTAAAAATATGACCGAAAAATGCGTTGTCTGTTACGGCGAAAAAACTATTCCAGTTATCGTGAAACCACCCATGTGCCCTTTTAGCTCCTGCAGAAATGACACAGTGCTATTCAGTATTTGCCTTGCCTTGCCTTGCGACTACTTGCGAGGCTCAAACAAAAATCCTACTGCCGAACTCGGCGCGCTGGCGACTCTCCCGTAACGCCTCTTGCTTACCTCAGATTTGAAGGCGCTCTGTATTTTCACGCAAGTCAGTTTTCACCGAGTGAGGGCGGCCTCGGCGAGTCGGAGGCCGGGTCAACGAAGAAAAGCTGACTTAATCAATTACATCGTCACATCAATATTTTTTCCCTTTGTTTATTTCACTTAAATGCATCCGATTCGACAAATTTTTTGTGCGTACATAGGGATTCAAGAAACCTTAAAAAAAGTTTTGGGCCATTTTGAACATATGAAATACAAACTGTAATAATGAAAAAATGTACAGACAGGGCGCACCGCAGATGAGATTGGATTTCATTTATTTTTCAAATAATTTACAAATTACAGTGAATAATTCGTTTAAGATAGAGGAAGGGGAAGAAGATGATTAAGAAGAAAAGAGCCTGCAACAATTGATTTAATGGGAATGAACAATTTTTTTGGCGTAGTGGCCTCTATTTATTGCCTAGAAATTCAATTTTATTGATTGCTAAGGTGTTGCAGTAATTTTGTAACACATTCTAAAGAGATTCATGCTAGTCAAATGTTAACTGTGCTGACTTCTGATTCGTCGGAAAGAATGTCGCTTCTCAAACTGTCGAAAGTTTTTCAGAACCGCACACGATCTTAGAGAAAAAGTAAAGTTTGCGTCAATGGGCAAACAATTTAAAACATTCTTGGTACTGAGCTTGTAAAAACAAGTATTGAACACAATATATCGGAGGTGCAAAAGGCACCGCATGCGTCATAATTTCACATCTTAGATACCTAAGCTCTTTGGCAAGGGTTTTATGAGCAATTTTTACAGGAACGCTTGTAAATCAAATAAATAATCGAATGCATGAACAATATGCATGATATCAATATGTATGATACTTCAGATAAGTTCCAACATCTATGTGTTTCAACTTTAAACGCAGCTCTCTCAAAATCATCAAAATGCCACATAAAATGTTTTTGCATCTAAGTAGCAGCTTGCACCCTTAAATTTCGTGAAAACGACGAGACAATTTATTCTGAGTGCTGAAAAATCTCTAAGAGTTATTGCTGCGATGGAGAAACACCAGGTCAGTCTGAGTTTAATCATAATCTCAGGAATTCCCGTAAGTTTTACAGTAATTTTACCCTGCTCCAAGTAATTTTACACGGGGAAAAGTGTGAGGGGTTATTCCCTGAAATTGTGGTACTACCCCGCTCTGTTGGATAATGTAGGTATTCCTAATTAATTGTGGTAATGCCACAACTCAAGTTGGAGTGGTGCCGCGACATTTCGGTTAGTAACCTAATTAATCGGAAATGCCCATATCATCCAATAACCCATACCGCTTTTTTCCGTGTACTGCCTGATAATTAATATAAAACAAGCTTCGGGTAATTTAATTTTACAGCTTTTTATACCTAGCAAAAATTGGCGTAGCATGCTTTGCAATATATCGATGTATTTACCGACCTATCAGTCCGACTGAATCGAGAGTATTTTTTCTCGTCAACGTTTTTAAGAGTCTTGACTCTAGACGTGAGTCTAGAGTCAAGACTCACTAGTCTCTAGTCTTGACTCTGTCTTATCCAAGCGACTTTTTTTCCAGTGAACTCTTGCAGGAACTCAACTGAAAAGGTCCAGTTACACGATCAAATTGAGCCATCAAATTGGGCCTCTCATTGGTAGCATCCTCGCCTCAGGTCTTTTTCCACCAATCAGAGCCTCAGTTTGATGGCTCAATTTGATCGTGTAACTGAACCTAAAGGAGTTTTTTGTCACGCGGTTTGGAGTAACTATATACGCTTTCCGAAAGTCATCAGCTGTCCTTGGACTTTTCCGAGTATTTCTTGATTTGAGCCCGAATCCAGGGCACGTAGAATGAGAGTCTCGTGTAGACATCCGGGTAGCCGGGCTTGGCACATCCCGATCCGAAAGAAGTGATCCCGGCCAAAAACCACCGACCGTCCTTCAGGATGCACTGCAGGGGTCCACCAGAGTCTCCCTACAAACACATGAGTTGGATGTTATAAAGAGACTTTTAAATTGACAGAAATTCGAGAAACAATTATTTTTTCCTCTGTTTATTTTAGGAGCAACTGCACCTGCGAAAAGAGTTAAAATTGTAGACTGTACCGAGGTGTAAACATATGTATATTTTGAACTTTTCAAAGTATCTTGACGGTGAGTCAAAAAGACTTTGAAATAGTTTTAATATTACTGTAAGATTGCTGTTTCAAAAATTTGCCAGTTCTTTAATATTTTTTTTCTTTTTTTTTAAGTTATATATTTTTAGACTATACTTTTATTTTTTTTTAAAGTGCTCAATGAGTATTGAAATATTTAATGGGTCATCAAAAGTATAGCCAAACAAATCGGCAGAAAATCTATAAAAACGTCTTCAAAATGTTTTCGTAGCAACTTTTATTTAAAAAATAAATGTTTGGAAATATTTTATAGAATATGTTGGCAAACATATTGATATCAACACCGAAAAAATTGTTAGACCATGTACCTAATGTAAATTTGTTTTCTTTGATTTAGAGATTAGTTTTTGGCTCAATTTTTTTCTTTTATCTTTTTTCTTTTTTTTAATCTTAATTTCTAGAAAAAGTTATGCTGGAGAGACAATATTTTACCAGTGCATTTTTTTAAATTCAAATGCATTTTTTTCAATTCCACAAATGTAAGTTTGCTATAAAATGAGAAATTAATTTATTTTTGAGTGCATTTGAACAAGAAAACAATTCTTTCTTGCAAAAAAAATTCTTCTGAGGGAAAAGCATTTGTTTTCGACTAGTAAAAAAAAAAAAAAAAAAAAAAAAAAAAAAAACATATTTTTTCCGTGAGGAAAATTCTGAAAATCTTCACAATATTTCAAAAATATCCCAGGAATCTTCGGCCCCCTAACGTAAAAACGTATCCACGTGTACACATGAGCCCTGTTTTACTTATAAATCTATGCTTACTGGGGCTTATGTGAACATTGAGATACGAACCTCATGTCACACTGAAAAAAAATAGTTCTGTTCACACGGCTCCTGGACTTTTTTTGTAACGGTCACGGAAGCTTCCGTTATGAGGACAGAGTACTCTGTTCCCACGACCGAAATTCTGTTCTCACAACAGAAAAATTCTGTAAGTGTAACAAAGAAACTGCAGGAGCCCTGTGAGCAGAAGGTTCTGTCGTCAGCACCACCTATTTTTTTCTGTGCAAAGGAGCGACGAAATATAACCAATTTTAACAATACAAACCACGCAAGCGCCGCTGTGCCCGTCCAACTTGCCCCCGCAGAGATGCCCTCGCTGAATGAGGACGCTGGGCTCATACTTGCTCTTGCAGACGGCGTTATCATGGAGGGGTACCTTGATCTGCCTCAGGGTCGAAGAGAGGGCCCCCTTGGCGTCCGTGCGGCCCCACCCGGTGGCCACGCAGAGCCGCGTCAAGTCCTTCGCGCCCTCCATCTCCCGCTCAGCAACCCCTGACCCCGACGCTGACCCCGCCTCCATCAGGCAGATTGACCGTACGCCGCGGTCACGCTGGTTCAAGGACCGGGAGAGCTTCAGTAAAGCTGGAAAATAATCCACAAAAAAATATTTTATATTATTCGAAACAGTGCTACCATTCCTTGTCCGTTAAAATTTCCGGGATCCGGAACGTTTTTGTTCCAATGGAGATGTTGCATGTGTGAGGGATTTGCGATTTGACTGTTGTTTCTTATGTAAAAGTTCGCGAGAAACACGATGGCGATGGTGCCACTGGTTTTCTCTGAAATCAACTCCCAAGCTCAAAAAAAGCTCTCAAGTTGAGGCCAAAATGGCCGGGGATATCCCACCTTACCCTGAGAGTCCACCTCTACATCAAAACAAACTCTCCATGCAAAGATAGGGAGCAAATACATTGACAGGGCTGCCACTTCATTTGGAGACTCCAAAACTGAAAACACGGCAACCCTGCTAATGTATTTGCTCCCTATCTTTGCACGGAGAGTTTGTCTTGATGTAGAGGTGGACTCTGTAGGGCGGGATATATCCTCTATTTTGGCCTCACTTTGAGAGCTTTTTTTGAGCTTGGGAGATGATTTCAGAGAAAACCAGTGGCACCATCGGTTATCTCGCGAGCTTTTACATGAGAATCAACAGTCAAATCGCAAATCCCTCACACATGCAACATCTCCATTTCTATCATTCCATGACCGTTAAAAGTTCCGGGATTCTTTTTAAATTTTTCCACAAGTTTCGAGAAAGTTCCGGAAAATGCAACAGATCCGGAAAATTTCCGGATTTTCAAAAGTTCGGGGAAAAATTCAGGAAAATTTTAGAAGCTCCGTAATTCGAACTAGTTCCGGGAAGTGAGAACACTGATTCAAAAACAGTTAATGGCAAGAGAAAAAAATTGAGAAAATTTATCGAACATCTAGTTGGACCGCGTTTAGTAGGAAGAAAGCAGGCCACATCAGCTACTGCCAAAAACTGGACAATTTAATTTTTTAGAAGAAAACTTATGTGCGGATTACTTGGAAATGTTCAAGGAATTCGCTTTCGTACTAGGCAGAAAATTCACTGAAAGCAGATACATCCTCACAACCGTTTTCATGTAAAAAATTAAATTGCCCGGTTAAATTTGGCAATAGCTGGGTGATATCAATTTGATAGGGTAAAGGCAAAATATTTATCTTGCTTCATGCTGAATTTCTCTAGGAACAAGGAAAACTTATTGAATTAAACAAGAGAGTAGGTTAATGAAGCATCATCATTCTCGATTCAAGCAAACATATTTCTCAGCGGTAATTTATAGTTATTTTCTTTTCAGTGTGGACTAAACTGACCCTTAATGCATGCACAAAATCGGGTTTTTCGCTTTATTTACTTCATCATTACCATAAAGTTGGGTCGTTGTTTTTAAATTGCTCAACTCAGTTTTACTCGACACAATAAATAGCTCTTGACGCAGCGAGCATTAGCCTCTGGCAACGAAAAACTGTTACACCGAAAAAGAAGTGAGTAGTTGATTTAACATTTTGGATGTAAAAAAAGTGTTCGAGAACTTAAAAATGCTGAGTTACCCGCCACAGTGGTTATTTTTACATATTGGAATTGCTAGAGTAACTGCTGTAGCGGGTAATTTAGTATTTCGTAAGTTCACTTAATCACTAAATCAACTTCACTTTTTTTCGGTGTACGGAAACGGGTTTCTTCGTTCTAATCAATCAATTTTTTCTCAGTGTGCCGCTGATTTTTGCTTGATGCATGGAAAATTTTGCCTGGGAAGTTCTGATTCTTCCAAAAGAACTATGAATGTAAAGAAACAGTGCTCATGAGTAGCGCACTCTAAACTCTACAGGTGAGCATTTACCTATGTCATGCTGGTAATTGTGGAATGCCTCGTGGATGACGATACTTTCGATCGGAATCCTGACTTCGGTGTTTTCCTCGATGTCCCGATTCCAGTCACCCAGAACGGCCGTCCACAAAGCCGCTAATGGGAGGCTGAACACGTCACTGGAAAAAAACGACTTTTTACTGAATTGTTTGCGGAGAATCTAGTGGCCACTTTCAATTGATACTTCAATTCATCATTTAAAACACAAAATAAAAGCTTCGGCTTATACTGCCTTGCTGAGGAAAAACGCCGGACGAACATTTGAGAGTTGCCGGATTTCCTCCGATAAAATGTTTGTTTTAAGGCGAATCATAAACATTTTCGCTTTAAATGGGCCTGTTGCAAACTTTTGCTAGAGCAGAATGAAGAGTTGTTTCCTATAGATAATGCCTCAAAAATCACGATGAGCGCATCTGCAAAGTCTGAAATGCACTCATAAATTCACAATCTGCGTAAGAAATTTGCGGTTTTTTGAGCTTCCCGCTTCAAAAACGATACTACGGCACAGGTGAACATTTTGTAAGAGGAGTCGTTCCATCGTCGGCAATAATCATCATGGCCGACGCCAATCCGCCAAAACACGTTTGATGGGACGAGATAACACCTGAACTGGATTAGACCAGATAACAATCGGTGTTTTAACGTTCATGTTTTCCACGCCCGCATTGATTGACCTTGAACTCTCCTCGAATTACGCGCAAAACTGCGCGCAAGTGTCGGCCATGATGAGTATTGTCGCCAATGGAACGACTCCTCTAACAAAATGTTCACCTGTACCGTAGTATCGTTTTCGAAGCGGGAAGCTCAAAAAACCGCAAATTTCTTACGCAGATTGTGAAGTTATGAGTGCATTTCAGACTTTGCCGATGCGCTCATCGTGATTTTTGAGGCATTATCTACAAGAAACAACTCTTATTTTTGCTCTAGCAAAAGTTTGCAACAGGCCCATTTGCAGAGAATCTAGATCTGACTGCAAATCAATTTATCTCCAAATTTGGATGAAAGGTATTCATAGATATCCTTGAAAATTCGAAATTTATCGAGGGAAATTTTGCAACGTCTGAAGATTTATAAGACGTTTTTCCTTTAAATGGTAGTTTAGAACACCAAATTTTTGGTATAGATATCTACAGTTTCTGGTCGTGAGAATGTAATTAAAATCTTTGTAGATGAAAACAAAGAGAACTACCTAGTCGAAAATATAGCCATCAATCAAATGAGAAATTTAAAATTAAAACATGGAATATAACTAATTACAACGTAAGTATTTGTAATTAAAATCCTCTAGAATGAGGAAACCCTTCATTATTTCCTAAATTCGAATTACGGTCTTCCAATTGGTTTACTAATTGCCTATCTCATTATTTTAAGGCGATCGGATGCGGTCAAGTTAATGCTCATGCAACAGCATTCAAAGAAAAAATCACGCCTTACTTAATGAAAACGAAGGTTTCTATGTAAAAAAGTAAGATTAAATATTTCAAATATTTTTTTGCAACAATTATTGAAAGTGTTGTCACTTCATGACGTTTTAAATATTAATCATTTCTAAATTTTCGCCATTACATTTGTAATTATGGCGGCATATGTCTTAAGTTATACAGAAATTTTAGATTTTTTCCGCAATTTAAAGTTGTTGGGCTTACTTGTGAATGCAATGTGCAGCAGTCAGAATCCAAGATGGCCTTATGAGAACTCCACCACACCAATGAGCAATAAGTCCAAACTTTGGATGGAGAAGCTGCAAAGAAACCTGAAAATTAAATCTAGCATGAGATAATTTTTCTAACATATTCAGCAGAGAGAAATACTTGTCTCAAACTGTTCTCTAAATTTAGACAATTCTTTATTTAGACACCTCAATGTGTACTTACATTTATTGCTGTCAACGGAAATTGAGCTCCACTGAAAAAAAACACCTTGGATCTAGAGTCCAGACTCTTAAAAACATCGACAAGAAAAAATACTCTTGATTCAATCAGATTTAAGCTTAAATCAAGAACCAAGCCTCTTAATTTGAGCGGATTTAATTTTGATTTAAGCTTAAATCTGAATGAATCAAGAGTATTTTTTCTTGTCAATGTTTTCAAGAGTCTGGACTCTTGATCCAGTATCACGTAAAAAATTGTTAGGCTGTTGGCATTATTTTTCGTAATGCAATTTAAGGTGTACATACGATAGAAGAAACAAATTCTCGAATATAGATAAGTGTCACCGAACGGAAGAAGTCTTTTGACCTCCTTCGAAAATTTAAGGTAAAATTGTAATATGCCTAACCCTTCTTGTGTCAACTTTGCCTCCTTTACATATTCAGTTAAAAACAGAGACGATTTTGAAAGTTGGCAACATTGTTCTTCCTCCATTTAAACCCATTAAAAATATTGATTTTAGGTGAGGCAAGCTTTCTTGCCATGAATCGATTGTTTTACATACATTTAAATGAAGGAAGAACAGTGTTACCAACTTTTAAGGATCGCTTTTGGCTGAAAAATGCTACTGGGTACGAATTTCAATATATTACTTATCTTTTTTTTATACTATCTCTACTCAAAAAGCCGAAAATTTCGATGAAATATGTCTATATATATTATTTTAAGGCCCTAGAATTTTCAAATAAGGTCCATTTCATTTGCCATTGTTGTTTGGTTGTACACCGAAAACAGAGACGTTGATTGGACGCCTTTAATGAGTCGGGAACAGCACAGGAAATGTTGTTGATTCAAACGCAGCGTGGAAAAGGGAACCATTTCATGACGTGACAACTTCCTATCGTCGAGTCCAGTTGGCTATGAAAGCCTTGGTCAAAATCATTTTCTTGTCCAACAATTAAATTCGGCTGGAAACCCACAGGGGTAAGCCTGGAGACTTGAACGCAGCGTAAGGAAAGTAAACCATTTCATAACTGGACAGTTCCTTTTTCGTTCGTAGTCCGCAGTTGATCATGATACCCACAATGAAAAACATTTCCTTGTCCGACACTTTCAGTGAGTCGGGAAACACATAGGAGGGTGATTTCACGATAACAGGAATAGTTAAAATGTGAAATACCTTAGAAATAAAAGTGCACCAATTTTAACAGGATTTCATTACCTCATTTTAAAGGTATTAAACTTCCTTTTTCCAGCTTTGGCACGCTCTATTTTGATTCAGTGCAAAGTTAAAGTGATTGATAAACAAGCCATTGAATTAGGTATCAGCGCTTCCCGCGGGACTGCTGGAGGTCCACGCAAACATGGCGGCCCTGCCAAATTGTGTCGGTTACGTAACAGACACAGCGTAACCGACACTCAAAAATGTGAGATTAAAGATGATACAACATATGAAACTTGGCAATTCTTGAGTTATGAGGTGGAATTAATGCTGCCTTAAAAGTTTTCTAAACTTTGGAGACTTCCTTTTAGTTTAATACTATTAAATTGAGGTTTTTGCGTAGTGAGGAATTAGTGCTACACACGTAAAAATCACTGGTTTTCATAATAATTAAAGTTTTCATTGTTAAAAAAAACTGACTTATTAGTAATAGTTTTGTCAGGAAGACTTCAGCAAACAATTTGATGGCACTTTTGAAACTCCTGACTCCATCTGGCGAGATAAACACTGCACTTTATACAACTGCAAAAATTTGTTGCCAAATGTGGTGACACCTCTTTCTTACGACTTTTCTCGCTCAATAATAAACATTTCAGTTCAAACTGGCAATTTTCTTGAACACTAGAGTCTCTTTTCAGCAAATATTGCCATAGAGTTCATGATTAGTACTGATTTGTTACAGCAAATTGCTCTTTTGCTTCAAAATCGGGGTTGGCGACGCGTAACCGACCGGACATTTTCGGCCTTTTAAGTCTCATATTATTAAATATAATTATAATTCATCATATTTTTTAGCATGGATAGGTTCAGG
The DNA here is from genome assembly GCF_001854935.1 of Bemisia tabaci. Lineage (NCBI taxonomy): Eukaryota > Metazoa > Arthropoda > Insecta > Hemiptera > Aleyrodidae > Bemisia > Bemisia tabaci. Next base: position 99,620 of record NW_017554870.1, read on the forward strand.
GACATCATTCCTATTGATTAATTAATTTGGTTTTCAATCGTTTTGCCCTATGTCGTTCAAAACCCACGGCGACACGACTATTCCTATTATCGTGAAATCACCCAGGAAATGTTGGAGACTTAAACGCAGCATAAGGAAAGTAAACCATTTTTCATGACTGAACAATTCCCTTTTCGTCTAGTCCATGTTGGCCATGACAGCCATGAACAAAATTTTTTTCTAATTCAACACTTTCAATGAGTCGGGAAGTATACAAGATTTCTCGGAGACTTAAACGCAAGGTGGAAGAGTAAAGAATTTCATGACGTATTATTTCCCTGTTCGTCCAGTTTAATTGGCCAAAGTGACAAAACGGTATAACGCAATTCCTTTCTCAACACCTTAAGCATACCGAAGGTCTTTAAGACAAAGATCTTGAAAATAAAACCTAATCTACGGAAGTAATTCAATACATACGTTTTTTTTTTTTTATTGCTTCCTCTTAAAATAGAGACATACACCAGAAAAAAAAAAAAAAAAAAAAAAAAAAAAAAAAAAAAAAAATGGATCTAGAGTCCAGACTCTTGAAAACATTGACAAGAAAAAGGACTCTTGATTCAAGCAGATTTAAGCTTAAATTAAAAGGAAATCCGCTCAAATTAAGAGGCTTGGTTCTTGATTTAAGATTAAATCTGATTAAATCAAGAGTATTTTTTCTTGTCGATGTTTTTAAGAGTCTGGACTCTAGATCCAATGTGTTTTTTTTTTTCCAGTGTATAGACCCTTTTTTGCTTATTGAATTATGGTTATTAAAGCAAAGGAAAGCGCCTTACCTGCCATGGCCAAGCACCTTGTAGAGACTCCTTTCCGTTGATGAGGCGTCCCTCGGAAAAAGAGGTATAATTGGCTCTTGGTTGCCGGTGACTTTTACTTATGCTCAAGCCGCAATCTGTTGAACAAAAAATGAGTAAATAAATGGACGTAGTTCTGCTAAAAGGAACCAGAGATGAGTTGAAAAGATGGGGTGTGCTCTAGAAAGCTGCCTAAGAAATAAAGTACAGTGGGCGGGATTCCCTTTAAAGAAATGAAAAAGCGGAAGTTTACACTGAAAAAAAAAACCATCGGCGTTTTTACCACGGTCCGTTGGTACCTTTACCATCTCACTTTTTTTACCAATTATTGGTAATTTTACCAAGACAGACTGGTAAGCTTACTTAAAAACCGGTATTTTTACTGTTTTTTCCAGGTAAGAATACTACTTTTATTGGTAATAAATTCCCGGCAACTTAGCCATTATATCTCGGTAATTCTACCACAGTCGATAAAAAATATTGGCGTTTTTACCAAGGTCCAGTAAAATTACCGAGAAAGTTCGTAAAATTACTAATTCCATAAATAGAAATTTTACCAAGGAAAAACTGGGATCAAATAGAACCCTTAATTCTTGGTAATTTTACCCTTTCCTTAGTAAATACACCGAGATTTTTTTTTTCAGTGTACATTCTTAGGAACGGAACTAAGCGCCAACTGTGTATGCGGCACTCATGAGCCGCGGGCACAGAAAAGAGCGTTGTGGACAGGGCGTATGAGTCAAAAACGAACGCGGGCAACCGCGGCGGCTTCGTCACCGCTGACGTCACTGGCGCTTTATAATTCCCATTCATTCTTACGGCCCCCGACTAACGAGCGCATCCCTTCTTTCACACCTGTCTCTGGTTCCGTTAGGCAGAAATACATCCAAATGAGAAACATTAAAGAACAGCTACTACATGAGCAAACGCATTTGAGGGAAAATCATGTCTGCGAGCCGGTCATATACAATTAAAAGAAATAGGGGCTGATAAGTTGTAACCTTTGAGAGGTAGACACTTAAAAAACGTCAAATTGCCTGCTACAGACACTTTAATTTTATTTTTTATTTTATATTTGGCTTTCAGGGCCACATGAGCCCCAAAAAGCATAGAGTTATACACTGGAAAAAAAAACACATTGGATTTAGAGTCCAGACTTTAAAAACATCGATAAGAAAAAACACTCTTGATTCAATCGGATTTTTGCTTCGATCAAGAACCAAGTCTCTTAATTTGAGCGGATCTCCTTTTGATTTAAGCTTAAATCTGATTGAATCAAGAGTATTTTTTCTTGTCAATGTTTTCAAGAGTCTGCATGGACTCTAGATCCAATGTATTTTTTTTTCAGTGTACGAAGAGTAGGGCTCACATGTAAATTAAGTTACGACCTTACGTCAGAGGAGCGCCGACTTTAACTTAACGGCAGTAAACATACCCTTTTGGCGTGTCATGTTTGAAATCAAGTTGTCTGGTTTGCGCTGCCTGCTCACGAGGAGTGCCAACCCAAAACAGGCTTCCGTCCCGTACAAGTTCCCCGTGTCACGCACTCGCGTTGCAGGTCTCGGACCGATCCGGATGACATTGGAGTGGAAGGCCTCGCCATCCAATCAGAAAGTTGCGTAGCGGGAGGCGTTATCGAAAGTGAAATTAATCGAGGCTGATAAATCTCGTGAAAGGACTTCTTTTCATTAGACAATTTGTCAATTGAGCGTATAAAAGAGGACATTTCTACCGAGCACCGGTAGAACCGGCCGTTATAACTGGCCATTATAACTAACCGGATGTTGTCAAATTTCCTCTCAGAAAATGTTTATTTTGTAAGGAAAGTCATGAAAATTTTCCATTGGAATTTCCAGATTTTTTAGAATAAATTATGAACGAAATTCCCTGAAAAATCAGAAGGAAAATATTTGCAAAAGAGGAGTTTCGATTAGGATTATCTATGAGCCCACTCTAAGTTTCCTCAATTCTAAGATTTTTTTCTCATTTAATGTCTACCTTTCACGGTATTCATCATGCTTTGTAGTCATTTTCGATCTTTTTTCGAGTCTAATACTGCCCTTTAAACATAAGTCTAAAGGCCAATTATGACCGAAAATGCAGGTTGTACGGGTTTGCGGTCAAATGTAAAAAAGCAGCATTTTTCGTCAAAATCAGTCTTCAGACCCATGTTTAGGCCGGTATTGGAACCTAAAAAGAGATCAGAAATGAACAAACCATGATACAATCCCTAAAACAAAGACCTTCAATGAGCAAAAAATTATAAAGTTGAGGAAATTCTGCTGGGGAGGGGGGGGGGGAATAAACGACCCTTATCTATAACCCCTTCTTTTCTTGAACATTTTTTTTTTCTTTTTTTTTTTTTGGTCGAGGAAAACTGCGGGCAACTCTTGAAGGCTAATACGGCGATCTTCCTTAGCATGGCAGATATCTTCAATGGACCACTAGACAAGGTACGAATTTAACCAATCTGATACATGTTTCTTAACGAGAATTTTACGTAGAACACGATTCTTACAACGAAAATTACTGAAACCAACTCCTAACGAAGATATTAACGTTTTTATTTCACATTGGTTACGAGGAATTTGAACTGCCCGCTCACAAGAAACTCAAAGTTCTCCGTGAGTCAAGTCGCGCACTACAACGGTTTCAGCAAGCTTCTCAAACGAGCAATGTTCATTTCCCACCATGTGTTGTTCAAACTATAAGTATTTGCTATAGCTGAGCCAAAGCGTTGAGATCGAGGTTGCCAGATTTTTATATCGCAGAGACTGCCATGATAACGTTTAGCGCTCGGTGTGAATCACGTAGAGCATTATGAGTTTTCATGAGCGGGTGGTTTGAATTCACGCATCAAGAATCATTAAATATCTTCGTCAGGAGTTGATTTTGGTAATTTTCGTTGTGCGTATCGTGTTCTACGTGAAATTTTGGTTGAGAAACATGTATCAGAATGCTGAAATTCGTACCTTGTCTAATGGTCCATTGCTGATCCTGAGACCGCAGCTTATTCCGATCAGTAACGACCTTGAAACTGGAGGTGTTAACGAGCCTCCATCCGGGGCCCAGTCAGCGCAACGGGAGATCAGCGCTTTATCAATTATCGGTGCATGACCTAGCCTCTGGATTTCTTTGTTGTACTTGATCATCCATTATCCAGGCGTTTATTATTTCACGCTTATGCTATTGAGAGGGACTTTCTAGGATTGACCCTACTTTGAAGAATAAGTTATCTACAATGGAGGGGCTTGGAGGACAAGGCACATAAATGTAGCTTTTGAAAAAATTAGATATAAATGATTTCAAATATAACACTGGAAAAAACACATTGGATCTAGAGTCCAGGCTCTTAAAAACATCGACAAGAAAAAATACTCTTGATTCAATCGGATTTTTGCTTAAATCAAGAACCAAGCTTCTTAATTTGAGCGGATTTCCATTTGATTTAGGTTTAAATCTGATTGAATCAAGAGTCTTTTTTCTTGTCAATGTTTTCAAGAGTCTGGACTCTAGATCCAATGTTTTTTTTTCTTCCAATGTAGCCTCAAATCATCTTGATTAAATGTTTTGTTAAAAAGAGGACAATAATCCTTTTTGTTCAGAGAATACACACTTAACGGACCAAAATTAATTTCCAAGACGATGATAATGAAACAGAATCTTCATTAATACCGAGGTGCACGGGCACACGGTTACATAGGAGGAAAGGCAAGGAAAGAACAGTTTCCGCTTTCTGGCTTCTTTCTTGATTCGTCACTCTCCTTTCACTGCTCCGTCGCTTTGCTGACACAAGGGCGTAACTACACTCTGCAATGAACCCTATCTTCCATACAATTCAACGCTTCTCCAGGTTCATCTCAATGTGGAGTTACGCCCTTATGTCAGCCGAGCGACGAATCAATGGCCAGATGCTGGATTTAAATAGACCGCGCTAATCGAGTTACGACAATGACATCAAACCATGACGTAACCCTCTCCATCAGCGTATTTTGGGTTAGCCCGCACCGGAAGCGTTGTAATTAGACATAATTAAAACAAAAGGGACTATCTGCATTGTCACTTGGGCCCCATAGTCCGTAAGAGAACACGCATGACAGGGCCTGTGTCATAATGAAGATAGGTCCTTTTGATTCGTATGCGTTCATTTAGAGACGAACTATTTTCCCTGCTTTGAATATTCACTCACTTAGAACGGGCGGGACCGGAATTACAATCACCCGTATATTGAGGTATTTATGATAAAATGAGCTACTTACAAATGAACTCGAATCAAAACGAACTATGAGGCACGTGGAACCTATGTATGTAGCCCCTTTTGATCTAATTCACCCTCACTTAGGAGCAATCGAAGCTACGCCTCCAGCAGCCGGAATTTTCGGCCTTTGAGCCCGGAACGGACGGTATGTCTATATAGCCCGTAATTGCGGCTTCCACGGCCTGAGTTTTTTTTCCGTGTACAGTTCATTTTACCATTTAGACGCCTTTTCATTCGCCAGGATTCAATATTTTCGTGAAATTTTAAGTTTAAATTTCAGAATCGGGTATCATTATTATACATATATTCTCGACCATGATTTCACCAGCATGCACCGAAAAAAACGCTGTAGAATTGACATTTGAATCTTTTGCGATATTAATCATAGTTTTTGATTTCCAAAATACATATTATTAATAGGCTAATTGTTATTGAATATGGCTCTGTTATAGTGATTGTTTCGATAGTAGTTTTCATCAAGGTTATAAATTTAGAAAATCATAACGTGATATACTTTATAATTAACGCAGCCCCCCCTTATTCGACAAGAATTTTTCAGTTTTCTTGGAGACTTTAACGCAGAGTTAGAAACGTAGGAGAGGAGCAAAATCTTACAAATAATATATACCGTTGCCAGAATATGATTTTGATTTTTTCGTTCTTCCACAAATATGCTAAGAAAGCGGGATATTCCTTAAAAAACAGACTCTTTCCATTAAAATTCAATTTTCCGGGGAAATGCAGAATGCAAATGAGAGTCAATTTTCCCCTGCACAATCAAAAGTACATCAGGAGGACTTTCCCTGGTGGCCCTAAGTGGCCCATCCTCCATAGGACATAAGCGCTCATGAACGCAGCCCTTATTCGACAGGAATTTGTCAGTTTTCTTGGAGACTTTAACGCAGAGTTAAAAAAGTAGGAGAGGAGCAAATTCTTACGAATAGCGCCTCTGAGTTAATCTAAACAGAGCCGGTTCAAGTAGAGACTGTCTCTTATCGATAGCCCCAAACATTATGAAAATTGGCCCGATAACTCTATGAGACTAAGCGTGACGTGAAAATTGTTTAAAGAGGAAAATTCACACATGTCTAACTTAATGCAAGAAAACCTGGGTTATATTTCCAAACTCTAAATTGAACGGGTTCATCTTGAAACTATCACCTGTCGATAGGCGCAAATGCATAAAAATCGGTCGAGTAGAACACGAGCAAGTATAAAATGAACTGTGACCTACACTGGAAAAAAAAAAAACACATTGGATCTAGAGTCCAGACTCTTAAAACATCGACAAGAAAAAATACTCTCTTTTCAATCGGATTTTTGCTTAAATAAAGAACCAAACCTCTTAATTTGAGCGGATTTCCTTTTGATTTAATCAAAAATCTGATTGAATCAAGAGTATTTTTTCTTGTCAATGTTTTCAAGACTCTGGGCTCTATATCCAATGTGTTTTTTTCCAGTGTAATGAAGATTTAAATGATTAAAGAGTTTATATAGTGATGATAAATGTATTCCAGCCCTTACTCACCTACAGTCGATAATTTCAAGCCTGGAGCCGTAGCACAAAAAGCGAGGACTAAAATCAGCGAGAAGAAAACATTCCTTTTCTGGTTTTTGGGACGAATCACTGAACTATTCCAAACTGAGAAGCTCCTCATCATAGCGTTGCCCACGCCTTTCCCTCATCGATGTACCATCGCCGGGTGAACCTTGCTGCAATCCTGCCAACATTGGCCGATCTTCGGAGTGCCTTTGCTTCGTGAAAAGGCGCGATGCGCGCTATTGAAGAGCGCAATACTTTTATTCACGTCATTTTATTTTGGTCACTTGATTCCATTTTTCATGTTTTTGTTGTTGATTCAATTTTTAAAATTTCTGAAGAAGAATCGCAATTTTTTTTAAGGACTATCGAAATTGTAAGAACTTGGGTTTAGATAAAATAGGCTAAGTAATCAGATCACTTTCAAATTGAATAGGCATTCCAAATTAGCGAATAAAAAAATAAAGGGATGAATGTAAAGTTACAGTTCACTGGTTATTGAAATTTTGAAAGTTGCATTTTGCTGTGAGCGTGCGATTAAGAAAGTCGCCCTATAAATTTGAGTTTTTTTTGTTAATTATGAGTCAAAAAAGTAATTTTGCACAAAGAGTGAAAACTTAAACAAATAAAACAAATTGAACTTCCTCTGTTCGACTACGTGAGCATTGAAATGACAATATTTTGAAATAATACCTATTTTATGTATGTATAATCAGATAATATAGCCGATTAGTCAGTTCGCTGCTTTCCGAACCTTAGAACACACACTCGATATTCACATACAATAATTTACACTTACATCACGTTTTAACAGACTATTTAAAAATCTGATTGACACAAATAAAAAATTAATACTTTTAGGCACTGGTTAGGTAGAAAGACGCGAGACTGATCACAAAATAAAAACACAAAAAAAAAAATCTGATCGATGATTCAGCAGGCGGCACTTCAAACGCCCATGTAAAAAGCGCGGGAAAACATGGCAAAAATGTTGGGCTTTGATTTATAGAGATACGCGGGTCTCTACAACGAAAAAGTTCAGTGAAAATGACCACACTAAAGTTCTCTACAACGAAAAAGTCCAGTGAAAATGACCACACTAACGTCTATCGTTTGCTGTTCCGTGAATGGGACAATAATGAGGGGGCACCCGGGGGCTCGGGCATGAGCAAAGCCGGGATCAGAAATGATTGGGGGGCCGGCCAGAGGCGAGTCGATGGCGAGGAACGAGGAACAATAATGGAAAGAGAGGGAGAGTGTTTCTGCCTCGAATAAACGTCAGCGGTCGACGCAGGTTCATTCATAAGTCTTTTCACTTTCCATAGATACGCGTTCATATCCGCGCATGGGCTCGCGCTTCGTCGCAGGGATTCTTAAAGTTGATGACGGGGCCGCAAGTAAGGAAAAACGCCGTATGAGCCTTCAGGCGTTGCCAAATTTCCTCCGATAAAACAAGAATTTCCTGGTAAACTTATGAATATTTTCCTCCCGATTTTTCGGATAATTTTGTTTGCAATATAGAATTTGCAAGGGTCTGAAATTTGATAAATTCCATGCTTGAATGGATGCTACCAAGTGAGCTGAACACGAGGATACCCTTGGTTCATAAATTGAACAATTATTGGAGGAGATATGATATAATGATCTATTCTGCTAAAATACATGCGTTTATGTGGAAAATGCCGCCATATGACGTCACTAGGCGCCGCATTTACTTACTTTTAAATCTATTTTTATACCATTTTTCATAGCTGAAAAAAGTATAAAAAATACCGCAAAATCATCTCTTTAAGCACTTCCAGATGAGGCAATTAAAATTTTGCCTGCAAATTCTCCATTTCACCTAAAGTTCCTAAAACTTTCAAGGAAGAACATCCATAACTTTCCTCAAAAATAAACATTATATCGAAGGAAATTTGGCAACTCTCGAATGTTCATATGGCGTTCTTCCTTAGCACGGTAGAACATTACCTCTAATGCCGTGCTAAGGATGAACGCCGCGCACATTGGATCGAATCAATGAGAGAGGTCAAACATGGATTTTTCCATTATAAAACTGCAAATTTAGATGTTTATTTAATCAAATTTTAAATTTTGAGGGGTGATTCTTGGGGAAAATTTTACGAGAAAACCAACAGGGTCATTTTTATCACGGAGAAAAAAACTCCGTGCGTGGGAAATTTCGATAGTAATTTAAAATAATATTTAGATATATAATTTAAGATAATAATTTCGATAAAAATTTCGAATTTCGATAAAACTGCGAAAGAACCAATTTTCGATTAAACTGCGAAACACTCGGCAAAAAGTTCCAAGCACTCGATTTTTTTCACCAAATCTAGTGATAATCGCCACTATAATAATTGACGGTCAAGAATCTGCCTGGAGGACGGGCAGAAGCGCAAAGGCTGGGAACGCTGAGAACCCCCGTCGAGAGGGGTCTAAAGCACGGCCGTTAATCGTGGCTAAAAAAACCACCCCATTATTTCTGCGAGCTCAGTTCAGTAATTAAGGAGGAAGCCAGCGCGCATGCGCGAGGCATTTTTTCAAGCGCCGAGGAAAGTAAAAGTCCACGCAGGCGCCACCATTATCGGCCGATTGCACCATCCAGTGCAGCGTCGCCTGATGGATCGTCAAAATAAGTTTTCCGGTTTTCAAAGGTTTGAGACCTAAACTGTATTCATAGTTCTTCTAAATCTGATCCTTTCCTTATGCAGACTTTGAATGGTTAACATTCTGAACGAGAAATCCTTTAAAACAGCATCCCAAGAATAAGGGCAACTCAATTTTTATGATAACCTCCAGTAAAATCAACAGTAAAACTTTGGACGTAGATTCTTGCGAAGTATTAAAATTATTTGCATCACAAAGAAATAAATTAAGACGAAAAAATAATGCAAATGTTTGCTATATCACGGTAAGTTTGTATATCTTTGAGTTTGTTAAAATCATAGAATTTTCCATCCAGGTTTTGCATTTTTTTGTCGTGTCAAATCATTTTAACCCCTCGCAAGGATGTACTTTTAAAGCCATAGTATTAAATTTCATCGTAGATTTGTAAAAATCGGACTTTAATAATTATGCTGTTTTAAAGTGCTCGCTTAGGATGGGGAGGCGAGGCGGCCTTTTAGGGCTCTCATAGGCAGATCCATGGGGGTGCGAAGGGGGTGTGGGCCTCCCCATTCGCCTGAGCAAAGGAAGAAGAAAAAGGTAAAACATAGAGACGGAAGGACTGGGAAAGAAGAAGAAAGGACCCTTATTCCTGGTAATTTTACACGACGAAAGTGACTCAAACTGCATATTAGATGCTTTAAAATTTCGAAAATTTTCTTGAAGAGGCCCCCAGATACCCCTACTTTTTAAATTGTCTGGATCCATCTTTACAACGATCGGGCGGAGGGGAAAAAGACACGTTAAAAATGTAGGAAGAAAAAACCAGACGTCGTTTATGCACAGCTCCCAAAATGCTCCCACAGAAAATTTTATTTTTCGTATGACTTTGCAACTCGGGTGTAAAGTCACCCAATGTCGGGACATTGTTCCTTGGAGCCGCGCAAAGGTCACGAGAGAGAGCGCTGCTATTGAAAAACGAACGTGACTTCGCGTGCAGGGGCAGGCGCAGGGTCCGGAAATTCCCGTCGATGGGAGTTTATGAGCTTGTGATCCTCCCGAGAGCTGGAGACATTGTAGCGAGCGACGCTACCCAAGCTGGGTTCTCGGTCCATTCAGCACTATCCGTAGTCCATGATCATAGGTTCCTTGCAAATTCTACCCCCCCCCCCCCCCCCNACTAACTTACAAACAATCACACATACAGAAAAGGACGAAACTTTAGGAATTCTGAGCAATTTGGGCTGTTCTCGCCAAAAAATTGATCCAATTCCAATAGCCAAGATGGAAGATGTGCCATGCGCTTACTCAACAAAGTCCCTTACCAGGGACCAGTTCTATAGGACCCTGGACTCCCGTAAGAGTCAATGTAAAAATTCGTGAGCAGGTACTAGTGCTGCATTCCCGCGTAGGATCCTCGCAACTCACTGCTGTTATCAGTTGTTGGACTTCATTAAAATCCGTAGGATCGCGTATAACTGCAAAAAATCGAATTTTTCATCGTGTAGTTACATGCGGCGGGCCCTTCCTTGTCGAAAGGGGTCGAAGAACGCCAAAAATATACTTATTTTTTAAGAATTCAGCCGCCTTATGTGTTATTTTTCAATCTCCGGCTTAACCTCACTTTTGGAGCGGGCGATGGATGAGTCGAGGATCGGGGGGAAGGATCCTCTGAGTTGACTAGGATCCTACGCGAGAATGCGCTGCAATCACCCGCTCACAACAGAACGGCGTCCTATAGAACTCGTCCCTGCCCTTACTATTCCTGGGAGAGGCCAAATCTCCCCAAAGCCCCCGCGAAATATGTACGATACATCGATAGATAAATAAGTAACAGTTTGTCAGGTTGTCAACTCTGCAAAGTAGCCGAAAGAAACGGATCAAATAAAATAATTTCAGTGACTATATTACCGATGTGACAGCTCAGTTTGTTTTGTTTTAATGCCTGAGCTTATCTAATTGTCTCTATCGAACTGTATTCACGTTTCAGTTTAATAGCTCCTTACATTTAAGCGTGCACTAAAAACATGATTTCAGCTTTGATATGCTTTGCTTTGATATTTCTTACATCTACCGAAGCCTCAGTAAGCGTGAGTAATCATGACCTGTGTGGTAAAAAAATAAATAAATGAACACATAAATAAGTGGGGACGTACTTAAGTAGTAGTCAATACATGTGAGCTGTGAGTGGCATTCAACGTAGCATTTGTGTTATGGAGACGAATGCTTCAGCATTGCGGGGGTTTTTGGAAAATAGGAGCATTACTTAGCAAAGTTTCGATTTGGTTATATCGACGGTGTAAGTCGGCAAATCACTTAACTCGACTTTCTCAGATTTTCTGTCATACTTTACTTTTTGAACGGAAAACTACTCAACGGTAATTCTTTTAAACTGCCGTGATTTTTCTTCTCTGTGCGAAGAAAATTCTGCAAAAACTTCAAAGAATGATGTCGATTTGTTCTTCTTTAAAAAAATAACATAGAGGCGGAGACTTTCAGACACCGCAAACGAGATATGTGATTGCAGACTGAAAACATGAATCAGCTCACATTTCAATATAATTGCTTTTTACACGTTTAAACGTGTACTAAAGTATGATTTCAGCTTTGACTTCCTCTGTTGCGTTGATTTTTACGTCCATCGATGCCTCGGTGGTGAGTGTACATAGAAGACTTTTGCGGTAACCTAAAATAATATAAAAAATAAATCGTGAAATAATAATTCAATAACAGTGGCGTGGCGTGCTTTGCGATGTATAGATATTTTCCCATTTGAAGCTGTGGTAAATAATCGATTATTAAGGTGTTCGCTGCGAACACCCTGTTTATCGATGCTTTTCCATATGTTTAAATGGTCGATCAATAGATATATCGCAAATCACGCCACGGCACTGTTCGATAATTTTGTATAGCTTTGTATCATTATTTGAGGCAGTTGAAAGTCGGTACTCAAAGATTGAAAAAAGATTATGTTTGGGCCCCAAGCCCTTTTCTTTTTGATGATTTTGAGTGTAACAAGAATGGACCACTAGACAAGGTACAAATTTAAGCAATCTGATACATGTTTCTTAACCAGAATTTCACGTAAAACACGATTCGCGCAACGAAAATTACTGAAACTAATTCCTAACGAAGATATTATCGTTTTTATTTCACATTGGTTACGAGGAATTTGAACTGCCCGCTCTCAAGAAACTCAAAGCTCTACGTGAGTCAAATCGCTCACTACAACGGTTTCAGAAAGCTTCTCAATCGAGCAATGTTCATTTTCCACCATGTGTTGTTCAAACTATAAGTAATTTGCTACAGCTGAGCCAAAGCGTTAAAATTGAGGTTGCGAGATTTTTAAATTGCAGATACTGTCATGATAACGTTTAGCGCGCGATGTGACTCACGTAGAGCATTGAGTTTTCATGAGCGGGTGGTTTGAATTTACGCATCAAGAATCGTTACATATCTTCGTAAGGAGTTGATTTCGCCCGCCCAACACGGAAATATTTTAAAAATATTGCTGAAATATTGTCAAAAACATTTTAACAATATTTTAACAATATCGAAATAATATTGCTGCAATAGTTTGTTGTCCGCCCCCCTGACAATATTGCAGCAATATTGTCAAGGTAATATTGATAATATATTTTAAAAATATTTACTTGCGATGAGGTTATCATCATATTCCATATCCGTGTGCGCGCACTCTAGGAGACGTTTTTGGTACTAATTTTCTTTCTAATGTACACATGCGTCCAGGTTGTGGATCGTAGAGTTGTTACTGACCTTAAAATCCGCGCCGTCCTAGTCGGGATTAGAACCCACGCCTCGGGGTGGAGTTGATATCCGAAGTCCAGTACTTTACCACCAGACCAGCCAGGCTTGATGTAGATGGGCCCGTAAATTCAATCTCTTAACTATCGCAGGCCTCTGAGTCCATAATATGTTTGTTTATTGACGGATTCTTATAATATTTTACCAGAATTTATTATTTATTTATTATTTTTTATTTCATCCTGTAATTTGTGTTTCAAATTCTTTATTAATTGTACTCAACATATTCCTATTCATGTATTACAAATTTTCGTTTTTTTTAACTCTCTCTCATTTTTTTCTTTACCAAATTACTGTTTTTTATAATTGCGTCTTTTTCCAGTTTTAATTATTTGAGCTTTTTCCTAGTTTGAATTTATGTCGATGTATTTATGTTATGTTATTTATTTTTTCCCCTTCTTTTTGTCTTTTCTCCCCCCCCCCTTTCTTTTTTCTAGCGATTGATTTTAGTAAGTTCCGCAAAATAATTGGTAAACAGAGCAAAACCCTACGCTAATTTGGCAATCATTTTGAAAATCTAGCAAAAATTTTAGCCATAATAGCATAAACTAGCAATGTTAATTTCGCAAAAGTATAGTTTGCCATTTTCGCACAATAAAATTACCACTTTTGAAAATTGTTTTGTCGTTCTCGCCACGAGGGTGGGCATTTTAGCAAAAAAAGCAAATTGCAGAAATCGCAAACCATTTTTTGCCATTTTAGCAATTAATTTTTAAATATTACAAAAATATTTATAAAATATTTTTAACATAATATTAAACAAATATTTTTAAACTAATATTTCTAAAATAATTTTAAAATATTTTGTAAATATATTTTACAAACTGTTTTAAAAGTAATTACATAAATATATTTTGTAAATATATTTAAAACATTTTTATAAATATATTGTTACAATATTGTCATGAAATATTTTAGCAATATTGTCAACATATTTCTGCAGTGCATTTAAGGAAATATTTACATAACAATATTGTTTCAATATTGACAATATTGCTGCAATATTGCTGCAATATTTCGTGTTGGGCGGGCGGTAATTTTCGTTTTGCGCATCCTGTTCTCCGTGAAATTTTAGTTAAGAAACATGAATCAGAATGCTGAAATTCATACCTTGTCTAGTGGTCCATTGTTAAAAAAAAAAAAAAAAAACAACCAATAACATTCTTGGAGGGTTGTAAGGAAGAACTCTCCGTTGTAAATTTAGAGCATTTTTAGTTTTAAGAAGCGAGTTATGTGAATTTTTACACATTAGAACCTAATACGCCAAAACCTATTTTTTTTAGCCAACCACAACACACCACCACACCAACCACCACCACCACAACCATCCACCGAGCAAAAGCTTTGACGAATTACTCGATGCACTTACAGCCGTAGAAACCAATCGTAAAATCGCAATAAAGGAAGCAGCAGAAGAGGGCACCGAACGGAAAAGTAATGAAACGTTCAAATGCCTAGAACTCGTACGACAGGCGGATGAAGCACTTGTGAACATACGACACTTTTTTGATGCTGGAAGGATCTTTTTCAATTTCAGCAAAAATATCCAAAGAGATGCACACAAGGTGAGAGGAATACGATTTTGCCTTTCAAATAAATTAAGTATAATGAACCCAAAGTGAGATAGCATTGCTTCTCCAACACTAGACAATGGACAAACTATAATGGTAAGAATAAATAAAGAAATACAATAATATGACAAAACAATAAATAATAGAAAAATGCACGTATAGTTTTTAATAGATGCGCAACAAGTATCTCACTATTTTCGCTGTAAGACATTTTGTGATTTTTGGGGCACCTATAGAAAATAATGTATCGGCCTCCAGTTCTGTGCCAAGACGAAAAGAATTATTTTTCATGATTTTAGTAGGTACTTCAAAGATGCACTTACTGAGCATGCAAAAATATGAATTATTATGCAAAGCAAAGATATACTAAAAAATCATTGTCTAAAATTTAAAAACTAAACCAGAGGATCCTGCTTTCTAGTCCAATATTCGATTTGAAAATGTATAAGATGAAAAAGCATGAAAATGCCACACAAGTGCGGAAGTAAAACAAGATGGACTCAAGGGTGGCATCATCGCGTATGTATACGATCTTTGATTTTAAATAAATTCCGTTATCATTATTTAAGAAAATGGTGAAAACCCATGGTCAAATTGTGATTAAAAAGAGGGAAACACGTACGTTTTTTCATTTTCAGTCTTATATCCCTCATGCTTATACTAACTCTACACTGGGAAAAAAACACATTGGATCTAGAGTCCAGACTCTTAAAAATATCGACAAGAAAAAGTACTTTTGATTCAATCAGAATCGAGCTTAAATCAAGAACCAAGCCTCTTAATTTAAGCGGATTTCGTTTTGATTCAAGCAAAAATCCGATTGAATCAAGAGTGTTTTTTCTTGTCAATGTTTTCAAGAGTCTGGACTCTAGATCCTATGTGTTTTTTTTCCAGTGTATTAGTTATAATAATTATTTTATATTTGTTATTAATAAGCGTCAAGTTTTTCTTATCTTTTGCACATTTTTTTGCAATTTTTCTCTATTTAGTAGGATAAAGCCAAATCATTGGTGTTACAGGGAACTGATTTCTTGCGAGAGGAGAAATTTTCCGACTTCAGCAATCAAATGAATAACCTGGCTGCGACGTACGAAACTTTATCAACTCAAATGAAAAAAATGCCGAAAGACGAGTTGATCAAGCTGCGACCTGTGTTTGACATCCTCAAGCAGAGTGACACCATTTTGACTCCACTCGTGGGGCAATTCCAAATTAATTTGGAGGAGTCTAAGGAAATGATAAAGAAGTATCAGGGTTAATGGTGGAAGTTTGAATCACGATTGAAAGCTACAATACCATGTATCACTTAGACTATGCCCTCTAACCCTTTCCCATTATTCCGCCAATAGCGGCTGATAGGCCAATATGGTATAGGCTGATCCTAAGCTCCGCCAACAAAGAGAATTCTACCGATGAATTCTAAATTATGAAAACTATCATAGGAGCCCATGTTACTATGACGTTATTACGAGATTGGCAATTGGTTATAGCTCTGCCCCCTGCCTGCCTATTGAACGACCTATATGAACATTCCAATTTTGACAAGTTTTTCCTCATAAAAATAATATTGGATGAAAGTTATGCATATTTTCCCTTTAAATGCTTCGATATTTTAAATTAAATTGCAAGCCGAAGTGTTTGAAAAGTTTGGAAAGAAAAATATTCATAACTTTCTCAATAGATCCGTAATTTATTAAAGGAAAGTTGGAAACGGCTGAAGGTTATTACCTTGTTTCTCCTTTAGTGCGTTACATGTGGAGTACGTTTTTTAATGGGCCACCACTGATCTATAGCTCTTACATAGGTCAGGAAATGACATTTAGTACGGACATGTCGAAATTCGAAGCATTAAGGGCCAAACAGGGCAGCAAACCCTCTAAGACAAAAAATGTCACTTCCAATCTTCAGGGCCGTATTTACCTACTTGTCGCCCATATGCCGCCCCCTTCTCATTCGTTTTGAAACATCAATAAAAACCATCAAGTGAACGTGCCGGAAGGGGAGGGGTGTATAAAACGCGTTTACATACTCGTGTTGGATACATTTTTTGCGAAAGCTCTGTCAACACTACTAGCAAAATTTCACGGAACTTTGCGCAAAAGTTAAGTTCCGTAAACCTATCTCTAAGTGGACAAGGTCCTCCATTCATAAGAAATGAACCAAAAATTATGAAAGAACAATCACAAATGTAGTTTAGTAATTTCAACTTCCGCCGCCGCGCCGCGCTGACCGCACTGTGTCTGGCGTAATGCGTGAAGTATTCCTACAGTCTTACATGCGCTATGCGTTTCGGGCCGACCGCTGCTGCACGCACTGTGATTGGCGCAATGCGTAAAGTATTCCTGCGGTCTTGTAGGCGCTGTATGTTTCACGCCAACCGCGTGCTCCTGACCGCACTGTGTTTGGCGCAATGGGTGAAGTATTCATGCAGTCTTGTAGGCGCTAATATGTGTTACATGCCGATCGCCGCGCGGAGGGCTTGCCTTTTTCATCTCAAGTCCTCGTCATCATTCCTCCCTGCGTTGAGCTCCAGGCCAAATTGCGTGTTTAGTTCCTCTTTTTAACTCGACTAATTAAAGATGCTGTCTCTTTTATCACCGAAAAACGACAAAATTAGAAATTACTATACTCTCAGGAAAGAGAGATTTCTTTCCCTTTTCTCATTGATAATTTTATTTCTGAATCCGATTTTTTTATACCTACATATAAAACAATTGCAAAATTTGCCGCCCCCTGTATTTGCCGCCATGGGCCGCCCCCTTAATCCGGCCCTGCTAATCTTCAGATTCCAATATCAAACCAAGATGGCTAACGATGCTTATGAATGCACTATCTTCCGCATAAACGCATGAATTAATGCCAAAAATAAGTCGAATACATGATTTAAGAACGACTGTTCGTAACAATTTTAATAATAAATCACTCTGGATAGTATGAATTCATAGTTTGGCTGCCTTTTGGGCCCTCAAAGCTTCATGACCTTTCCTCAAAACTACCGACACGTCCATTTCTCTCTATTTTTCTCTCTATATAGATACTCTGACACAATATTCTAGGAAAGCTTTCATTATTTTTTAAATTTGGCACCTCTGCCATTCAAAATTTGCCGCCGAACGGGCCGGACCGCGCGGTCTCAGCTGACGGCCAAAATTCGCTCGCCACCGAGCCATCATTAAAATTTTCAGTAAAATATAACATAGCAGAATCAAAATCATTCACTCCACGGAACCCGGGCTCGAGCATGTCAAAATTCGGCTCCACCATCGGGGCCTTTCTAATGCCATCGGTGATCGAGCGAGGCCTCCAGTGAAAGTGAGGTTATATTCTCCCCTCGTCGCGTATCATAACCCGTAATCTCCGAGAACTTAACCCGTAATCTCCGGGAGCCCCGCTCGTAATTTCCACGTCTCGTTTCGATAATTCGTGGTGAGCGACGATGTCCAGCGCAGAGGTGGATTACGGCGCCGGACTCGACGTCCAGATTTCCGAGGTGCCAGCGCCCGATTCACCAGGTAATGGCTCGTTTTGATTGAAAATGATGGAATATTTTTATGATAATACCGTAATAAAAAGTACCGATCGTAATAAAAAATTAATGACCTTGGTGCTTTAACTCATTCTTGATTATGTGTGTCGCAGCCCATTGGTCAAATCGTCGTTTCCCATTGCAGATAAAAGAACATAACTAGAGTATCTATTTGGGGAGAGGACTGGATCGTATTCGATACATCAGGCAGGTGAGATTGTATCGATATCGATCGGTTCAACATGTAAACATAGCCTCAAAAGTCAAATGAGTAATCTGAGGGAACGGGCTTCTTGTGATAGGTTATTGATTCTTATAAGTATTTAAATGGCAATGAAAAGTGAAATTGTCAGAAATGTTCTCATTTTCAGTTTCTTCCACTCAAATCCTAAAATTTTTGTTTGGTTCTATGTTCTGTTGTTTTGAACCGAACGATAGATCGATCACTATCGAATACGATGTGTACGGAGCTCTTTGGGCCCAAAAAGGCAGCCAACATTTTTAATCGAAAAACACTAGAAAAATGCCGCTAGCGATCTTAATATTCCGAAATCAAAGCTAAATAGCTAAGAGATTAATTCCTTTAAAACCTTAATGAGCGTCTTTCCAGAAAAAGAATAATTTTATGCAAAAACTAAGTCAAATGCGTGCCTTACTATGGACAATTTGAGTTCATCGGTTGGCTGTCCTTTCAGGCCCTGAGAACTTAATGACCTAGCCTCTAAAAGTGCCGACATGTCCGTACCCTCTCCATATTGATGTACTTAAATATAACTACATTTCACCGTTGTAATATTCTCATTCTCATATTAAATTGTTATTAGAAAACTGTTGAAAATATCTCGCCAAAAATTCGCTGATTTTCCCTCTAATCGCACTCAAAATTCGGCAAAATCTTAGACAGAGATTGCACAAAAATATTCTCCTACAAAATTGGATTATTTTCATATTATTGTTTCCTAGGCATTTTTTCAAATGCCTAGAAAACTTTTCAAGACTAAGCTGGGAATAAGTGACAGGGTTTACACAGAATTTTCTTGAATTTTCCTCCCAGAAATGCCTTTTAAATTGAGGAGGAAAGCTCATACCATGAGGAAAATCACTTTTATCAAGCAGAAACCTGCTTGAGCAATTTTACTCGAATTTTAGGAAAATAATTTCTTAACGGCAAATCAAGTCATTCTTTACTTAATGTGCCAAGTTCTGCATGCTTTTAAAGCGTTTTGAAAGGAAAAGTTTATGAAGATACGAACTATAGTCGCTGAAAGTTTGTGTATAAAAATACAACAAAACCTGTTTGTAAAGGCAAGACTTTTTATTTTGATTTTAAAGTGACGAGAGTCTACAGTCATTACTTTCGCCTTAAAAATATTTAATCATGACTTATGCTACGAATGAAAATCTGCCTCTACAAAGCACTCTACTCAAAACGTACAGCTTATTTATGTAGTAACAAAGGCAATTCATTGTTGTACGAAAAGATTCATCTGACTTCTACTGAAAGAAAGTATTTCCACAGAAAAATTCATTAATTCACATTTACGGACCAGTTTCAAAACCACCGTAAATTGACACCCAGTGACAATATCAACTCACTTGAAAAAAAGCCTGGATGCCATCGCAATGCTGGATGTCTGCCTGCAGAGAACTTTGCGTTCCACATAATTGAAGGAGCTTTATTGGCGTTCGGATTGCAATCCTATATTTCACTGTTTTATACACGATGTTTTCAATCGTCGTTTGTTGATAAAGATTTTCGAACAAGTCCCATGTTTTCCGCAACATATCTTTATGATATAAAGGACATAGCATTAAAAATTTGAATATTTAAGTACTTAGCAATTATTCTTTATGGAAATGCATTATTTAGGAAAATTTTACATTGCTAAATGCACTCTTTTAGAAAATGGTTTATGTGTTCGATTCACTTTTAAAAATCTTCGTAGTGTTCGTCTCGTTTTAAAAATGTTACTGATAAACAGGAGCAACGCTGCTCAGTTATAATTGGAAAAATCATCCTTGAGGAAGTAGAGGAGAAAATTATAGAAAATATTGCAAATAGGGGGTTGGACCATCTATAGCGGCCATCAGGAGATCCTCTGGTAATATCTATCAGAGACGATGCATTGTGATGCTCGATTTTGAAATCTATCTACTTATATAAAAAATCGCTTTTATAGCGCTCTCCGGCACTCTGCGACACCTAGCCGCCAAAGTCCCCTATCCTCCCAAAGCCCTTCAGGGAGTTAGCACACTATCATTTCTTCTAAAATCCCCGTCGCCACCCTTACATTGAGCGTCCCCTGCGTCTCCTCTCTACCTGAACTCTATCTTCTTGTACATTATCACAACATCTTTGTGAAGAATTGGACGATTCGGCAACAACGCCTCGACTAATTTTATTCCTGCCTCTCCCTCTTGAACATGTCAAGGAGGTCAAGCAGAGAAACATTGTGACGACCTATGACAGGACCTATTCCATCGTGCTATGTTTAAACCACGCAACTCGCACAGAAACCTCGTGTCGATGCGTGGTTTTTGTTTACCGCTGCAGTATTCGCTGTAAATGTACAAATTATCACCGTAAAATGCCGCTCGGCTCCAGAATCCGGGCACGTTGCTCTTTGTTTTTTCGATGAGAGACTATAGCGACAACTATCGAGAACACAATTTTTCTAGACATCAATTATTACGTTTTAGGTAATTCTAGAGTAGCTTCATGGCCATTTTTACGCAAAATTGACCTGCCCTAAACTGAAACACAAAATGGACTGCATTTTGCAATATGGAGCTATAAATTCTGGCTCATCTGAAAAAACACTTACGTGCATAGGGAAACTAATGGCACATACGTTGTTTTTAAACCGGACCGGAATTTATAGTTCCTAATTGCAAAATGCAGTCCAAATAACAGGATGGTTCGGTTAATATCGGAACTGGAACACTATGAGCAAGCCTTTTCTCTTGTAAAAGCTGAATTGAGTTTTCCGGTTTTTAGTGTATTTTCCGAAGGAAATACACTAGGTATTGCGTTTTTAATTGCAGGGTGTCTACAAGTCCGGAATTTCCGGATTGTACTAATTTTTAAGGACGCTCCGGAAGTACTGAAAAAGTGCGGAAATTCCGCAAAAAGGTCCGGAATTTTTTTGAATTTTGTGCCATGTTTGTTGCAATTTCAAATTTCGTCAAATGGAGGTACCGAAAAAGTACGGAATTTTTATGTTTTCTGAAGTTACGTTTCTTAGCCTGGAAAACGACGAACTGCAACAAATCTAACCTTACCCGATTTCAAATTTCAGGAGAAAGAGGGGAGACCCATTACGACCCAACTATCCCGATGATAAGGATCTCAGCCCCCCGAGATTCCATCACAGAGGACAACGTCTCCTTCTTCAAACTGAGCGGCGTGGACTTCGTGTCCGAGGGCGGCTCCGCGACCGGCCGAACCGGTTGGGGCGCCCGGAAACCCGCCTCGGCGGACCTACCACTCCTGGCTGAGGGACCGGACAAACCGGCGACCGGACCGGAGGAACCGGGCGAGCACCCCGAAAACGAGACCGGGGACGGTTTGCAGCGAGGACCCCCTACCGCCGAGAAGATGGAGGTCAACGAAATTGACACGGGTAGGCCCATTGTGCGTAAGCATTTCAGAAATTTTAAGATCAATGAGAAGATTTTGGGACGGATTTCCAGCGATCGATCAAGTCGTCTCGCAAAGGTAATGATTAAATAATATGTTTCAGTTACACTGAAAAAAAGATTGGTAGAATTTACCATTCCTTCACGCTGTATTTCACACAGCGTGAAGGAATGGTAAATTCTACCAATATTTAAGTCGATTCTGCCAGAGGAATGGTTACTCGTACCAGTATATAGTAACGTTTACCTTTCCTCTGGCAGAATTGACTCTGAATTGGACTGCATTTTGCAATATGGAGCTATAAATTCTGGCTCATCTGAAAAAACACTTATATGCATAGGGAAACTAATGGCACATACGTTGTTTTTAAACCGGACCGGAATTTATAGTTCCTAATTGCAAAATGCAGTCCAATTGACGCTGTATGTGAAATATAGCGTGAAGGAATGGTAAATTCTACCAATCATTTTTTTCAGTGATCCCTAAAGTCTGGCGCTTGTTGGTAAACCGTGAACGCGTCGCGCGAGAAAATCGTCCCTTTCTGGAAACTAGTTTCTCCAAGGATGTGTAAGGTCATATTGAAATCAATGTCTTATACTTGATATTCATGATCGACGCACAATACTTCGCGCTGGCGCTTGCAACGCCTGAATACAACTATTTGAGCTCTACGGACGTGCGGGTTGCAGATGCGGAAAAGTTTAGGCAAAAATTCGGATTCCTTGAGGTCGATTACCTGTGAACACGTCTTTCTTCAAGCCCTCGCGTCATTTCAGCAAATTTGCATGTTTTGAAAGAGTACTGCCCCCCACCCTAAGGGGGCAGTACTTCGGACACGGATGGGCTGGTTTCATGGTGTCGATTTAAGTTAACATTTTCCATACTGTCTGATTCCAATAAAATAACATTAAAATTTAGATATAAACCACGGCTTGTGAAGTGCACAGACCCGCCTTTTGCCCCTCGATGGAGACCNGGGGGGGGGGGGGGGGGGCTCTGGGACTATGGGATTCGGTATCCTTGGAATCGATTCGTCTCCGAAGTCCTGGACTTCGTCTGACCTAAATTAACGGAGAAAAAGACCTGGTCTGGTACTGCCGTGCTAAGGAAATACGCCGTATGAGCTCACAGGCGCTGCCAAATTTCCGTTGGTCAATTGCGAATTTTCGGGAAAATTTGTTATTATTACTTTTCCAATTTTTCAGATATTTTTGTTCACAAGTTTACCTAAATTTCTTGATAATTTCTCGGAAAATTAATCTTAATTTTCCTCAAAAATAAACATTTTATCGATGGAAATTTGGCAACTCTCGAATGTTCATACAGCGTTCTTCCTTAGCACGGCAGGGTAGGTCTAGGCCACCCTGTTGATCAAACACTGAAACAAAAGGCGCTTGGCTTAAGCATGAAGATTCTTGAATTTGTCACCAATAATGTGTTTATCTTGATTTAAGCTGACTTTTTCTCGATACAAGAAAAACATTGCTTGGGTTAAGCAAAAAGTAGTTTATATTAAGCAGGAAAAGTCTTGATTTAAGAAAAAATACTCCTTGAAGGCGAATTTAAGATTCCTTTTTTTTTTCTTCAGTGAAGAAGCCTTGCATTCATCCCAAAAATCTATTCTGAAAAAATTCGCGTCTAAAGTTGAGACACCCCGTATAAGTTTGTTTTATCAAAAATGATTCTATGACTTTCTTACCCAACCTGTTGAACCCTCCTTTTGACCACAGGAAGACGTCAACGAGGATCGATGCCCTGTGTCTCCACCCCAGCCAACGAACCATCTCCTGTTTAACGGCGAAGGTGCTGGGCGCTTTTTCCGGTTGACTTTCACCCGGGATGAGAGCAACGACGTCCTCCGTGACGTCTTCACCCCGAACCGGTTTCGGCACGTCAACACCTACGCCCCCACCACCACGAACGTCACCTCCATCCACGAAGATACCGACGTGGATATGCCTCCCGTCCCTGCTATTCTCAGGAACATCCCCGCGGAGGAATATAGCACCATCAGGATACCCGAGGACATACCAGGTTCGAACCGGTTTCTCAGGGAGCGCTAGATTGGGTTAGAACTTGTCCATTTTAACTTAAATGCACTGGAAAAAAACACATTGGATCTAGAGTCCAGACTCTTGAAAACATTGACAAGAAAAAGTACTCTTGATTCAATCGGATTTTTGCTTGAATCAAAACGAAATCCGCTTAAATTAAGAGGCTTGACTCTTGATTTAAGCTAAATTCTGATTGAATCAAGAGTACTTTTTCTTGTCGATGTTTTTAAGAGTCTGGACTCTAGATACAATGTGTTTTTTTTTCCATTGTGCATATGTCACAGGCAATCAGCAATCGCCGGCAGTTTGCAAGCCAGTGGTAAATAAATGTAGGAAAGCATGAAAATCAGAAACAAAATAATAAGATTAGAGTGCTGATTATGTTGCCTGAAATGTGAACAAGCACTTTTCCCACCGTACAAACATAGTAGGAATAGGAACTCTCAGATGAGCATGCAGTGAACTCCGTGACATCAATTGGGTTGAAATCGGACAGGGAACTAAACTAACTTCGTGACAAAGCGTAGAGTATCACAAAAATGAAGGCGCTCCGAGGCGAGCTGATGCTTTTAAAGACAATAATCCTTAGAAATTGCAATAAGTCGATGCGCATAATTGCGAGTCATCGGAACAACGGGTGAACTGCTTGCAAATTGCCGGCGATTGCTGATTGCCTGCGACATGACACATGCACATAGGAGAGCGATTAGTTCGTGTAAGCATGTTTAGGCGATGTTTTTTTTTTTTTGTTTTTTGTTTTTTGTTTTTTGTTTTTTTTTTGTGAGGATACCACCACGCCAAAAGGGTTCTTGGGTCTCATCATTACAAAGCTGCTCATTTCTATCAAGATAAAAATGCACCTAATTTACGTGCTGCTTGATCAATTTTTTTCACACACATTATTATCGCCTTGCGACCAAAAATGGTGAAAGCTATACCAATTTGAGCAACATCATTTCAGATTATGTCTACTCGTTGCAACGTGTACTATGCGTATTGTTAGAACTTTGAGAATTTTGAAAAACGCTCTAAACTTTTGACATTTACAAATCATATGAAGATGAGATCGTCAAGTCGAATTTGACTATACTTCCATGCGTTCGAATCTACTTCAATCCAAACTACATTCAATAAGACTATTTGACTCAACAAGAACCATATCAATTCCGACTTGAGCCCTGAGATATATAAGAATTCATGTAGAAACAGGCCTCATGTCAAAATGAATAAAGTTTCACTTAATTTATAAACGCACTTGGTTACATCTTAGCCAAAGTCTAATTTAACTCGATCTAAGGGTCTACATTTTCGATTTATTTTTAACATGGGAACAGGGTATTATTAAAGAGAAGTCTCCGAAATTTCGATGCACTTTTTTAAAAATTCTAACGCTCCATATTTTTCGACCAATACTGTCATCCATAAATGTTTGACCTCCTTAAAACTTACTCTTTAGCCATCATTTTTAGTATTAGACCTCCAATTCCAGGCAACCTGAAAACCCTCAAAACCTCGTCAAACCTGACGCTGGAAATGTCTGTTCCGGGGGTATCCGACGCCTGCGAGACGTCGGATACCTCCTGCAACACGCTGGACACGGACATCCAGGTGGAGGACGAGATCAAGACGGTGGAGCCGCTGTCATCGGCGAGCTCAGCATACAACGAGGTGACGTCATCGGTGCAAGGAGTGACGTCAGCCCGGGGAATGGATCTCGAGCCGGCGGCGATCATCGTTATTGAGGGGATGACGTCAGCAGGCCACAGCGGTAGTTTGGTCATTGACGAGCAGATGCCCTCGGAGGTCTCTTTGGGCGCCCAAGTGACCGGGAATCAGAAGGAGGAAGTGTGTAATTCGGAATTTGATGAACGAAAATTTTCACGGAAGGTAAATATAAGGCATCACGGTTGAAAGAGTAAAATGAAATTTTTGTGATTCCAAGGAAAATGCGTTTGAAGCTGGAAACTTTTATGGAAATATCTACAACGTCTAAAGGCAGAACAAGGTATTTTGGGGTAGGATACACAGAAGGCATAGACGAATCCGGGGGAAAGCGTAGGGAGCGTGTAAGAAAAAGGAAGGAGAGAAAGAAGGAAGAAACGGAGAAAGAAGAAGGAAGGATGCTTATGATTGGTTTATTCATGACGAAATTGACTTAAAATGGATAATAGATGCCTTAAAATTTCGAAAATTTTCTGGGGGAACCCACCAGTCCCCCCATTCCATCCTTCGTTCAAAGTGTCCCGATCGGCCTATGATAGAAGGACACCCTCTGGAGGGGGTCTGGAAGGACTCTCGCGCTTCTGAAAAAGATTAGAGGCCTCTGAAATTTTGTTTACATTTTAACGCCCCAGGATTTATTTTGAGCTCTTCTTGATGCAAAATGCTTTGGAATGAAAATAAAATCTGCCGGGATGCCTTGCGGGGGAAATCGCACCTGTATTTTGTGTTGGGGGACGTGAGAAATTCTGGGAGGTGGGACACTATTAAAAATAGGGCATTAAAAATAGAGGACAATTTAAATAATTCAATTCAAGTTTTCCTAAGTATGATTAATGAATATGTTAAGTTTAACACTTCTAAAATTTTCCATCATATTAACCGTGCATTACCTATAAGTTTCAGTTTCATAGAGTTCCCCTTGAATATGTGCAGAAAGTTTGTCGAAAAATACAATCTCCTTTTTCCTCTTTTTGTAAGTTTCAAATGCAAGCACGCAGAGTCACAGAGCTCGAGTTATCTCGAGGTAGACTTACAATATATTATTTTATGTGCGTCAAAAACACCGCAAAAGCTTTTTATGACGACGCAAAGAGCCTGTCTGTCTGCCTGCCATGTCGTGTCAATCAACCTTGGAGGCCTTACATTTTCTAGAAAAAAATTCCATTATTTTTCCTCGAAATTTTATTCAAGGGCATTAAAAAATCCGTGACGCAAATGTCGCGCAAGGCTCGGTCTACAGTTTTGAGAAATAAAACCGTTTTTTGCCAATGTACGTCAGAGAGAAACATGTGTGCTGATGAAAATTCTATCTGTATTTCGCCATGGCGGTTGTCTTCAATGATAAAAAGCAGGAAAATGTATCCATATGAAATGCGCGTTTTGCATGGTTGGAGAATACAATTTAAGGTAAAACCGAACGAAGAAATTTTGAGCAGAACCGGACAACGAAGCTAGGTAGTAAAAAATGAAGGACATCTTGGCGCATTACATAACCCCTTTAAGCCCTCTTTCAGCCTCAAAAATTTTACAATAAAATGCAAAACGATGAGCGCAAAATTTGATGTCTTTTAAAGAATAAAAATGTCACCTTTGCGTTTACAGTTTTATAACAAACAGCCAATGAATCGAAAAATTCGCTACTTTTATCTATTTTCGGGAATTCATAGAAATATACTTAAATTTGAGAACCAAATATTACCTCCATCATGCGATAAGACTTTTGACCGGAGTTCTGGCTCAACTTTGAAGTAAAATCTTAAAATAATGATTTCAAAAAGTAACATTCATTCAGATAAACAATTTTGAAACACGTTGAATTTCCGGGTCTGTGAAGACCTCAATGAGCACCTATTCTTACGAGGATACAGTGGCGATGTCAGCAAAGTGGCAACTCAGTTAATACTCAATTTTAAGCCATTGAATGTATCGATTCTATGCGATAGGCTACCGCATCTAGGATCGATTGTTTTACATACGTTTAAATGGAGAAAAGCAGATTTGCCAACTTTCAATAATCGCCTTTGTAAGGATATATATTTTAGTTACGGTTTACTTTTAAATCAATGAAAGACAGCTGAGTTTTTGAAACTTTTATCAAGAAGATACGCTTTTTTTGACTTTGGCTATCAGTATGAGAATCAATATGTCGATGGCTAAAGTGCAAAACTACGTATCCCTATTGCGGTGTACGAAAATTTCTGCTACAATTTTACTTTTACGAGGAGAAAAAATAGGCCAACTTGGTAGCTTGAAACTTATATCTTCTGCTAACAGAGAAGGAAACTTGAGGGCATTTTCAAAAATTACGTTGAACAGTTTTCCAGGGAAAGATAAATTACGGTAGGAAGTCAGCAACGTTGCAAACGGAGCTAAGTGGTCCCGCATTTTGGCCATCGATGCATTAACATGATATGGACCGAATTTATCAAAAAGGAACTAGCGCAATTACAGTGTTCCTAAAATGTTGCGTCTTCGTAGTTATCTGAAAACTCTCCCAAAATAGCAAACAGTTCTTGCATCCCACCAAAAAATTGTTCGTTTTGAAGGAAAATAATTGTGTAAATTTTAATACTGCGCATGTATTCAGTATTTTTAAAAAAGAAAAGAAGAAGTTTTACGACTTTGGGAAACATTGTAATCACGCTGGTTTCTTTTTGCTAAATGCGCTCTATATGATGTGCCTCCGCATGATTTTGATTTCGCTTTTTTAGCTTGGTTCAAGAGTCAACGAAACCTGGAAAAATGGACGAAGCGCAGCAGGAAAAGACAGTACTCTAAGTTCTTGCACGGACGACGAATCCCTCACCCTCGATACCAGTCGAAAAAATTCCTTCGTGTCCATCGACCTGGACTTGGAATCCTTCTTGAGGGACAGCGAAAATGTGTGCAGCCCTGCGGGAGAGACTCGGATCGGCCTAAAGGGACTCCTTGAATCCAAAAAGGACCCATCACGACTCCTCAAGATGAAACGAAAAATCAGGAATATTTGCGAGAGGGTCAAACATAACGTGATCAGGAAGAGATAGGAGAAGATGATGTCTATAATTTTTCGCTTGTTCGTTAAATTTAGATTTTCAATGTTGACTGGACTTTGGGGACTCGTATGGGTACTTAAAGGTTCTTGCGTAGTTTTTAGCTTAAACATTCATTTGAATACTGTATAAAAACAGAAAATTATATTATTTTTTTATTATATATCCAAACGAATGTTCAATGAATTTCGATTTTTCTCGCAGCTTCAATATTTTATTACTTTTTAAACATTGGATGGTTCTGAATACATACAGATGTAAGAATCTTCTGTAAAATTCAGAATCAAGTGTTGAACTTTCAGACCAGGATTCAATTATTTAATTATTTTTCATCTGATTCACCTGCAATACAACCAATGTAATTTGAGTCAAGTTTTTTGTGATACAAGAAAATTAAACCTAATTTTCTTTTATTTTGAATTATTTGCATGCTACGTCCGCTTTTTTGTTATTATTTTTATATTTTTTTATCAGTTATCTGAAGCTCAAGAAGTGTCCATACTCTCCTTAAAGAGGAGCTCTAATTCTAAAGGAAAATACCTAATACCAGTAGCGATAACTACATTTTTTTTCAAAAAAAAAAAATAAAATAAAACATGCACATTAAAAAAATGGCAACTCTCAAAGAAGCTTTTTAAATTTATGTTTTTACGAGTAGAAACTCTCCTTGGGTATTTGTTCACGTAAAACTAAAGGAGAAAAAAGTGGAAAAACCTAAATTTTTGCAAAAGTATTATTAAAAAAAAATATTACGTAAGTTTTATTTCCAAAAAGGGTCTTCTAAAATCTAATTTTTAACAATCTTTTAACAGGTTTTGAAAAAAAAAATTCAACAGCCATTGTTACGATGACGTAATGGTATCACGTTTGAAACAATCCCTGGTCTTTTTTCGTCGATTTTCTTGTCCTGTTTCCTTACCTTGAGAGGACCTCTCTTTAAATTCTCTTCCCCTCTTTCAAGGTTCCCCTCCTTGCATCAAACCTATCCCCACCACACGAATTAACTTGAGAACAATACATGCTGGAACACTGAGTTATATTCTGACTTAGCTCCTGAGATTGCTTGCCCGGCTACAGAACAGTCGCGTGGTGTATTTCGCGATAGATCGATTGATCTGCTATTTAAATCTATGAAAAAGGATCAGTAAACAGGGTGTTCGTAACAAACACCTGGATAATCGATTTTTTACCATTGCTTCAAATGGGGAATTATCGATTATCGATCTCACGCCTCGCTACTGCTGCAGAGGGGATGCCTACCGGGTTAATGTCTGCTGCGCAGCGAGACAAGACGCACAGAAAAGGAGAGTTGTTTTGTTTTGTACTGAAAGCTTTCCGTTTTTCGAAGTTCCAACTAAAAAAAGGAATTTCTGGTCATTAAGGCAACGTGGCCAATATTTGAGGCGTTGCCAATTCATTTGGTGAGTACTCAATGTAAGTTAAAATGAAGAAGCGTTCCTTCGAGAGCAACTGGGCTACATTTGGAAGTAAGAAACTACCCTTTCTGGTTTATTTTAGAAGTAATATACTTACGTCCCTTTAGTTCCCATATTCACAATTTTAAGCGTTAACCATCGAATTTAATGTAGACGAATCAGTCCAAATGCTGAGTCTTCGACGAAGAATATAGCCTGTATCGTTTCTATCACAGTTGAAGCACCCTTTGCAGTCAAAGCGCCGTTGATGAATAAAAATACGACTATTTAAGCTCCTAGGAATGCGCGTTGCATACCCACCAAAATTAAGGCGGACGCACACCTTCACTCACAAATTTCTTAATCAACAGTGTGGTTTACTGATTGTCCGGTGACTTGGAGCTCATGGATTTTTTTATTGAATTATTTAACCTAGTCTGTCAGACTTAGATCCTGAACCACCCACCTAACATATCAGATGAGGGCGCATTGGAATTTGGAATTCGGAGAAGAAAAAATAGAAAATGCAGGAAAAGGAAGAAAAGAGGATGGCGATGATGCTTAAAAACAGAGAGAAGAAGAATAAATGGAAGCAAAAAAATTAAAAGGACCAAGGTTAGGTAATTATTCTTTTTTCTCCTACAGCTTCTTTCTTATACCCTCCTCGTTCCCTTTCTCTTCTCTTTCTTTCTGTACTCTATTTTCATGTTTTTCTCCCTTTTCTTTTTCTTTCTCCCTTTTCCTTGTCCTGCTGTCGTCGTTGTTGATCCTCGTATTCTGCTTCTTCGTCTTCTTCTTCTTCTCCTCCACCTTCTTCTTCTTCCTCTCCTTCTCCTTTCTCGTCCTCCGCTTTCAAATCCGTGCTCATGTAACACTTTAATTTGGGCGTTTTAAACTGTTGCACTCATGCCTTTATCAAAACTCTAAATAAAAACCAGAGTCCATCAGAATAGGGCTAACAAGACCGAGGCGGAGGAAGTTCTCAGCAAACAAATCTTTGATAAGTGACGTCATCCATCCTTATTCCACCAAACGAACTTCTAACCTCCACTGCTCTCTTTCAAACCACAAATCTTGGAGCATTGAGCACCTTAACATTTCCGCTTCAATCCCTTCCCTCCAACCTTTCATTGGGCGCCCTATGCGTCTTTTCCCAGGAGGAACCCAATCAAGGAGTTCGGCAACCTGTCTCCTGCCATTCTCTGGACATGACCATACCAAATGAGTTGTTTTGTCATAATGTCGTGCAGGATGGTCTGCTTGGCATCCATGATCTCCCGTACCGTCTCATTCCTGACGCGATCCTTTCTGAAAATACCCGCGGATCTACGCCAGAAGTCCATCTCTGTTGCCTCTAAAACCTCGATTACATCCTCCATTTACATCGGACGTAGAAACTTAGCGTTTGGTATTCTGTGCTTGGATTACATTTTGCAATGTAGAACCATTACTACCGGCCCATTTTATAAACAACACACGTGCCATTGGTTTCCCTATGCAGATATGTGCTTTTATGGGAGAGCTAGATACAGTGATTCTTTAATGCTGAATATAATCCATTTTCGATATTCCACAGATTCCAAGCTTCAACCACCAAAACACGATCCTCCATGCAACGAATTCGTCCTCGGACCCCGGGATTTTTTGTGGGAGCGACAACTGCGGCACTCGCATGTCGGCGATAGCGGAGCCCCCGTCCCGCCCGCGGGGGGGGGGGGGGGGGGGGGGGTGCGGGGCTCCAAACACCTGTTCACATGGTAATTAGAGGCAGTATTGTTTGTCTTGTCTTATAAATAACGGGGAGAGGGGTCTCCCCGCCATGGCATCCGCAGCCGCGGCCTCACCACACCGCGCTCGGCAGGTAGCCCGCCACCACGCGACAACGCCTGGCTTTCCCGGCTCGTGCAGTGCGCTTTCCACCAATTTTTATAGCTCCGGAGCCCGCGCCCCAATCTCAGTTCCACGCCTATCGCCTATCGGCAGTGATCGCTGTGATGTGTTCCATCCGCCACGACCGCCCCGCGAAGCCGCCGCCGCCGACGGCCTGAAGCGCCACGCAGTCACCCTTGTGAGTTCTTCAAGTGTAGCTTCGATGGTTTTTCACATGGAGCCTGGATTAACGGAAGCGAGTTTAAGGTTGTATTCATAGGGGTGTAACCATAGTCGTTTCTGAGACAGCTACTTTCCTTAGGAAGACCCTAATCGACGGTGTAAGTCGGCAATAATATAACTCAGTTTACGACGTCGCAGACTTCCTGCCATACTTTATTTTTTACACCGAAAACTACTCAACGGCAATTCTTCAAAACTGCCTTGATTTTCCTTCTCTATGCGAAGAAAATTCTGCAAAAACTTCAAGGAATGATGTCAATTTGTTCTCCTTTAAAAAAATAACATTACGGCGGAGATTTTCAGACACCGCAAACGAGTTATGTGATTGCCGACTTACACCGTCGATATGGGTTACATTGTAATTATTGAAGAAGGTTTAGAAGATCCCCAACATAGCATCATTAAAGGACAATTTTTGCAAACCTCGTGTAAAATTTAGTGGAATCGCTCTAGAAGTACATTCTTACGTGGGTTTAAAATGATGCCCTTTTGCAAAAACTAGAAAACATAGAGGAGCCAAGTGTAGCTTCGCTGGTTTTTCATATGGACCCTGGATTTATGGGAATGAGTTTAAGGTTGTATTCATAGAGGTGTGCTCATAGTCGTTTTTGAGACAGCTCCTTTCTCCAGGAAGACCCATGCGGGTTACATTGTAGTTATTGAAGAAGGTTTAGGAGATCCCCAACATAGCATCATTAAAGGACACTTTGTGTAAACCTCGTGTAAAATTTAGTGGAATCGCTCTAGAAGTACATTCTTATGTGGGTTTAAAATGATGCACTATTGCAAAAACCACAAAACATAGAGGAAAATGTATTGTAAGGTTTGTAGAATAAAATATGATGCTATGTAACTTCGCTGGTTTTTCACATGAAGCGCGGCTTTATGGGAGCGAGTTTAAGGTTGTATCCATAGGGGTGTACCCAAGACGCATAGGCCTCGTTTCCACGCGACGGTTCATGGGATTTGTCCCGGGGAAAAATCTCACTTGCGAAGTTGGGGAAAATATTGGGTTAATCGATACTAATCACAGTGCCAAATGGACTGCATTTTGCAATTTGGAACTATAAATTCTGGCTCTTTTGGAAAAACACTTATGTGCATAGGGAAACTAATGGCTCATACGTTGTTTTTAAACCGGGCTAGAATTTATAGTTCCAAATTGCGAAACGTAGAACAACTAAGAGTCATTGTGGAGTCCCAGAGACGACTTCAAAAGAAGAAGGAGAAATTGTGTTGTGTTGTTTAACGGGAGGAAAGCCCAAAAGTTTCATTCCTGCGATTTGAGCTCGGGAAAAATCCCGTGAAACGTCCCGCG
Organism: Bemisia tabaci; assembly: GCF_001854935.1. NCBI lineage: Eukaryota > Metazoa > Arthropoda > Insecta > Hemiptera > Aleyrodidae > Bemisia > Bemisia tabaci. The sequence goes on from NW_017554870.1 coordinate 133,073, forward strand.
GAGACAAGGCATTAGGGGTAGTTGTTTCTGAGACAGCTCCTCTCCGTAGGAAGACCCTTTCGACGCCGCACAGTGGATCGAGTCAATAGGAGAGGTCGAAATTTAGAAACTTTAAACGCTTATGACTCCGTTTGTACAAAACTTTGAGGTCTTAAAGTGGTTTCATTGGTTTCTTCGTGAAATTTTCTTCTAAAAATACCCCTAACACCCCTAAAAATTGTAAGCGAGACGGAATAAGCCTCAAAATTTGCCATTTAAGTCAAAAATTTTATAACTTTGATGTTCGGGTTCGCACAAGAACTTAATAATTTAAATTTTTTAAGAAAATCCCTAGGACTAGGAGGCGCCTTATGGTATACTTTAGGTAGGTTTAAAGAGATCCTTAACATCGCATAAACACGGCAATATTTGCAAACCTCTGGTAAAATTCAGCGGTGAAACTCTGAAAAAGCCTACTTAGAAGGGATTACAATGATTTACCGCTGCAAAAAATACAAAATGCGGAAGAGAGTAAATTGCTCGTTCTGTAACTTTTAAGGTAGGTTCTCGCCTACTTTAAAGTTTGCCAAAATCATACAATTATATCCTCCGTCTTTTGTACATACCTATTGCAGTGGCAAATCATTGCAATTCCTCCCAAAGACCGATTTCTAAAGTTTGGCTGCTGAATTTTACTCGAGCTTGGAAAAAGTTAGGTACCTTTAATATATGATGTTATTACGGGGGCCTCCTTAAACCAGCACAATGTGTCCCTTAGGGTCGTATTCATACTCGTTTCTTAAGCAGCTACTTTCCTCAGGAAGACCCAAATCGTTTACATTCTGATTGAGGGAGGTTTGAGGAGATGCCTAATAAAGCGTCATAAAAGAGTCAATATTTGCAGACTTTTTGTTAAATTTAGTGTGAAACTCTGAGAATGGATCCCTACGATGGGTTTTCGATGCTTTACCTTTTGCAAAAAAGTACAAAATGTGAAGGTAAAAATCGTTGGTTAATTAACAAACTTTGAAGGTAGGTGAGATCCTGACTAAACAGCTCAAACTCACAAAAAAAATTTCCCCATATTTTACAGTTTTTGCAATGGCAAATCATTTTAATCCCTCATACAAACCTATTTCTAGAGTTGTACCACTGAATTCTGCACGAGGTTTGCAATTTTTTTTTTTTTTTTTTTTTTTTTTTTTTTTTTTTTTTTTATGATGCCATAATAAGGATCTCCTCGTTAGGCCTAAGGGCTAACGCTAGCCCCTAACCCCACTAGATCAATCAGGCATATAGATCAATCTATATACCACAAAGCATCACACGCCACTGCAATGTCCATGAGTACAGCCTCTTCGGTTTCCTTACATTTTCAGAAAGAAAATGCCATATCCCCGTTCTAAAAATTTCAAGCATCAAAACAGTGGGATAGCTAGGAATTCTTTAAAGGGGGGGGGGGTCCATTCGAAAACGTGACGGTAAATTTACATTATTTTGTGTACGTCCCTGATAATATTTTATGTCTGCCTTCCAATAATCAAAAAACAGAGCTGCCATTTTATTTTACCAAAATATTCCGAAATAATTCCGATTTGCCAAAGTTCCGAGAAAAATTCCGAGTTTTTTAAAAAAAATCCGGGGAACAATTCCGAAATACCCCCGGATTTAGTTCCGAAGATCATCAAATTTGATCAGAAAGTCCCTAAATTTGATCAAATAAATGGTCAAACAGGCGAAAAACCGCAAAGTTCGGGGAAATTCCTAAATGGCTGAAAATTCCGGGGATTCAGAAGAGTCCGGGAAAATTTCCGATTATTTGAAAAGTTCCGAATTTCGGCCTTAATCCCGGGAAATGGCATTACTGCAAATAAAGGTACAATTAACGAGGCTAAGGGGGGATCCGACCCCCTTCCCCCTTGTCCACGCCATAGAGTACATAGAGTTGTAATGTAAGTGGGAGGGTTGGCGCCATGTTCTGCTCGACGAGTTTCGAGCCCGGTGTGCGGGGTCTTTTTCGATACATATTCGATCCAAAATGGCGGTGTGGAATATGGTCGGGTCCCCGTGTATCGCAAATAATCGATTGTGTATCGAAAAAGGGACCCGGCGCCGCACATGAATCTCGGAATTCGGGACCTGGAAAATGCTTAAAAGTGACGTCAGCTCTCCCACTTGCATTACGACTCTATGTACTCTATGGTCTACGCTACTGCATCAAAAGACTATTTTGTGACAAGCTCGTTGACCCAATTGTTGCATCTGCTTTAACAGTATCTGCATATCTCTCAACATTGATGTACAGTAAAGCATAATGCCGGAAGAGGATTATCTGCGTATTTTCCGGAGCTTACGCGGATTTTAACGGGCGTAACCGCTCGTTTTTCCGGCGCGTGTCATCGCGTCACGGCGCCGCGCCGCGTTTCCAGCCTTCACTTTCACTAGGGCACTTTTATCACTGCATCCAAGCCGGCTCACGAGCTAAACCCTCGAGGGACCTAAAATGTCGCAGCTGGAATTTGTGTTTAAGCTTAAAATTGGCAACGTTGGATCTCGATACGTCCTTCCCGAGCACTGCTGCGGGTTGATTTTGTTCGGTTTCCAGAGCTTATGCTAACTCCGAAACTACGCGATGGAATCACTGTTGAAGTGAGCATACATCAATGTATTGAATTTTGCTGTTTTCTTCTGCTTTACTCCTTTTTTCTCATCAGGTTTATCCTCTCCTCTTATGATTTTATTTTTCTTCTCATAATTTTTATCCTCTTCTTATGATTTTATTTTTCTCCTCATCGCTTCTCTTCCTTTCTCTTCTCTTCTCTTCTCTCCTCTTCTCTTCTCTTCTCTTCTCTCCTCTACTCTTCTCTCCTCTACTCTTCTCTTCTCTTCTCTTCTCTTCTCTTCTCTTCTCTTCTCTTCTCTTCTCTTCTCTTCTCTTCTCTCCTCTTCTCTTCTCTTCTCTTCTCTCCTCTACTCTTCTCTCCTCTACTCTTCTCTTCTCTTCTCTTCTCTTCTCTTCTCTTCTCTTCTCTCCTCTACTCTTCTCTCCTCTACTCTTCTCTTCTCTTCTCTTCTCTTCTCTTCTCTTCTCTTCTCTTCTCTTCTCTTCTCTTCTCTTCTCTTCTCTTCTCTTTTCTTATCTTCTCTTCTCTTCTCCTCTATCTTCTCTCTTCCATTTTCTTTTCTCCTCCTTCCTTCTCTTTTCTCCTCTTGTCTCCTCTTTTCTCCTCTTTTCTTCTCTATTCTTCACTTTTCTTCTCTTTTCTTCGCTTTTCTTGTCTTTTCTCCTCTTTTTTCTCTTTTCTTCTCTTTTCTTCTCTTTTCGACTTCTCTTCTCCTTCTTCTCATTTTTCTTTTTCTTCTTCTTCTCATTTTTCTTTTTCTTCTTTTTCTCTTTTTTCTTCTTCTTCTTCTTCTCTTTTTTCTTCTTCCTCTTTTTCTCTTTTTTCTTTTTCCTCTTTTACTCTTTTTCCTTCTAATTCTTTTTCTTCTCTATTTTTTTATTAAATTATTTCTCTCCCTCTTACTCCTCCTCTATCTACTTCTTCTTCCTCGACAGTAAACTAAATTGGAAATGAAGAACGTGATAATAATTGAATAAACGAAACCAATAAAGCAGCTAAATCAAAGAGACTGCTGATCTACTTGTCAGTAAGCATTGTAAATAGAACTTTTGGAGAATAGGACGGCAATGACCCTCTTCTCCCCTGTACTTAACATTTGACCTTCTTTAGAGAGATATTTTGGTCAATCTAATCAATTTGAGGGATTACTTTTAAGTATCGCTCTCACTTTCTTTCCAGCAAATGTTGGCTTTCTTGGAAAAATCCCCCTCCCCTTCCTCTAAAATTTTGCTGAAATAATGCCTCCCCAACCCCCCCCCTCCCCTAAATGTTAAGGCAGAGATAAGAGGCCAAAGAAGAAGGGCTTGTGATACTACCCCAACTTGATTTGCGGCACTACCACTATTGAACGTAATTCTATCAAACAGAACCATGTGCATTAAAACATGAACCCTGTGACCCATAAAAATATATGCATAACAGGGCTCATACCATAATGCACTAAGTTCCGTTTGGCAGAAATACGTCCAATTAATTGGAAATTTCCATATCATTCAAAAAATTGTGGTATTATCACAACTATAGGAGACAACCCCTGACATTTTCTCCCCCGTGCTTTTCAACTGTAGTTTTTTTCAACCTGTGGCAAAATAAGACGTCGAATATGTATTTTTGAGTCCCCTTTTGTATTTTACTGAAAGTATTTATCCAATCGTGACTCAGTGGCTGTGATAAGAAACTAATTATGACCTCACTCGACTCGACAGATTTTTACGATCTTTCAACCGTTTTCCAATGGAGACACACGAAACAGATAGCCTCGTTTTGCTTGTGGCAATGTAGAAATTCAAATTAGCTTACAATTCTTCACAGAAACCATTGTTGCCAAATCTGAGCTTTCGATCAAAAAAGCTCTTTAAAATCAGAATTACATTCTTAGGACTTTAAATTGGACTAAATGTTGCAATGGCTGCTTTTGACGCATCATATAGCAACGTATGTGCCTCTTGTTTCCGTATGCAGGTTGGTTCCTTTATAGATGAACCACAAAGAAAAGTTTCTTGTCGCAAAACGCTGTCCAAGTACGTTTGAAAAATTATAATTTTTAACGAATTTACGTATTCATTTAATTGAACTTCATTTTGCGCATAGGAACTACAATTTCTTGCTCATCCGTAAAAACACTTTTGTACTCAGAAAAACTAATGGCACAAACGTTATTTCTAAACTGAGCCAGAAATTGTAGTTCCGAGTCACAGAACGTAGTCCAATTATTTGTCTATTTTACTGCCATGAAAAAGCCGATCAGTTGACTAAATTGAGACGTTGAAACTATGTCAAAATGATTTTAAATTTTAGTTTCAAATTGATAGTCCGGAAGAGCCACCTATCGAGCAGAGAGAGCAGGAGTAAGGGGCAAGGGGGTCTGGATGCGTCTAGTAGGAAATCAGTAAAATTCCTACTAAGAATTCTTATTTTTAATGATGTCCTTGCTAGGTCCATGTTGTCGCTCGGAAAAGGTTCCCCGTTTAGCTGAAATGTCATAGTTGAGTTTTACTCATACAAGCACGTCAAGGATCAGTCCAACTCAGTGGCGAGGTGTGAATGATCGATTATCGATATATCCCCATTTGAAACTATGGTAAAGAATCGATTATTAAGGTGTCCGTTACGAACACTCAAGTTATCGATCCTTTTCCATAGGTTTAAATGAAAGATCAATCGATGTATCGCAAAGAACGCCACGCCACCGGTCCAACTGTTCCCACTTACCCATTTGAAGGCACAATAGCGAGACTGGAATACTGGATGCCTCGTCTTGGAGTGACATCCAATGAACCCTGCGAAGTTGCCAGACTGACAGAATTCTGAATTTATCCATTTGATGGAACGTGTAACAGTCCGTTGTTGGAAATTTCCGTGCAGAGTGCGCCAACTCTATGTCATACTTTTATTCTTCTACCGACAGTTTTATGATTCCGTGTAGGCCACTCAAGTGCGGTGGGATTCGGTGATAAAATTAATTGTTTAGGATCAATTCATTTTTTTCAAGATGTGCTCCTTTAATAGTTAGTTTCTGGTTCCATACATTTTCTCCCTTATTTCAGTGATTCAAACCCGTGTTTTACGCACTTAAATACATGACCTCCTTTACCTTGATAAAATACGTACCCTAGATGACTTCAGGTACCTAGGAGAAGGTTTGGTCCCGAAAGGATCTGATGAGTATAATTGCATCTAATGGAGGAAGAAAAGTCAAGCAAAACTCAACTTCAACCTGTTCGGCCCATATTTCAGAAATTTTGATGGGAAACGGAGGAAAGCGTCGATTTTCCGCGATTGATGGGGGAAGAGGGTTGACCGGTTGACTCGAAGATGACATAATTTTTAAGGGTGGCCCATTTCTACTTGATGTATGTGTTGCAGGCAATTAGCAATATCCGGCAATTTGCAAGCGGTTCACACGTTGTTTCAATAAATCGCATGATGCGCATCGGCATAATGCAATTTTTAAGGGTTATGGTCTTCAAAAGTATGAACTCGGCTTGAAGCGCCTTCATTTTTTGTGATACTCTACGCTTTGTCACTAAGTTAGTTTAGTTGCCTGTCCGATCTCAACCCAACTAATGTCACAGAGTTCACTACACGCTCTTCTAAGTGTGCATATTCCTGCCATGTTTTAAGGGTGGAAAAGTGTCTATTCACATTGCAGACAGCATAATCAGCACTCTGATCTTGTTTTTTTATTTTTGAATCTTATGATTTTCTATATTTATCCACCACCAGCTTGTAAATTGCCGGCGATTGCTAATTGCCTGCATAGGGAAGGGAGAAGGGGAAAAAAAGTTGGACGTCATTTTTGGACGATCCTATACGGAGTAATTTTTCTTTAGAATGGGCACAAATTGCACGCTTTTTCGTCAAACCGAACGTAAATTTCAATTCGTATGATAGAGGATGGCACATGCAGGGAATTGCCAATGATGATAATAATCGCAGCAAATAAATCAATGTCCATTAACAGCTGAATGGCAGATAGCTGACTCATAAACAATTTGCAAATTGCTCGCTGCTCACTGGGTTCAGGCTGGCCAGAGATAGCAGCTTGATTTGAAAATGTTCCGTTAATTTCGCGAGACTTTTTCCCCAACCGAGTTTGTCAAGATCAACAAATCGTCAGAGCCAATGTTGTTTAAAGGGGAATTAACGAAAAAAAGCGCGTCATACTTCATTATGATAGCACACAATTCCGCGCGTGCTGTGCTCGAAAAAATTCGTAACAACATTCGTTTGATTCCTACGGCCAAACGCGACTATACTAGATAATAAATCTTCAATATTTATTTTAATTTCTACTTAAAAAGCCCAGAATAATGACATAATAGCAATAGCCTCTTCGCAGAACTACGCGCTCAGAGCTGCTTTCAAACCATCATACCCCGGCTTGGTTTGAATTTTTCGGACGTCTCTTTTGTTAGGATGTTTACAAAACATACCTCAACGAAGCCATGCCGACATCACAATTTTGAAATTTTTGGCATTAGGGTCCTTTTCCCCGTGGAAAGTCACATTAATTTAGGAAAAATGAGACTAATTTACTCCCTGTCAGATCAGATAGCCGTGCGTGGTTTTTCTTACATATTTTCAAATTTGCTTTTTTGACAACAAAACAGAAATTAGAAATTTAGAAATGAGTGGGGTGCAAATCCGCACGATCCATCGAGAGCTATACACTGGAAAAAAAACACATTGGATCTAAAGTCTAGACTCTTGAAAACATTGACAAGAGAAAATACTCTTGATTCAATCGGATTATTGCTTGAATCAAAACGAAATCCGCTTGAATTAAGAGGCTTGGTTCTTGATTTAAGCTAGATTCTGATTGAATCAAGAGTACTTTTTCTTGTCGATGTTTTTAAGAGTCTGGACTCTATATCCAATGTGTTTTTTTTCCAGTGTGCTGTTCTTGCGCAAAATAGCGTGACGGAAATTATGTCAATTTTTGTGCCCTTACCGCTCTCTTACAATTGATCTACCTTATTAGGAACTACAATTTTTTGCTCAGTTAAGAACACCGTATGTACCTTTAGTTTCCATATGGACTTACGTTTTTAACGGATGAGCCAGATATTGTAGTTCCTAATTACAAAATGTAGTCCAATTTTTCCCCGAAAATAAGACAATCTTCGCTGTTTTGCCGATCGTTGAGTTCATTCAAATCATCAGTTAGTCTGCATTTTGCAATTTGGAACTACAATATCTGGCTCAGTACAGAAACGACGTACGTACCATTAGTTTCTCTATATGCACTCGAGTGTTTTCACGGATGAGATAAAAATTGTAGTTCTTAATTGAAAAATACAGTCAGTCCTATTTTGCTATGGTCGATTTTGAATTTTTTTCGTCAGCCCCTTCTTTTATAAATCAGCAGTAACTCATTTTGCAACTTGGAACTGCAATATATCGCTCAGTATGCTCCATTAGTTCGCCTATGCATTTGAGTGTTTTCACGGATGAGATAGAAATTGTAGTTCCTATTGCAAAATACAGTCCCACTTTGTTGTGGTCGATTTTGAAAATTTTTTCGTTGGCTTCTTCCTCTAGGAAACAACAGTAACTCATTTTGCAACTTGGAACTGCAATATCTCGCTCAGTATAGAAACGGCGTATGCACCATTAGTTTCCCTATGCATATGAGTGTTCTCAAGGATGAGATAAAAATCGTAGTTCCTAATTTCAAAATACAGTCCTTTTACTCGTATGTTGTGCTCGATTTTAAACGTGTTTTTGTTGGTTCACTCTGAAAATGATATGGTAATTTTACCATACTCTGACACAGTGATCCGAGTATGGTAAAACACCAGATTTTATGGTAGCATTTACAATATTGTGGTATGATTCACCTAAGTTCTGGTGAATACAACTATAATTCTGGTCATTTTCACTAAATAAAGTAGACTTATAGTAGCCGTAACCATACTTTTGTTTTCAGTGTTCCTTCCACAATAAAAGAACAGTAACTCACAACGTTGCCATGCGACAAAACCGGAAAACTGACAGCGCGGCGCGCGTAAGTAGGGAGACAAAGTGCCAGCTCTCTCGTAAGATTAGTTAATTGACGGACAATATGGTGCCCCCTCCCGGTCCCTTCTCGCGGGGCCTGTATCCCATGCAACGCTGCCCGCCTGAACAAAAACCACCCAACTCCATATCGAACACTCGGCTCGATACACGGTTTTACCCACCCGCGGCGCCGGCGACGGGACAGGGGCGTTCGATTTAAATTGAACGTATTTATGCTAAAAGGAGCTATGTGCATAGGGGTTTGTGCGGAACATAGTTGGTTTTAGCATGAATACGTCCAATTGAGCTAAATGATAACATAATAGCCACTTGCCTGCCGGGCAGACACGGCCCTCGAGGACGGAGACTCATGCTAGCAATCAGCATCCTCTCGTCGATCTCGCGGTAAAACGACGTATGTGTATCGGGTTTCGGGGTGGAGTTGGGTGGTTTTTGAACGGTGGGGTAGATCTGGCGACGCGTCGGGCCCGATTAGTCATCATCTCCCGTCGCCCGCCCAATCACGGCTGCCTGCCGAGGGAATTTTAAGGTCCGGCGGATGTGTCCGTGGAAGTTTTAACGGTTTTTGGATTGGTTAGGAAATTGTTAGACAGGTAGGAAAATGATAGACAAAGGAAATGTAGGGAAAATGGAGCGATCCTATTGGTTAAAAATCGATTTGACTTGTAAAGTAAAACGTTTATCACCCTTTACAATAGCAATTTAAAGCTAGCAAAATAAGTAAGATCTTCAGCGTCTTAGTTATATATTAGTGGCACTATTAGTTATATTTGATTATTTAATGTTAAAAACAAATTTGTAAAGACTACAGCAGTCTAGAAATGTGTTTGTAAGTTTGTTCAATTGTTAATTTACAATAAATAAAGAATTAAAAAAAATTGGTTGAAACGGGTGGGATTGTATAGTAAGGGGGAAAATGATGGACTAACTGCAGGATCTTATGTGGGATGCAGCTAGGTAGTCTATTTCTTACTTCTGTCGTCCATTGCAACCATATGCTTGCATCAATAGGATCGCTCCATATTCTCGTTGTTTTTTTTTGTCTATAGCTTTTTCTATCAATTTCAATAATCAGTCCGCTGATACCCTTTTTACCTAAGGTCCGGCGGATGTGTCCGTAGAAGTTTTAGCGTTTTTTGGATTGTTTAAGAAATTTGTCAGACAAAGTGATAGACAGAGAAAATGTAGGGGAAATAGAGCTATCATATTGGTTGGGATTGTATACTAAGGGGGGAAAATGATGGACTAATTGCAGGATCTTTTGCGGGTCGCCGTTGGGTAGTCTATTTCTTATTTCTGTCTGAAGTTTTGGCGTTTTTTGGATTGATTAGGAAATCGTTAGACAAAGTGATAGACAAAGAAAATGTAAGGGGAAATGGAGTGATCCGATTGGTTTAAACGGGTGGGATTGTATAGATGTATATACTACGGGGGGAAAATGATGGACTAATTTTTTTTTTTCCTTCTTCAAGTAGCCCACAAGGGCTAATCCTGGGCTTTAAGTCCCATCCCCTCTCCGTCGTGTCTCATTTTATTATATTTAAAGCTGTGATTATTTAAAAATCTTCCCAAGTTAAAAATCAAAATCAATCTAGTTGGCTTGGTTTGTAAAAGTCTAAAGGGCCTTCTTGTCTTTTGATTTAATTTCAGATTTTTTACTTAAATATTAATTTATACTATTGTAAGTAAAAAAGTTAGTTTCTCATCGTTTCCTTCATTCAAGCTTTACCTTACAAAGCAATTTTTTATGCTATCTTAGTACAGTTAATTTACTGCAGGATTTAACTGCAGGATCGTTGGTGGGTTGCCGTTAGGTAGTCTATTTCTTACTTCTGTCGTCCATATATTGCAACCATATGCTTGCACCAATAGGATCGCTCCATATTCTCGTTGTTCTCTCTGTCTATAGCTTTTTCTATCAATTTCAATAATCAGCTCGCTGATACACTTTTGATGATCGTTTCGATTAGTTTAAATATAGCTTAGGGAGGAGAATGATGGACTAACTATAGGTTTTCTCGTCAGTTGCTGTCAATTAGTTTATTATTTACAGGGCCGGATTTACCTACTTGCCGCCCATGGGCCGCCTGTATTTTGTCGCCCCTTCACATTCGTATTGAAACATCGATACAAGCCATCAAGTGAACGTGCCGGCGGAGGAGGGGTGCATGAGACGTATTTACTCGTGTTGGGCACATTTTTTGTGAAAGCCCTATCAACACTAGCAAAAGTTCACGGAACTTTGCGCGAAAATTAAGTTCCGTAAACCTATCTCTGTGTGGACGAGACCTTTCATTCATAAGAAACGGAACGAAAAAATTATGAAAGAATAATCCTGAATGTGGATTATTATAATTTCCGCTGCCGCGCCGACCGCACTGTGTTTGGCGCAATGTTTGAAGTATCCCTGCAGTCTTGTAGGCGCTATGCGTTTCACGCCGACCGCTGCTGACCGCACTGTTTTTGACGCAATGCGTGAAGTATTCATGCAGTCTTGTAGGCACTATGCGTTTCACGCCGACCGCTGCTGACCGCAGTACGTTTGACGCAGTGCGTGAAGTATTCATGGAGTATTGTAGGCGCTAATATGTGTTCCATGCTGACCGGCGCGCTGAGGGCTTCTCCTTTCCATCTCAAATCCTCGTCATCATTGCTCTCTGCACCGCGCTGCTCCAGGCCAAATTGCATGTTTGGTTTCTCTCTCAACTAGACTAATGAAAGGCGCTGTCTCTTGTATCACCGAAAAGCGAACAAATTAGAAATTACTAAACTTTAACTCTCAGAAAATGAGAGATTTTTTCGCCTTTTCTCGTTTGTAATTTTTTTTCTGAATCAGATATTTTTCTTGATACCTAAATTTGAAAAAATTACAGCATTTGCCGCCCCCTAAATTTGCCGCCATGGGCCGCGGCCCACGTGGCCTGGCCACCCTCTTAATCCGGCCCTGATTATTTACCTCATTTGTCCATTGCAACCACCCGCTTCCACCTGTAGCATCGGTTTTTTTTTTCAGTCTGTCATCCTTGGCTACAGCTTTGTCTATCAATTTCAATAATCAATCCGCTGATATCCTTTTAAAGGTCGTATTGAAAAAAAACTATGACAGTAAAAACCACAGTTTTAGTGTATTTTGCAAAGAGAGTATACGGAAAGTGCGGAAATGTCGAAATATGCAACGCTTAGGGCCCAAAAGGGCAGCTACCCTTCCAACACAAAAAATGTCACTGCCAATCTTCAGATTCCAATATCGTACCAAGGTTGTTCATAAATGAGCGTTCGTCCGCAAAAATGAGCAAATTTATGGACAAACTAAGATGCTTCGTGGTTGCGTTTCGGACACACAACAAACACATTCTCAGGATAGAAATTGGTAGAGGAGAGCGGCACTATACTTGAAAGCACTGTTATATCATTGGCTCTATCGAGGAATAATGTCACTTACTGCTGTCTTTCGTAAAAACTACGTCATTTTTTGTGCACTTACGGCTTTCTCATATGTCTCGTTTTGATAAAATTAAAATGAATTTTGCTGTTTAACCTATTTCAGTGATTTCATCTAAAATAGATTAGACGAATTTTGAAGGAAATTCAATTTCGAAAATTTGACACTTACTGCTCAGTTCGCTATTACGGCAGAACTACTTGGATCAGCCCCAATAAAACTCAGACTCCGAATTCCGGATCCATTTTTCCGACTGAATGTAACGTAGACATACCCTCCTCATTCACGGTGAGCCCATTCGTGTCGAAACATTTGGTGTCGGCGGCAACGCTGTTTGAGACTGGAAATTAATGCACGTAGCCGAAAATCATACAAAGCGTCTGCCGTTGTGTCCGTATAATTACTGCTTTGTGCGTTAAAATATGTCGCTTGTCGTGGGTGTGTGCCTGTACGTATGGCTCTGCGGCGTGTCGCGCGGCGCGGCGTCAGATCTCAAGGATTTACAAGTGCCACTATATAGTCGGGGTCGGTTTTTACAGTGCGTAAATGCTGTTACGATGCATTTACGAAACAAACCAGAGGAACAATTTTCATGTCTATTTTACACCGCAACCTTAAATGAACCTTCCTTCCTTGATAGTTATGATATTTACATTCATTCAGCTATTCTTCAGTCTTTTATGTCGTTACAATTGAAAATCTCTCTAAAATTACATGCAGAAAGTAGATTTTTATCGCGAGAATGACCTTCCTTTTACCTAGTGATTGGACCGCGTTTAGCAGGAAGGAACCAAGTCACATAATTTATTGCCAAATTAAACTGGGCAATTTAATATTTTACAAGAGAACGTTTGTGCGGATTTATTTGAAAATTTTGAGGAATTGGCTTAGTGCTACGCCAAAAACCCACTGAAATTTGAACAAAAATACGCACTACCGTGTTCATGTAAAACATTAAATTACCCTATTAAATTTGGCAATAGCTGATGTAGATTGGTTCCTTCCTGCTTAACGCGGTCCAATTTACGGTCTGCCTGGAAAACTCGAAATTTCCCCTAAAATTGTATTCTCCCGAAAAAAGCTACATTTCCTACAATATTCGAGTACATTGTAGACAGAAAACCAATGTCATTTTTGGCTTTTGTGGCAAGAATTAGACGGAACTTGCCCCTTTAGGTACCTCGGAGAAACAGCTTTTCGATCGTCTTCAATGGTTGTTCGACTTATCCATATCCACTAATATAAAATCATGGAATTTTCTAAAAGGAGAGAGTGCAGTGAGTTCATGCAACTTTCCCAGGATTTTCTGGAATGGTGTACACCAGTCTTCGAAACTCACAAGGCGCCAACGCGCCAAATGCGCCTAAGAAATCGGCTACGTCGCCAAAAACACAAAGGCTCTGCGCCTATGTGGCCCCTAAAAATTGCCCCACTCCCCCCCCAAAAAAAAGAATTTCCCAGCTTTTCTGTTCGGTGATTTTCCGACATTGCCTCCAAGTTGCAGCTACTAGTTCTTTAACTACGAGCGGGGATGGATTTCTGGAGGAGGTCAGTAGGAATTTCTAGAAAAGATCGGGTCCGTAATAATAAAAAGCGTTGAATCAAGGAAGTCGATAATGACGTCGTGTTCGACTTCATGACCAAAAAGCTAGTCTGGTATGGTCATATTAACCGAATGAAGGAAGAGAGGCTACCAAAGAAGATGCTTGATTGGGTCAAGATTGGGTTCCCCCAAGGAGGAGACAAGGGGGACGCCCAGTGAAAGGGTGGTGACAGGGGGTTTTAGATGAAATGAGGGAGTGCTAACTGCTGACTCCCCCAGCATTGCAAGTCTTATACGCCCTTGTTCCAAAGAACTCCTCAATTGTAATAACAAGTCACTCCTGATAATATAAATTCATAGGAAAACAACAACTTAATTTGGGGAAAAGAAATTATTTAATATAATTAAATTATAATTAATTTCAGGGAATTATTTATTATAATTCGATTTTAATTAATTTAAAGGAATAATTTAATATAATTTTCCCCCAAATTAAGTTGTTATTTTATTATGTGAATTTTGGCTGATTAAGTTGTTTTTCATAATGAATTCATAGTTTAGCTGCCCTTTTGAACCCTAAAAGCATCATGACCTAACCTCAAAATTACCGACTTGTCCACGATCTCCCTAAATAAGCACTCTAGTCCGAATCTCCGACTCACTTCGAACTCAATGATTAGAAAAAAACATCATTGCCAGTTTTCTGGATCATCGAGATGTGGGGGATCCGAGTGAGTTCGGGGCCGGGATTACAGGATCACTGGATCGGTCTGAGCGGGTGCTCAGTCGGGTTTAGGAGCACGCATAATTAGGCGTCTTCTTTTAATTACGGATAGGCCATTACTATGCGAAGACATGCGTCACCCGGAGGAGTCAGCATTCTCTGATTTATGTGGTTACATGGGTATAACTGTCGTCGGATTTGTTGCTCCGCCGCGCATGCGCCGAGGGTGGCGCTGGAGCGCCCGCCATTGGGTAATCCCGTCTCGGTCGGTCACATTCATTTTTCATTTTTTTAAATTTTTCACGCCGTTGCCGGGTTGGGCATATTTTCGGTAGGAAAGTCTCTGAGGTGAAAATTTACCCTGCTGTGATGGCGCGGAGAGATGTGACTCTCAAATTTTCAAAATTGAGTCTCCTTCAACTAATCTAATTTAGGTGGAAATCAGTAGGTTTGATGCGGCTAAAATAGCAATATTTGTCTTATTCTACCGCGCTAAGGAGGAACGCCGTATGAGCATTCGAGAGTTGCCAAATTTCCCCCGATAAAACATGGATTTTCAAAGAGAGTTTTGCATATTTTTCCTTGACATTTTCAGATATTTTAGATTTAATTGTGAACAAAATTATTTGAAAAATTGGAAGACAAATATTCAGATTTTCCCGGTAAATTCGTTGGTCATTAAAGAAGATACGGCAACGCCTAAAGGCTCATACGGCGTTTTTCCTTACCACGGCAGTATTAAACTCTACAATATAAAACCATAAAGGAAACTCGTAATTGATAACGCCTTAAGTGTAAAGCGCTTCAGGAGGTTAGAAAGGGAAGCGGTTAGGGGGCGCACCACCAAATTTTTATAAAAACGCAATCTACGAGAAATCCATAAATGAAAGAAGATTGACGTTGTTTCAGACAAAAAGCTGTAAGTGGTGTCATGTGGCAAGTGATATTATGTAGGAGGCCAGAGAACCAATGAAAGCTGCTCCTTTGAGAAAAGTGGCACCATTATCTGTCAATTTATAACCCTAAAAGTTGTTTATTGCAGGTCCAAAACGCCACCACAAAAACATGCAGAAGACAGAACTTACGGCCATCATGCCCAACATAACAATTAAAAGACCCTTCCTTTATACTTATTGACGTTCTTAAATGAGTACGTATTATGATTTTATCGTTAAATGTGGAGATCAAACGGGCAACTTTTTGAACTCCGGAGTAGTTATGTGGTATCACGCAAAACTGAAGGAAAATCTTAGCTTTTCGCCTGACTCAAGAGACAGCCGTTCATGAATGTGGGCATATTGTACGCATTTCTGCCAAACGGGACTATACGCAGTATGACGTGAGACCTGTTATGCATATTTTCTTATGAGTTTCAGGACTCAATGCACACAGTGTGGCAGAAATATTTCCTATTATGCTCGCATCGTTTAATGTGGATATCAAACGCGCAACTATTCGAACTCCGGAGTAGGTATGTGGTATCACGCGAAAATGAAGGAACATTTTCGCTTTACGCCTGATGTTTCAATTATTATATTTAGTTGAAAATAAAATTCGTCAATTTTCAATCATGAAATCAATTTGTAAATGATCCAGATTGTTAAAGGTTTTCATTAGTGTGCATTTCTGATATACTAAGTACTTCACTTGTGTATTGGTGAAATTTACTATCATTGGAAAGCTGATAAAGTTCCGGAAGTTCAACTCGAAGTGCGATGGAGCGGAAGACAAGCAGCCGCAGTCCCCTTTGCTAAGTAGTAGCGCCGAAGGTGATGGTTATTTGAAGTCACCTGCGCACTCCTACTTAACATTACGGAGACTCAGAACAGCATCAACCACCAACATTCATCAACTCAGCGATCAACAACCATCAAGTGGACGAACTAATCCATCAGCGAGCTTCATAATGATCAATTTTGAGTTTTTGAATTTGATCTCAATTAGCTATAGAAGCTAAAATGATTTTATACATGAACTGTTCATCTAAAAATTTTGAGTTTCAATTAATCATGACTTTTGATAATCATGAATTTTAATCTTCATCCAGATCAATCCTTCAATTTCGACTCAAAAGTTCTCAGCTTCGATGCCCTCACACTGAAAAAAAATTCTCGGCGTTTTTACCACGGTCCGTTGGTACCTTTACCATCTCACTTTTTTTTACCAATTATTGGTAATTTTACTGAGACAGACTGGTAAGTTTACCTAAAAACCGGTATTTTTACAGTTTTTTTTTTCAGGTAAGAATACCACTTTTATTGGCAATAAATTCCCGGTAACTTTGCCATTTTATCTCGGTAATTCTACCACAGTCGATAAAAAATATTGGCGTTTTTACCAAGGTCCAATAAAATTATCGAGAAAGTTCAATAATTTTACCAAGAAAAAACTGGGATCAAATAAAACCCTGAATTCTTGGTAATTTTACCATTTTCTTAGTAAATACAGCGAGATTTATTTTCAGTGCATAAAGATATCATCATACCACTCTTCCGAACTTAAGCCTCAAAATGTTGAATATTATTTGAGGACAAGTTTTTATACCGTTTCTTGCATTTCTAATCTTACCTTTCTTTCTAGAAGGTTATTTGTAAACGCTCTCTAACGTCTATACATTGGAACCGGCAGCTTGTTTCATCGTAATCATGTTACTAAATAGATTCATGAATATCCTCAGTCGAGCAATTATAGTAAGTTTTATGGGAATTACAGATTCAACAAGCGTCCACCCCGTGTTCACAAGCTTTGATTGACCCATCGATTACTCAATTAATCGACAATCCCTTGACTGGTGTTTTCACGGGGACTTGAAGAGATCGTTGACATCGCTCTATTCAGAGCCTTACGTATGGGCAGCTGCAGCTTACGGGAGGAGGGGTGGGGGTGCGGAGTTGGGGTGGCTGGGAATCCGGGACCGTGAATATGGAAGGGGAGGTGCATTAATGAATGGGATAACGAAGTCTGGAGACCCGGGATGGGGGTCCCTGATTGGTAACCTTGTTCCGCTTGCACCGGTGCAACACCAAGGGATTCCATTACATGTTCCGTGTGTCATACGTGATTAGGGTCGATTAGATTGGGATTTTAGGCAACGCTGGTTTACGGGCCTTTCCCGTTGGTTGCGGACTTGGGCGAGAATCAAAGCTTTCGACTTGGGTTGACTATCTCCTTGCCTGAAACTTGTGACAATTCGTTGCTCCTTTGGCGTATGACTATGGCTATACTGCCGTGCTGAGAAAAAACACCCTATGAGCATTCAAACGTTGCCAAGTTTCCTCTTGGGAGGTATTTGTTTTTGAACTTGTACGGATAAATATGGAGGCGCTTCGGGGGTTGGACTGCGAAAAGGTCAGGGGGTGTAGATGTAGCCCCCTATTGTATGATAAAATTGGGAACGGTTGGATTCAAATAATGAATTGAAGCTATGAAATGCCTAAAATTGGTACTTTTTGTTTCTCGATAAAAAAAATCGTATGGTGGTGGGAGAAATCACTGAGAGAAACATACTACTTGGGGGATAAAAATGTAAAGGTTTTTTCCTTACTTCTCCGCAAAATAATGGAGTTATTTACTTTTTGACGGCAGCAATTTTCCGGTATTATAGTATAATTCAACCGGATCATGTTAAATTCTGTACATCTCAAAGTATAATAAAAGGAATATACTTACTTCTTTAAACTGATGCATTTGAATAGGGATTTTTACACTAAGAAATTAAAAAAAAAATGTTGAATGAGTATTTTTACAAATAGCTAGTAATGAGTTGTAAAATAGGTGTAAGTAAGTATTACCTGCATCCACGCAGAATGTGAAATAAATGTCCGATAGCTTGGTTTGTAATGCGAAAATGCTTGCAATTAATTATGTGTATGTACGCATGGAATGTAAAAATAATCATGTAAGTAAATAAACCCTGTGCATACGTTAACATTACTTTATGTTATTTTTAAGTTTGAGTAACTATTGTAGTATTTGTTTGGTTTGTCCGAACTTAGGCCACCTCTAATCCTTTGAATCGTAAGTAATTTGTATGTAATATGCAATTGATCGAACACTAACTATCAGATCCACTTGGACGTATTTATGCTAAAAGGAGCTATGTGCATAGGATTTGCGTGCAATATAGTTCATTTCAGCATAAATAGTCCAATTATTAAAACGTACTGCGCTTTTTGTAATTTTAAGGTCAGGTTTGCGATTTTTATTCAGAGTTTACAGCGTCATTTAGAGCACCCTTAGGAATTAGAAAAAAAACTAAAAGCATCAGCTTTCGTAAATTATACTTTAGAATGCGGCAATGTTACTTACTCATCATCGCCAAATTGTCTGTTAAGCGGTATTGTTTCTTTGCCCTCAGTATGCGTTAATGCAGTCTCATCTTTGAAATTTTCGAAGCAGGGTAGCAAATTTTCATGAAATTAAAACGATGCAATTTCTGAAAACTGTTTCAGGAGTTAGAGATATATGAAATAAAATACATTTATAACTGAAAATCAGGCACCAAATATCAATATTTTTACATTGAAGTGCGGGTTGCATACCTAGCCCCTGAAAAATTTGTCGCAAAAATTGTCAGTTAAGCGGTAATGTTCTTTGGTCCTTGATATGCGCTTTGCAGTTCCACCGTTGATATCTCCGGAGCAGGGTAGCAAAATTTCATGAAATTGAATATTATGCAATTTTACTGTTTTGGGTTTCAGCAATTAAAGAAATAAAATGACTTTGTAATTTAGTATTAGGTACTGAAGATCAAGGTTTTACACATTTAAGTGCGGGTTGCATACCTAGCCCCTGAAAAGTACTTCTCAAAATTATCATAACCATAAATTTCAATACTTTCACAGACCAGTGAAATTTCCGAAAATATCTCACGGCAATTTCTAATGTTTTATATCTTGCTTGTGCGCAAATGCCACCCTGCTCCGGAGTCCGGAGTCACCACCGCACAGTGCGTCGGGTCGATTAGAGAAGTCGGACATGAATTTTTTACTGACACTGCAAATTTTGATTCTTATTTCGTCACATTTTAAATTTCAATGGGTGCTTCTTGGCGGAAATTTCACGAGAAAACCAGTGAAACCTCTTTTAGAACTTCAAAGTTTGTTATAAACGGAGTTATAAGCGTTTAAAGTTTCCACAGTTTGTCCGATCTCTCCTATTAGCCCTATTTGCTCACTCCTCAAAATGGCGTCAAAAAATAAGCTCAAAGTGAATCTATTGATACGATCTGTTCGCGATTGTTGATCAAAAAAAGAGTCGCGCCGCTCTATTTTGAGTTGCAACACTCATCAATCGCATCAAGTCCCGACTTTGAGCTTCCATTTTGACGCCATTTTGACGATTGGAGATAGCGCTATTGGCTTGATCCATTGTGCACCGTTCTTCGCCAACATTCATTTAGAGCGCGGTAAAATTTTGGCGGGAACAGGACGAGACAGGACCCGACCCCCGAAGGCAGAGGCGGTGGCAATTTGCTCGAATTTGAGCCGTGGGTGGGGGTGGAGGGGGGTGGAGTGTGGCAGCGGGAAGCCGATGGAGGCGGCGCAACAGCTGTTCATTACCCGTAATTCATCCATCGGGATGCCACATGTACGATCCTGGCTCCATGAAGAGCACCCGAGTGTCAATCCCCCTTGACCCATCCATACCGTCCCACCTAGCTACCCGGAGCCCTGCCGTCAGATTTCACTTATATGCCTGCAGAGGGAAAAAGTGTGGAACGAAGTGCCCTTGCTATATGACTCGTATCCCCTCAATTTTGAGTTTAGTCCTTAGATCTTTTAGGAACTTAAATTAATGACCCAGGTGGTGCTTTTGTGCCAACTTTCAAAGAGTTAAGGGCATTTTCTTCAAAATCTACAGTCCGCCCAAGTGAGCTTTCCGTGTGATTTTGCTAACATTTATAATTGGCTCCTAGCCCCCCCCCCCAAAAAAAAAAAAAAAAAAAATTTAGCGTACCCCAAAATCGTTTGACATGCATAAGGAGACAATAGATATGGTCTTCTCTGCAAATTTTGAATGAAATTGAACAGATAGATCCCGAGATATGGCTATACACAGATTTTGGGGGACGCCTTACGGACGGACATACATTTTTTCAAGTGTGGTTAATTTGACTCCAGGGACCTTAAAACGTCTGAAATTTCAATTTTTTTTTTATTTTGCTTTTCTTGCAGGATGACGATACTTCCTCTACCCAAGGGAAGCGAGAAAGTAAAAAGTGCTACTTCGATTTTCAGATTTGTACCCACTTGCATACTGCCGTGCTAAGGAAGAACGCCGTATGAACATTCAAGAGTTACCAAATTTCTTTTGATAAAATGGTTATTTTTTAGGAAAGTTATGAATATTTTTCCCTTGAAATTATCAGGAACTTTAGATCAAAGTACGACCAAAATTCGCTGTGATATTGTAAGATAATATTCATAATTTTACCAGGGAATTCGTGTTTTATCAAAGAAAATTTAGCGACGTCTTCAGGTTCATACCGCGTTTTTCCTTAGCCTGGCTGCATAACGGGAATAACTTTTTGTCTTTGAAAAAGTTAGCGTTCACGTCTGCAGATTAGCAAAAGGCTGATGATGGAGATCCGAAACGTGCCCCTTGATCTTATTCCTGAACGTTGCGCAAGTGAGTATGCAGGAAAATTGGAAGCTCCTTGATACGTTTCAAGTAATATATGGCCCCAAAGAAAAATGCATTTCGGGTTTCACTTCGAGATTCCTAATGGTGCATTTTATCAGTGAAGAATTGTAAAATCTAGAATGAAGAAACGGTGATGCTGCTTCTAAGGGAAGTGCAGGCATCTCATGTTGTAAAAAACATAGGTAGGTCCGGCTACTTCGAGTGGGAAAGGCAGAGGAGGGCCCGGAAGGCTTCATCCAGAAAATGTCCGAAATTTTAAAGCAACTTATATGCAGTACGAGTCAATTTAGTCATAAATAATTACCAAATGCAAGCCTCCTTAAATCCTTTTTTCTTTTTTCTCTTTTCTTCCTTCCGTTTTTCGGGCAAACGTCCTCCCCTCCCCCTCGATCCTCCTATTTTTTGAGAAAAATCATCACAAAGAGTAAAAAGTATTAATCACGTTTTTGTCGGAAAAAGGCAACACCGGAAGATGCGAATGTGTTGGAATCAGTCATGTGTCACGGCGCGACGCTAGAGCGGAGGAATACAACCTGCTCGCTTTTCGGAAGCCTCCTGCACGATTGCACGCGTGCAGGTGAGAGGGAATATTTAAAAAACGGTTTGCTAACAAATTGTGCCCTCGTTGAGACCCGGATTTAATTTCGATCGCTCAGGACGCTTGCTGGGCATCGCCCTGTATGAGGAAGTTTAATATGATTGGTTAAGGTGATTCGATGGACGCCATATTTTGTGTCAGAACGGCATGCGGTATATCGCATCAATTGGTTCAATTTTCTCAGCTACTCGTCATTTTTCTCCAATTTTGAGATTGCAATTCTGTTGTCAGGAGACTAAAACACTAAATTACCAATTTTAACAAAGAAATTCAACGTAATAAAGGCGTGGTTTTTTTTAGAGAGAAAACATCGCATTTGATACTGCTATCGAAACTGCACTCGAATGCGATATTTTCTCTCTAAAAAAATTACGCCTTAATTACGTTGAATTTCTTTGTAAAAATTGGTAAATGAGTGCTTTAGTCTCCTGAAAACAGAATTATGATCTCAAAATTGAAGAAAAATGACGAGTAGCTGAAAAAATGGAACCAATTGATGCGATATATCGCACGCCGTTCTGACACAAAATATGGGGCCCATCGAATCACCTTAATGAGGTTTTTTATATGAGTTTGCCCACAGGAAAATATAGCCCAGTCTCTGGAGAGAAAACTATTCTCTCGGGAGAGATAATTATTCTCCCGGAGAGAAAACTATTTTCCCCAGAGAGAAAACCATTATTTTCATTACAGTAATTTTGGCCAAATTGGGTCAAAAAGTTACGTTTTGATGGGAAAATGTCTGGTATTCCGATGAATAAGTTGCGAGCAGGATAGTTCATTTTTGTGCTATGGCAACCTTAAATGGGTCAAATTTTGAAATTAAAACTACAGTTTTTATCTCATTTTAGAGAGGACGTATATGCCAATAATTTCCATATACAAGCAAGTGATTTTACAAATGAGTCAGATATTGTACTTCCTGATTGCAAAATGAAGGCCACATTGCATAATGGTCCGACAATTTTGTAACGTGAACATGGCAGATCACAATATCAAATAAATTTTTCACAATACTACGTGTTTTAAAACGGTGAACTTAAAATTGTCAGAATACAAGTTTGATTTCAAGGTTTTGGGCGAACTGGTATGATAGGTAACCAAATTTTGAAGTTCATTCAGGTCGCCGATCGCGTCCTAAGGACATTTCAGTCTTGGCGCGGAGTCTGAAACGAAACGGAATAGAGCGTTTCATCGCTTTTGGATGGTCTGTATAAATGGAACACGCCTTCGATTCACCTACTCTACTAACAGACCAAGGTTTATCCCTCTCAGTTCAATTTCCCGCTAAATATGGAATTCCCGCCATTTTGCGTTGGCGGGAATTTCAAATTTTGCCCCGCTTCCTAAGCTCTCTGGTCTACCCTCATGTAAAAAAATATCTGCCTTATTTTCAAATTCTGATTACAGCAGGCTCTTCCAGGGACTATCACCCATCGATAACCGCAAAAATGATGGAAATCGGACTAGTAGAACGCTCAAACGAACTATGACAAAAAATAAAAATTTACATT
Source organism: Bemisia tabaci (assembly GCF_001854935.1). NCBI lineage: Eukaryota > Metazoa > Arthropoda > Insecta > Hemiptera > Aleyrodidae > Bemisia > Bemisia tabaci. The sequence continues at coordinate 156,166 of NW_017554870.1, forward strand.
GTTTAAGTGGGAGAATTCGCAACTTTACCACGTAATATAAAAAAAAAAAACCCGGGTCATATTTTCAAAATTTGAATAAAGCGGGCTCATCTAGAGAAAATTGCCTCTTGATAGTCGCAAAAAGCATGAAAATTGCTCCGCCGAACACTGTAACTAAGTGTTACCAGATATGCTTTAGGAGGTCTCGGAGCTTATACACTGGGAAAAAAACCACATTGGATCTAGAGTCCAGACTCTTAAAAACATCGACAAGAAAAAGTACTCTTTTTCAATCAGAATCTAGCTTAAATCAAGAACCAAGCCTCTTAATTTGAGCGGATTTCGTTTTGAGTGAAGCAAAAATCCGATTGAATCAAGAGTATTCTTTCTTGTCAATCTTTTCAAGAGTCTGGACTCTAGATCCAACGTGGTTTTTTCCACTGTAGTATAGATAAAAATTAGTTCTACCACCAGGGCTTGCTCTCAAAACCAACCATGAGAAATTTCCCGTGACATTCAATATTTGTACGGGGGCATCATTAATCCATCACTTAGCACAGGGCGTACGCAACAAGTCATTTGACGGCGGGCGCGCTTGCCCGAGGGGTGGTGGGCAGCGAACAATAACTCCTGTCTAAGAGGATAAGGGTGAAGGGATGCTCATCAGGGTGAGGGCCCGGTTCTTGGGATGCGGCACGAGCGAGCGGCTAAAAAGGCGTTTAATGAAAGTAAAAATGTATATACGGGATCAATTAATTCGTGGAATGCCCGCATGAGAATTTTGTTCCGCGCGCGCGCCGCGAGGTGGAGGTTTCGCTAGGGTGGTCCCGGCCACGCGATTCATGAGGTGATGGACCAGTGACAATTGAGTAGTAGTGGAAAAGAACCTGGAATCACTTTGATCCGATAAGATGATTCGACGGACGCCAGTTTTTGTGTCAGAGCGACGTGCGATATATTGCATCGATTCGTTCCATAATTTCAACTGCTTGTCATTTTTTTCGAATTTCGAGATCACACTTCTGTTGTCATAAGTCTAAAGAATTCATGTATTAAATTTGACAAATAAATTCAACGTAATATAACGGTTTCTTTGGAGGAAAAATATCGCATTCGAGTGCAGTTTCGATATCAGTATCGTACAAGGAAACTAAGGTACTCTCTCACGTCAGAAGAGCCGCGATGTGTGACGTCATCATTAAACCTCTCTATCCTCAAACATCTTCCTATCTCAACTCGCCTACGCGCAGTGGAACGAACTAATAGAAGAGGTCGGGCATGCAATGTTTGACTGAAATTTCAAAATTTCATGTTCATTTTGTAACAAATTCAATTTCAATAGGCCTGTTGCATGCAAGAGATACAGCCGCGCGAATAGACTTTTTAGCGGTTAAATGACACGAAAATTACGATGGTCACATTAAAAAAGTCTGAAATACACTCCTTACTGCGCAATTTGTGTTGTTAGGAACGCGCTTTTTCAAATTTCCCGCGTCTGGGGGCAGTTTTCTAATCACCGGAAACGAGCAAACGGCGGGCTCGGTGATTTCCGAAAGATGCCGAGTCGTTGTTGTTGTTGTTATTTTTTCCTTCAGTTTGTTTACAAACCCAACGTGATCTCCTATAGTGGTCCATATACGCTTTATGCGGTAACCAAATCGATCAACTTTTAAATATCCAACGCAATCCTTCTACATTTCATTTCACGATGTCACGAGCTCCGATTTTTAGGTTATGTTGTCAGTTTTAGTAGACCGGAAATAGCCGCGAGTTGCCGTTAATTGTTTCCGTTAGAAAACTGCCCCCAGACGCGGGAAATTTGAAAAAGCGCGTTCCTAACGACACAAATTGCGCAGTGAGGAGTGTATTTCAGACTTTTTTAATGTGACCATCGTAATTTTCGTGTCATTTAACCTCTAAAAAGTCTATTCGCACGGCTGTATCTCTTGCATGCAACAGGCCCATTGGTGTTTCTGGAGGGAAATGTCTCAAAAAACCCAATGGTCATACTCTCAAACTTGTTTGTTTTCAAATTTTCGAAAATATGAGCTTTTGAAGTTTCCAGATTTTGTCCGAATAGACCACTAGACAAGGTACGATTTTAAGCATTCTAATACATATTTCCTAACCAGAATTTCACGTGGAATACGATTCGCGCAACGAAAATTACTGAAATCAACTCCTAAGGAAGATAGTAACATTTTTATTTCACATTGGTTACGAGGAATTTGAAAGGCCCGCTCACAAGAAACTCAAAGCTCTACGCGAGTCAAATCGCGCACCACAACGGTTTCATCGAGCCTCTCAATCGAACAAACGTTCATTCCCCACCATGTGTTGTTCAAACTGTAAGCAATTTGCAATAACTGAGCCAAAGCGTCAAGATTGAGGTTGCCAGATTTTTATATCGCAGAGACTATCGTGATAACGATTAGTGCGCGATGTGAATCACGTATAGCATTGAGTTTTAATGAGCGGGTGGTTTGAATTCACGCATCAAAAATCATTAAATATCTTCGTAAGGAGTTGAATTCGGTAATTTTCGTTGTGCGCATCGTGTTCTGTGTGGAATTTTGGTGAAGAAACATGTATCAGAATGCTGAAATTCGTACCTTGTCTAGTACCTTGTCTCTTATTGACTCGGTCCATTGTGCTACGTTCGGTCGAGGGATGCTTCCCTATATGCACCGAGCACCGACTCGTCGTAATTACAAAACCGGAACAGCATCCAGAACTGCACGCCTTTTGAGACATTCGGGGCTTAAGCACGGGTGGCCGTGGGGGGGGGGGGGGGGGGGGGGGGGGTTGATTTCGTCAGGATCCCTGAGAAGCGCGGTGACTCCGTAGACGGATCCCTTGACGCATAAACTGTGATGCAGGAGCCAGCGTCAACTCTGGAGCATCAATGATTCAACAAAGCAATGCGGAGTCCGGAGTGTGATCATCCGACGAGTCTCGGCACAGTGGATGCTGCACAATCACGTTCTGGACTTTAATTTGGTAACGCTCTAGCCGCTTCTGCCGTGCTAAGGAAGTGCGCCGTATGTGCCTTCAAACGGTGCAAAATTTACATGTGGGTGGTTTCACGATAACAGTGTGGAAAAACGGGAAACAAGGCTAAAAATACACAATCAATAAAACCCGAGACGTTTCGACTCAAACCTGAGTCATTTCCAGTCGGAAACAATAAAAATTAAAAAAAAAAAAAAACGATAAAAAACCTGAGCCCTACATGATGGTGGCTGGGATCTGCGAAAAAGAGAAAATTGATAACAACCTTGTTTTTTCCACTGTCATCGTCGTCTCAGGCTGGTCTTAAAAATTTGTATCTATTTCACGATAACTGGAATAGCTTTGTCGCTGTAACATACAACACATTTTTCGGTCATATTTTTAGTAGTAATAATAATCTCCTGAATTTTTTCGCATTAATCTTCAAAGGGTTGCGTATTGTAACGCTTTCTAATGATTTATTGCTCTACTTCTTTATTAATATTATGTAAATTCCGAAAATGTGCTGTCTGTTACGCGGTAAAGAGTCAGCGTAACAGACAGCGCATTTTCGGTCATTATTATATTAAAATTGAAAAGAAGAGCGATAAATCGTTGAAAAGCGTTATAAAACGTAACCCTGTGTAGATTAATGCAAAGAAAATTCGAGTGATTATCATTACTACTAAAAATATGGCCGAAAAATGTGTTGCCTGTTACGGCGACAAAACTATTCCAGTTATCGTGAAACAACCCATCCATACACATACTTAAAAGCCGTTTTTACAGCGCTCTTTGGCACTATGCAACACCCAGCCGCCAAAGTCCCGTCCCGAAGCCCGACAAAATTTCCTTTGAGACACTATGAATCACCACAGAAGTCTGTGAATATTTTTTTTTTTTTCAAATTTGTCTGCAAATTATTCTTGGAATCAGATCTAAATTATTTGAAAATTTCAAGAGGAGATATCCATAATTCACCTAAAAACTGACTAAAAAATAAGAAAGTTTAGCAACTCACGAATATTGATTTCAATAGCCAAAGTTCAAAATCACATATCTCCATCACGTTGTTTCAAAATTGCTGCTCCTATTTCGATTTTTCGAAGAGAAACAAGCCAATTTTATAGCTTGAAAATTGTGCAGAAGATTCCGGTAACATGCAGAGAAGGAAAATCATGTCGAGTTTCAAGGTGTTACATTAATCAGTATTCTAAAGAAAAAATAAAGATTGACAGGAAGTTTGCAATGACGCAAACGGAGATACATGGTTTTGCACTTTGGTCTTAGATGTGGAATTTTTTTTACCATGGCAGACTTCGACTATTTTCGGGTTCAACTGGAGGGCTCTACCCCTTAGCCCTTAATGTACCCGTACCCTACAAGAAAACCTCAAAACGAGGAGATATTTTCAAGGTGTTTCTACTGAAGGCATGTTAAAAACAAGTAAGTGAAGCAATACTGTAGAATGTATCAGTGAAGCAGATCTGATAAAAAAAAATTTAAAAAAAATTAGTATGAAATTTTTTGGATTTTTTTAAACCTTTTTTTTGAAGTCTAACTACTTTGTTAGATTGCGCATGTTTGCAATTATTTCTGTTTTTTTTTTTTCAAAAAAAAAAAAATTTTAAATCTTTCACTCTTCAAAACTGAATTAAACATTACATAATCACTAGCGATTACCTCTTACAGGCAGCAAACTTGTCTCATCACAACTTCATATCACTACAAAATTCTGTCTCACTAAAACGCTGGAGTGAGTCACCGCGTTATAATCGCTGTTGGCTAACATTGCCTTTTAACTTGGTCACTGAGATATTTGAAGGGGAATTACTTGTTTTTCTATCGGCTGAAGGAAATCAAACCCCAAACTGTATTCTAAAGAGTGATGACTAGTTACGAAATGTATCATCAATGTTTCTAAGACCTTTCGATGAAAAAGTAAGCAGCAAGGCTTATCACTAAATCAACTCAGAAAAAATATGAAACCCAATTGCAAGATTGTCACAAAATTCTTTCATCGACACTCGAAAAAGGGAGACCTTGAGACATTTGCATAACCTCCCGGAAAGGCTCAAGCGACTTTGTTTTTAACCGTTCGTTGTTAGTGCCGTACGTACAGTAGACTCTGGATTATCCGGTTTCGTATTACCCGGACTCTGGATTATCCGGATCGATTTTGCAACCATGTAACTGCGTACGCATTCCGATAAGTGAGTAGATCTGCGGCGAAGCGGTGGCAAGGCATATTGGCGCCTGCAAGGCTGAAGGAATACTTCACGCATTGCGCCAAACAGTGAGGTCGGCGTGGAACGCATTAGCGCCCACTAGATTGCATAAATACCTCTCGCATTACGCCAAACGCAGTGCAGTCGGTTAGTTAGCCTAAAACGCACATTAGCGGCGACAATACTGCATGAATACTTCACGCATTGCGCGCTTTAATCGTTGTATTGTAATTTATCGTTGTCGGCTACCATTCACAATCACCATTATTGAGTCGTTCAGTTTGGCGTTAACCTTTTAAATTCGTGTTGGTATGTACATGATGTATACATAATAAGAATACTTTGGTGTTGGTTACCAATTAATCCGGATAATCCAGAGTCTACTGTAGTACGTAAGTACCACGAGAGTCAACCACAGCACCATCGCTATTTTCTGGACTCGTTCTTATGATCTCATTTGTAGATTTTGTTTCTCTCATTTTTGTGCCTCTAAATTTTCTTGTGAACTAGTCTTAAGTCAGTTACATATTATGCGGTTTTCTGAACATTCGTACTATAAAGGGGGTAACGCAGCTATTCAAGCTTGCAGGAGATTTTATGGCCTGTATCTGGAAATGAAGGCGCATTACTCTCCATGTAATCCCTACTAGTTAATTTCGGCACACTTACCAGTTTATAGGCGTTTTTCACATGTCTTTTTGTGATGAGAGAGATTATGATGGACTCAAAGCAAGCTTCTAGGAGAAGCCGAAACAACAGAAAAATAATGGTCTATGAGGAGATTCTTTGCGAAAATTCAAAACCGATTTCATGCGAAAACAAAAAAGACAAAGAAGACAGGGGGGAAATGGAGCGATCATATTGGTTGGAGAGGGTCATCGCAAGAGATTAGAGAGGAGAATGATCGACTAACTATAGGGTCCCTCGTAAGTTGCTGTCAATAAAATTAGTCTATTACTTACCTCCTTTGTCCATCGCAACCGCCTGCTGCCCCTCGCAATAAGATCGTTCCATATTCTCGTCGTTTTTTTTTTTTTGCCTATAGCTCTGTCTATCAATTTCAATAATCAAAAGTTCAACACGTGAGCGAACCTTAATTGAGTAGAAAGGTATAAGTCCAAAGTTTTCGGATTCCTTCTTTTGCATTAACCCTAGTCTGCCTGAGTGGGGTCAGATTGACCCCACGGGAGTTTCAACTCTTTGCCATTTCGCGTGGTATGCACGAAATTTTTTGTCCTTCTCAGATAGCTCTACAAAAACATCTAGGAACACGATTTTGAAGGAAAAACAAAAAAAGAAAAAAAAATGTGCGTGAGAGATCAAAAAATTCACGAGTACCCCTAGAAAGCCTGAGCTGGGTCAGATATCCTTATAACATATATTTTACCATTTAGCATCACAAAAGCTTACTTTGAAGGTGTATTCATTTTTCTCTTTTTAATTTTTTTCAGAAACTTATTAAACAAGCAAAATTTTTCAGATTTTTTTCGTTTTCAGTATTCAGTAGCCCTATGATTTTTTTTTTTCTCATGCTGAGAACAACATGGCAACATGTGTATGATAAAATGGTTGCATACCCTGCGCCGTGTTTTTTTTAAAACTTAGATATGCTTTATGGTTAAGGCCTGTAAGGTTAGTGCACTGATATTAACTAAAAACATGAAAAAAACATAGCTAACTAATTGATTTTCAGCTGGGGTCAAATTGACCCCGCTCAGGCTTTCTCGTTGGTTCAGAGGCTCAGGCAGACTAGGGTTAACCCATCGTAAAAACAAAAAAAAAAAACGTGAACATTAGCTAGAAACTAAAAACTTAAAAATCAGTTTCGATTCAGCTTAAGAGACTAGGGAGGAGAAAGATAGACTAACTAAAGGTTTTCTCGTAAGTTGCTGTTACTTAGTCTATTCTTACCTCCTTTGTCTATATCGCAACCACCATGTCTCCATTAATAGGATCGCTCCAGCAGGCTGATTATTGAAATTGATAGACAAAGCGATAGACAAAAAGGACATGGTGAGTACAGAGCTATCCTATTGATTGAAATGTGAGGTTCCTATAGACTTTAAGGGAGAAACGATGGACTAACTGTCGGGTTTCTCGAGGGCTGCCGTTAGTTAGTCCATAGTTAGCCTTTGTTCATTGCAACCACCCGCTTCCACCAATAAGATCCCTCCTTATCCCTTTTGTCATCTTTATCTATAACTTTGTCTATCAATTTCAATAATCGGCCGGCTGATTCTCGTTGTCATCTTTGTCTATAGCTTAGTCTATCAATTCAAATAATCAGCCCGCTGTTCCCGCGTTGAGTCCTGATCCCTTTATCTATAGCTTTGCCTATCAATTTCAATAATCGGCCCGCTGATTCTCGTTGTCGTCTTTGTCAATAGCTCTGTCTATCAATTCAAATAATCAACCCGCGCCGTTCCCGCGTTGAGTCCTGATCCAAAAACCACTGGGGCGCGGCCCCTTGTGCGCCCGGGCTCCGGGCGTGAGCATCGCTGTCCAGCCACCTCCAGTAAAACCACTCAACCCCTTCGTCAAACCCCCTCGGGATACGCGGTTTCTACCTCGGGGTGGCGTAGCTATCCTGCCTATTCGCGGACGCATCCCTCCCCGCCCCTCCCGGCCAGTATATTAGACTGATTAACTCTGATAAGGAGCAGTTGAGCGCGGGACCCACGGAACGCTGGCTATTCCTCGGCTGATCGCCGCCGCCCTGTGACGCGTCCGCCGCCGCGCCCCTAAAACACCACCCCACCCCCCTCCCCCGTTCGTGAAGTTCAAAGTTTTTGCGGGATTTTTATGATCGTGCGCGATTTTTGAGCGTATACAGTGTGTTGATCTGACAGCGGTTATCGGGTAGGAATTACGTGTTAGGGTATATTCGAACATCTATGAATGGAATGGGGTAGTTATGTCTTTTTTACCAAAAATTCGAAAATTCTGAGCTTTAATTGAAGTTGTTCTCGTTCAAGGTGAGATATTTTTAAAGATTTAAAAAGTTTATCCTAGTCATAGCTTGGAGACACCCTGTTAATTTTTAAATTTGGTTATCGGATAGGAATTGAATGTTAGGACATTTTCGAGGAAGTAAGCATCTATGAATGAAAGGAGGTAGATATGTTGGTTTTACCAAAAATCCGAAAATTTTGAGCTTTTATGAAAGGTATTTGTATTCAAGGTGAGGTTATTCTAAATATTTAAAAGATTTATCCTAGTCTTCGTTAGAAAACACCCTGTTAACTTTTTTAATTCGGTTATCGGATAGGAATTAAGTGTTAGGGCATTTTCGAGGAAGTAAATATCTATAAATGATAGGGGGTAGGTAGGTCGTTTTTACCGAAAAGCCGAAAATTTTGAGCTTTTGTTGAAGTTTTTTTATTCAAGGTGAGGTTATTCTAAAAATTTAAAACATTTATTCTAGTCATCGCTTGAAAACACCCTGTTAATTGTTTTAATTTGGTTATCGGATAGAAATTAAGTGTTAGGGTATTTTTGAGGAAGTAAACGCATCTATGAATGAAAGGGGGTAGGTATGTCGTTTTTACCAAAAAGCCCATACTTATGAGCTTTTGTTGACGTTATATTTGTTCAAGGTGAGGTTATTCTAAAGATTTAGAATATTTATCCTAGTTGTAGCTTGTAAACACCCTGTTAGTTTTAAAATTGAACTTAATCACTGCAAGCACAGTTTTTGTAGCTCATAAACAGAGTTAAAGGTCATAAAAAACGTAGGAAAATATTTTCTTTTTATGTCTATATGAACAAAAGTTGTTGCCTGCCCCCCCCCCTTCGCCCGTTCTCCCCCTTAGTATTTAGAATATTTTGTTCAAGCTTAAGTTGCTTAGCTTGTAATTTTAGATGAACTTTTTTTGACCATAAATTATGATTTAAAAAAAAAAAAATAACAAAAGTAATTTTGCTTTAAAAAAAACATTGTGGTAAAAGCCTGATCTAGTTCTTCCCATAATATTAAATGTGCAAAGTATAATTAAAAGTGGCCACACCCTTGTGTCCTTAAAAATTAAAGAAACATTTCTCTCGTAAGGCACTCCTCCCCTTGCGTTGTCAAATTTACAAGTAGAAATTAAGAAGTAAATACGAAAATTATTGCCGTTTAATTTATCAGTTTTCGTAAAAACCCGTATCTTGGCAAATCACTGAGTCATGCTTTTTTACAAATGTAAAAATCATATTGAAGAAACAAACCAATAAAAAACCCTGATCTTCTCTTACATATCCTCCACCATCTCCTGGAAAATAAGCCGTTGTCAGCCGTTTATCTTTGAAACTGCAATTAAATATTGCAATTAAAACTTGAAATCTTAAAGAAAAATCCTTCCTGATTTGGTAATTCTATCTACGGTCGCACCGCGTGTGTTGTGATTTCATGTTACTACGAGTTCGTGTTCGAGATTTTGTGCGCGGTTGTGTTAAAACAGGATTGAACTTTAGCGGTAAGCAGAGGGCGGGGTAAGTAAGAAATGAACACATGTTTTTTCGCGCTTATTGCACAGATCGGTGATGGTGTTTGCATCCGTTTATTATCTTAACTAGGATGTAAGTATAAAATAATATAAAGTGCCGAGTGCCAGTGTGAAGGATTGAGTTAAACTACACCAATGAGGTGCAGTTTGACTTAATTTATTGCGAGGCAAAATTTTTATGCAACATAAGACACTCGTCCTCAAAAAGATGCACTTAGGGTGCCTAAGCATAGGTGTTTATGGGCGATAAGGCTCATCTTAAGAATTAGATAAGTTCTTATGTAAAAAAACGACAATATGAATAAAGAGCATGAATACGAGTAAGTAGGCAATCTATACCCCGCACAGTCATTTCATTTCCATTTGCATGTCTCTTAAGATTTATCTAGGATTCTTGGCAGTTTCAATTTTTTTCAGAGAATTCATGAAAAAGTTTCGGATGGCGGTAGCGTGGCGTGCTTTGCAATATATTGATTGATCTGCCATTTAAACCTGTGAAAAAGGGTCGATAGGTAGCGTGTTCGTAACGAACACCTTAATAATCGATTCCTTATCATGGCTTCAAGTGAAGAAATATCGATAATCGATCATTCACGCCTCGCCACAGTCGGATGGTTTCGGCACAATACTTTAAAAAAAACTACTTGTGGCACAAATTTTTGACTGTCATCGACTTCAAAATTTTTTTCTCGGCTGACATTCAATTAAATGAAGAAAGAAAGAAAAATACATACTTGATGTAACATTTTCGCAACTTTTGGAGAATATATGCGAGGTCAAATATGAGGATTAAAGTTGCCAAACAACGAGAGAAATAATAAACTGGGGCAAAATTGCAGAGATTCCCGACATGTCATGTTGGTTGCAGTTTTTATGAAGAGGACTCGGGCCCCCTCATCAGCCTTATCGATTACAACATTCATCTCTATGAATTCGCTTACATGTAGTCACTTCCTGAGTCAACGCACTGGATGACTCATTAATTTACTCAACGCTCTCAGATTTGGCATTGTAGGAAATGATAATGATAGGTGAATGGATTGTTACCAATGATTGGTAATTTATGGTTGCTTATGATTTTGCTCCATGGATAGTGGTATGAAACTGAAATGGATTGAGTAAAAACACGACTGCCGTGATAGCAGTAATTGCATGCTGGGATGAGCCTCGAGACACATAAAAGCATGTGCCAACCATGGCTCATACAGAAATCCACTTACTGCTGGCTTCGCTATTACGGCAGACGATTAAAGTACTATTATAGCTGTTCTAGCCAGTGATCTGTTCAAGTCGCTATCTGTTCTTAAAAAAAAAATGTATATAAGCTTTTTGCGCCCACAGTCACATAGAGACACGGCCAGACGCGAATCAAAAAAAGCACCCATAACAGGGCCTCTTTTTAGGAGATCTGGGAAAATCTCTGACATTTGACTAAAATGCCACCTGAAGACAGGGCCGGATTTACCTACTTGCCACCCATGGGCCGCCTGTATTATGCCGCCCCTTCTCATTCATTTCGAAACATCGGTACAAGCCATCAAGTGAACGTGCCAGAGGAGGAGGGGTGCATAAGACGCGTTTACTCGCGTTGGGTACATTTTTTGTGAAAAATCTATCACCACTAGCAAAAGTTCACGGAACTTTGCGCGAAAATTAAGTTCCGTAAACCTATCCCTGTGTGGAATAGGCCCTTCATTAATGAGAAAAGAATGAAAAAATTATGAAAGAATAAAAACATGAATGTGGTTTAATGATTTTAATTTCCGCCACCGCGCCAACCGCGCTGTGTTTGGCACAATGCGTGAAGTATCCATACAGTCTTGTAGGCGCTATGCGTTTCACGCGCCGACCGCTGCTGACCACACAATTTTTGACGCAATGCGTGAAGTATTCATGCAGTCTTGTAGGCACTATGCGTTTCACGCACCGACCGCTGCTGACCACACAATTTTCGACGCAATGCGTGAAGTATTCGTGGAGTCTTGTAGGCGCTAATATGTGTTTCATGCTGACCGGGGCGCCGAGGGCTTCTCCTTTCCATCCATCTCAAGTCCTCGTCATCACTGCTCTTATGCCGCGCCGCTTTGCGCCAAATTTCGTGTTTGGTTTCTCTCTCAACTTCTGACTTTTTTTACAGCGACAAAATTAGAGACATACTCTCAAGAAATGAGAGATTTTTTCGCCTTTTCTCGTTCGTAATTTTTTTTCTGAATCAGATTTTTTTCTTGATACTTACATTTGAAAAAATTACAACATTTGCCGCCCCCTAAATTTGCCGCCATGGGCCGCGGCCCATGTGGCCACCCCCTAGATCCGGCCCTGCCTGAAGATAAGAAAACCCTCCTTTCAATGCTTTCGCTTGAGTTTGAAGCTACTTGCATTATTGCTGTGGTGCATTTTTACTTTTGCAATATTGCATCCAAGCTCACATTTCTATTGCGGAAATATATCTTTATTACTCTAACGTATAAAAGCGTAACCCCATTCTTACAAAAGCCTCAAAAAGGAAGGAGTCAGATGAAGAAAATGACTCATTCCTAAATTCAGCTTTGCCCCTTTGTCAAAGAAGCGAAGTAATGCACAAGCAGTTGAAACGCTGGATACAAAAATGCAAAAATGTCCTCTCGCGTAAAACTGAGGTTTAAATTCCCAATATGTAACCTAGACTCGAGCCTCCCCCTCCCCGGCCAGCACTCAAAATGCGTTAGGTACGTGAAATTTCAACGCCTGCCTGTGAGGTTCGGCTCTATCATTTCTTGATATCTTTCAAACTCTTGGTAAACGATTTTCTGGGTACTTTAGTACCAGATAAATTTAAACCAGTATTTAAAATTCTAATTACGAAATGTCTCACCCTGGTAAAGAATGAAGTGTTTGTGCCAAAAGGAACCATGTGGAAATGAATTAAATCAAAAGAATACCTATGAGTTTTCACTGAAAAAAAGAGATTGGTGGAATTTACCATTCCTTCACGCTGTATTTCACCCAGCGTGAATTCAAAGTCGATTCTGCCAGAGGAATGATTACCTACCTGTATATCAGTCCAGTATACAGTAACGTTTCCCTTTTTCCTGGCAGAATTGAGTCTGAATAGACGTTGTGTGAAATACAGCGTGAAGGAATGGTAAATTCTACCAATCTTTGTTTTCAGTGAGTGCATCACAGTTATTTTTAGCAAAAATACGACTAAAAGTCATGGGGACGTTAAAATTTAGTATTCATAATGCCTTAGTATTACGAAAGAAACATTTTTAAAATTTCGTTTTTTGAAAAGGTGGTAGAATCGGGCTGTATAAGTTCTCCAAACAGAAATAACGGTCCAGTGAAAATTGACCACCATTCATTCCATACTTCGCCCCCTCCCCCCCAATTTACGCCCACTCCTGTTATCCGATACCACACCGCGCCGTGTCCCTTTCAGCCGGGGGGGGGGGGGGGGGCTGTAAATAGCTTTAAATCGGTAGCCACCAGTCGGTCGTTGCTTTAATTGAGGATGCATCCAATCTGCCGCTTAGCCGTTTCCTTTTGTTGAAGATTTCAATTGGCTCCCGCTACTTCATGCCGTCCACCGGTGTCACCTCCCTCACCGAAACCCGCAATCCCGATCCATCGAGCCAAACAACGTAACTGCAATATTAACGCTATGTAGGATACGTGGTTTTACGGGTGCGGTTTAAATCGAGGGATTTTTGAAGGGATCGGCAACGTGGCGCGGCGCGAAGGATAATGCCTGAAGATGCGGGACGAATTTCCATCCCTTAATCCGCGCTGATGGCAGTCCTGCTTCGTCGCTGGACGCAACGGCCACCGGAAGTCTTGACGACGACGTCACGTGCACCAGTAACGAGACCTCCGTGCGATGAAGGATGAAGGGTCGTCTTTACATCGGACGTTGGATTGGGGGCATCGGTCGGTACTCAAGGGCCTGGCATGTTTTATTCGATCTATTTTCAAGACGATTGAACTACGTTTTGCAATGCTACTATTCCTGCCATTGACGTATAATACAATCTAGACCGCACATTAGGAAATTTCGGCGAGACTAGAGTCCCTTCAGGCGAGACGATAGGCAACATGTACCGAGACAATGGAAATACCAGTCTTGCCAGTGCCGCACGGTGGATCGAGTCAATGGGAGGGGTCGGTCATCGCGCATCACGCGTCTTATTTTCTCTGATTACGGAGATTTCCCACCCTTAGAATAGAGCGAATTACACTCATCTAATGTATTTTTCGTCGTAGATTCCATTTTTGATCATTTTTCAGCCGAATAACGAGTTTTAATACGAGTTTGACACACTTTTTCATGACTATTGAAATTGGGATCCCTGATAGCTGTTTTTTCACGTTACTTTCGGCGAATGGGACCGTAAGCATCTTACATAAAGAATAATTTTGCAGAACTTGACTCAAGGACATTACCTGAGGAGTGAGGGAGGGCGGCTTTACAGCCCCCTCACCACGAAGGTTGCCATATTTCTTTCAATTTCTGATAACATCGTTTTTTGTTCATGTTAATTGGTTTCTCGCAAATGCATATTGACACATATACGGAACATTCTAATAATGTTCATTTTTCTTCTCTTTTCCTCCAGCCAGTCAATAGACGTTTTCATTTTTATGAATTCTCTACTCTTTCAGTTATTCAACAAATATGCATATTTCAAGAAATAGATCAATATATTAAAGAAATAAAAAAGAGATGTATATACTGTAGCTTCTTTTCATCGAGTCATCCTAGAAGATTATTAGAGGTACTTATCACCAGATAAAAAAAAATTGAATGTGCAGAGAGAGAAAAAAACATTATATCATCTTCCATTATTTCGTTTTGTTCCTCGATGTTTGGAGTGAAGTTTGAAACATATTTGTATTTATTGAATAAATATTAAAATAGGAGGAAATTTATTTTTCATGCAAGTTCTGATCCCTTGAAGAACCTCTGAGAAGGACTATTGTCTCTTGAAGAAATTTCTTGTATTTCCTCTTTTTCAACCCACAACCAATTTTCATTTTCTCGCTACCCTAGGGTAGAGAAAGTATTGTCATCCTCCAAGGGGGGGGGAGAGTTGAAATTTTATTTGTATGGAGCTCATGAAAGAGTTCTAGGTATGTTGAAGACATTTTGCAAGAAACGGGACGTGTGAAATATACAATGCGCAAAACATTCACCTTAAACTTTATCGCACAGTATAACGCTGATCGAATCAGCTTCAAAGACTACCAGAAGGTTAATGTCTCGTCCAAAAATATCAACAAATAAGCCAAAATCAGTAATCAGAAGAAAAATTATCGAGATTGAAGGATATCGTGTGATGCACGATTTTATTGATGACAATAGAGCAAGATCGGATTCCCAGCAGGCGCGACTTCCCATCATTCAAATGGACCGTTTTCGCAGATTAGCGGATATTAGCGGCTAATTATTACATAATATCATTCCTGATAGTGTACAGGAGGCAACCCAACAAAGGATTTTGCGGACACTTGTGGACATTTTTTTATCGAGCTATTTTAACATTTTTTTCGGCGTTTTTTTTAAAGCAAGCTTTGAAGGTGGTTTTGGTCCTCCTAAAAATATGCCAATGCACATTAATGATATACAAAAATGTTCCTTAATGGGAGGAGAATAAGCATGTTTAATTGAAATTTTGATTTATCTGCCACAGAACTCATGCAAAAGCGAAATAAAACCTTGAGAATTAGACGGCAAATTTGATACCACCTGCAATGTCAGCTTTAGGCAACCCGCATGTCAAAGCGGAAGGGTTCAAAGATCCTAGAACCGTGGATACATTCATTTTGGAAGAATAACTACTAGAAAACCAAGAAAAAATATTTAAAATCAGACTTTTTTTTTCGTCGCCCATGACCGACCTCTACCATTGACTCGATCCACCGTGTGCCGTTAGCCGTTGCCTGGTACACTTCGTTCGTATATCCGGCTGTATCAACTAAGCTGAAGGCGCGTCTTTAGCCTGATTTACCCCGCTACCTGTCTTACCCCCGCCTAAAGTCGGGCCTAGTGCGCGGTCTAGATTGTGCTATAAGTCAATGATTCCTGCTCACTGAAAATTAGCCCGGTGTGCGCCGAGCTCGGGTCACTTTTTCGATACATGTTCGATTCAAAATGACGTTATGGAATACCTGGTAATAAAGATGTTGCATGTGTGAGGAATTTGCGATTTGACCGTTGATTCTTATGTAAAAGTTCGCGAGAAACACGATGGTATGCATCGCAATTAAATACTTGCGGTTTGATACTTTATGCTGTTTGGACGTATTTCTGTCAAACGGAACAATGTGTATTGAGACGAGAGCCCTAGACCCATAAGAATATATGCATAACAGGGCTCACGTCAAAATGCACATACTTCTGTGTGGTAGAAATACGTCCATTTATATCTGTGCGTGATTTTAAAATAATACTAACTTTTCACATTTCACATTGACCTTGACCTATTTTTTTAATCAATCCCAACAGGGAACTCAAAGGAGCGTAAATAATTTTTAACGTTGCAAATTTCCAATCGTAAATTATATTTTTACAATGGTATCAACAGTTACGCGCTTCGAATACAAACTTCAACTAAATTATCTTACCGAATGAATGGAATAATCAGAAAAATTTTGAAGCTAAATTGCGCTTAGTTAGTTATATATATATATATATGTCGCTTTTATAGCGCTCTTTGGCGCTGTGCGACGCCTAATCGCCACAAAGCTCGGTCTTCCCACAGGTCATCAGGGAGTTGACAATCTCTTATCTCATTTAACACCCCCTGTCGCCAACCTCTCACTGGGCGTCCCCTACGTCTCCTCCCAGGAGGAACCCAATCAAGCATCTTTTTTGGCAGCCTCTCTTCCGTCATCCTATTGACATGACCATACCAAACAAGTTGTTTGGTCATGACGTCGAACACGATGTCATTTTCGACTTCCATTATCTGACGCACTCTATCATTACGGACCCGATCTCTCCTAGAAATTCCTGCTGACCTTCTCCAGAAATCCATCTCCGTTGCTCTTAGCATATCCTGTGTCCGTTTCTTCAGCTGCCAAACTTCACATCCGTATGTTAATATACTTTTGACTACAGCGTTGTATATCCTCCTCTTGTTATCTTTGGAAATCCGCTGATCCCAGAGGATTCCATTTAACATCGCTATAGCCTTCCTTGCTAAGGTGTTCCTTTCCCTGATAGCTTGATCCGTCCTTCCATCCTGGGTCAACCGCACTCCCAAGTACTTGAAGTGCTCGCAGCATTTGATCTGCTGCCCATCCTCCAACTCAATGCTTTGCTGATCACCGCCAAAAGTCATCTTCTCAGATTTGGCGCTTAGTTATACGCTTGTGAAAGATTGAAACTGTTATGTCAATTTTGCAACCTTGGAAATAAGGTATATTTTTCCAGCTGGCAAACGATACTGCGTTTTTTAAGCATCTTTTTCCTCAGATTACGGACAGCATAAGCTTGAGAACGATTTGTTATTAGTTATTTTAACCTTCGCTTAAAAGTTTTCACACCCCTTAGTTCTGACTTACAAAAGATGTAACTTTTCATAATGTAAATATCACGAAGGCTCAGCTCAAAATTTATTTTTCTTTTTTACGTAGAAAAATGAAGATTTAAATAATACGCTTCAAATCGCGTCGCTTCAAAA
Organism: Bemisia tabaci; assembly: GCF_001854935.1. Lineage (NCBI taxonomy): Eukaryota > Metazoa > Arthropoda > Insecta > Hemiptera > Aleyrodidae > Bemisia > Bemisia tabaci. Next base: position 173,515 of record NW_017554870.1, read on the forward strand.
TATGTGCTACTCAAAAATATCTCGTATTTTTTTCAGTCGCAGATATTTCAATTTAATATATGTCTTATTTTTTACATCTTTCGGGGTGTTTTTGTACCAAAATGTTTTAAAAAAACTCTGAGATCAATAGGTCCTTTTCTCGTGGACGGCCAGACTCATGTAAACTACCATTTTTTGTGAATTTTTACTCATTTTTTGCGCATTTTTGGTCGAGGTTTTCCACGTATAAGCTTTCACAGTGAAGGAAAACTTCTGATATTTACGTGGTAAAGTTGAGCAACGGAAAAAAATTCAGCCAGACTTCGGCTTGGTGAGTTGGTGAGGTCGATGCATGTTTTAAACAAGAGTTACAGCGAAAAAGAGGAAAAGTTACCATTTTTAGACGGCATGCTGACTGTTGCGAAAAAACCTATTCCAGAAAAGCTTTTATGGTCGACCTTAGCAGTTAATGGCTTTCTGACATCCTTGCGTGTTCCTAGTTTGATGTTTTCCATTAATGTTGAAAGTTTGCCGGTTTTCAACCTTGGTCGAATATTCTGGATTTTAATGGATAGCAACTACAAATCCTGCATTATACAATAAACAGGTATATGTACGGGACAGGAAAAAAGAAGGAATACTTTTTTACGGAGTTATGTTCACTGCCTTCTAAACCTGAAAATGATAAAATTTAACATGTGCAGTTCTCATTACTTCGTGGGTGACAGAGGCTCTTTGATATTAGGATAAACATATACGTGAAATGAAAGTTTGATCTTCCAAACGCAACTGTAACAAATTTAAAGCAAATCTGAGGCAAAATTTAGGTATATATCATTCAGTTTGAGATTTGGTAATTCTATAAAGTATTAAAGGCACATTCGTGACAACAAGTATAATATGACTATAAGTACTGCGTTGCTGCACTCAGAGCACAAACACGCAGAAACAGAACACATATAGTGACTAGAGAGCAAGGCAACATGAAACCGTGTTTTCTATCAAAGTTTTTCACAAAATCAATAATAATGTTGGAAATTTCCGTTCATTAGTGAATCTCTACCCTCCACCCGTTAAATCCTAACGAAGAGGAGACGAAGATGATCTCCAGGCCATACCATTTTTTTTAAAGGCAGTGAGAACCAGACCTGCTTTGGGTCGCAATTCCGAAAAAAGTTGTCCTTCTTTTCTTGCCTCTCTTACTTCGTTTCTGCGGAAAAGCAATAGAAAATGACAATTTAATTCAACATCATATTCAAAGCTCAGCATCTTTCCATACAGGAGATCGCGCCGTCTCACTGAAATTCTGACGTCTAATTGTCCCAATATCAATCAAATATACATTATTATTCGTATAATCGAATTGAGTGAGCAAATATGATACCGATAAGTTAATATTTGATAATTGAAGGTGTATCATTTACCCTTTTAGGACAAGGGTGGAAGATGGAAATATTAGGTTTCATCAACACACTATATCGACTATGGAAGTGTCAGAATAACGTTGCAGACTTACTGTGATACTTTAATATTTAAATGGGAAACTACTCAACGTCAATTTTTGAAAATTTCTTGTAGCATAATTGAACACTCCTGCCAAAAAGTGAAGTACGCAATTGAGTGATAAGTTTTGTTATACACGGAAAAACAAGAAACACTTTTTCATTTTACCACATTTTAAGACAAGGTGAAAATATGGAAAGAGTGTGTTTCATCAACACACCAAACACATAGTGCTACAGATATTTTTTTTGTCATCAATTTATTTGTGAAGTTTTCTTTTTACTTGCCATTCATCCTTTCAAATTTATTTGCCTTTATGAAAAATTGGACGTATTTATGCTAAAAAGAACTATGTTACTCGCAAAACCCTATGCACATAGTTCCTTTCAGCATATATACACCCAGATTGTATAACTCGATCCAAAACGAGAAACTTCGTTTTCGTTTTCCCGACAAATTTCCAGCAGCGCTCCGTCGCGAATCACGATTTTTCGTATCGGTGAAAAGTCAGCCCCTTTTTCGAGCCGCGGCCCCGTTTTCGGAATCACGCACCACTTGAACAGGTGTTTACGCTTTCACAATCACACATGCCTGCGTGCGAGGGCTCTGCTTCATCAGCAGCGGCGACGCGCGATAATCGATCATCGATATCTCCCCATTAAAACCTATGGTAAAGAATCGATTATTGAGGTATACCCTGTTTATCGATAATTTTCTATAGGTTCAAACGGCAGACCAATCGATATATCGCAAAGCACGCCTAGCCACCGTTCATCAGAATCCGTTTCGTGTCGGATCCATCAAAATCCCGGCCTTTTTCGCCTCGAACCGTCCTTCTAGCTCTCCATTTCCAGGAGGAAAACACGCCACGTTTCTAGCTCTCCGCGAGGCACAATCGATGATGATTATCCGCCATTCCGTAACCCTGGTTCCAGTGGGCAGAATCGCTTTCCTCAAACCTGTCAATTTTTTGGGTGTTTTTTGGCCATTCGAGTGAGTTTCGACCCCTCTTGAATGTATTCCGTATGTAGGCTAACGTTTTCTCCCTTTTCCTCCTCGCCGTTCTGCCGTGCTGAGGAAGAACACCGTATGAGCCTTCAGACGTTGCCGAATTTCCGTCGATAAAAACAGAATTAGCTGGAAAAATTGTACATATTTTTCTCCAATTTTTTTTTCAATTTTGCACGCAATTTAATTTAAATTATCTGAAAAGTTCAAGGAAAAATAAGCGTAAATGTCGTCAAAACTACATGTTTTACCAAGGAAAATTTGGCAACACTCGAATGTTCATACGGCGTTCTTCTTCAGTTTGGCAGAATACAGAAGCATCTTAAGGTGATTCGTTGGACGCCACATTTTGTGTCAGAACGGCGTGCGATATATCGCATCAATTGGTTCCATTTTTTCAGCTCCTCGTCATTTTTCTCCAATTTTGAGATCGCAATTCTGTTGTCAGGAGACTAAAGCACTCACTTACCAATTTTTACAAAGAAATTCAACGTAATTAAGGCGTAATTTTTTTAGAGAGAAAATATCGCATTCGAGTGCAGTTTCGATAGCAGTATCAAATGCGATGTTTTCTCTCTAAAAAAAACCACGCCTTTATTACGTTGAATTTCTTTGTTAAAATTGGTAATTTAGTGTTTTAGTCTCCTGACAAGAGAGTTGCGATCTCAAAATTGGAGAGAAATGACGAGTAGCTGAAAAAATGGAACCAATTGATGCGATATATCGCATGCCGTTCTGACACAAAATATGGCGTCCATTGAATCACCTTACCAGTGGCCAGGCTTGAACGATCGATAATCGATAGTTCTCCATTTGAAGGTAAGGGAAAGAATCAATTAGTAAGGTGTTCGTTGCGAACACCTTGTTTATCGATCCTTTTGATCCTTTTCCATACCTTTACAAGGCAGAACAATCGATGAATCGCAAAGCGCGCCACGTCACTGCATCTTAACGCTATACCAGCGGGACGATTATTGAAACTGATAGACAAAGCGATAGACAAAGATGACATAGGAAGTATAAAGCAATTCTATTGGTTGAAATGGGTGGTTCTCATCGACTAAGGGGGAAAATGATAGACTAACTGTCGGGTTTCTCGTGGGTTGCCGTTAGTTAGTCGATTACCTACCTCCTTTGTCCATTGCAACAACCCGTTTCCACCAATAGGATCCCTCCAAATCCCTTTTGTCGTCTTTGTCTATTGCTTTGTCTATCAGTTTCAATAATCGGTCCGCAGATGTTATTTTATTCGTAATTGGACCATGTTAAACTGGAAGGAATCAAGCCACGTCAGCTGTTGCCACATTGAATTGGGCAATTTAATTATTTATATGAAAACGGCTGTGCGGATTTTGGGGGAAATTACAATGAATTGTTTGCATAGTACGAAGGTAATTCTTTAACATTTTCAAAGGAGTCCGCATAAAAATTTCTCTTTTCAAACATTAAATTTCCCAGTTAAGTTCGACATTAGCTGATGTGGCTTAGTTCCTTTCTGCTAAACGTGGTCCAATCGATTGCTATAGTAAGAAAAAACCCGCTTTTTAAATCGCAACGTCGTAAGCGTCCATTAATGCTTCATTATTTGGAGAAAAACTGACCAACAGTTTGTATTGAAATCATCCATGAGTCATCTTCAGTTATCTAAAAAATCACGAAGAAACGGAAAGAAATATCTAGATCATAGTTCTTTTTTTTAGAAAATAAAGCTTTAGTCATCGATATAGATAATTTCTACTGTTTGGAGAAAGAGGATTCGCTGCTCTTACGAGGCTCAACGTGGATGTAAGGTCTAACCTACATTCTCAGAAGTATTACCACAAAAGTATAGAATTGTAACTATAACTAAAAAAGTAAGTTGAACAGGAAATCCACCACGAGCATTGTGCGATCAACGTTTTTTTTTTTTTTTTTTTTTTTTTTTTTTTTCCGTGTTTAAACAACTATTACTTAATTGCGTGTTTCACTTTATTGCTCGAGAGTCCAATGATTACAATACAAAGTCATTCTGAAATTACCGACGACCAATTCATTAAATTTGATGTCAGAAATCTAGGTCTGGATACTTGTTTTCCTAGTTTTATCATCAAATTTGATTGAGTATGGTGAGGGAGGCTAACTTCGAGGCTCACGTGGAGGGTTAACCTTTATTTTTGCAAAAAATCCACCGGATGGCATATACCACATGTTGATACATATTGTTTTGTTAACACTGTAAAAACTTGGCATCCAGATCCACCTTGATATAATTTTGATTGCTTCACTGCTGCAAGGTCAGATTCGTCACATTTTAAGCAAAAAGAGTGTAATTTTTGAAAAAATGCCGTTTGTAGTCATTTACAAACGGGTAGCGAGACAAATACGGTGCAATCGTCTATCAGGATACATTTTTACCGAGGGTTGAATGTCTTCTCAATCTTGTGAAGGGAGAACCAGCACCAATTCTTAAAATCGAGCTATATTGTGTGATAGTCTCCAGCTTCGGCACCTTGAATCACTGGAAAAAACTTTGATTTTTAAATCACAAGCATCTTAATTTATTCTAAAACTTTAAAATCCTTAAAAATATTCAAAAACCAATGAACCAAATTTTTTTTCTTTCTTTTATTTTCAGAATTCATCACTAGGTTTCCCAAAGGTGGCCACCAGTTAGGTCACTTTAACTTTTTGCACTAATGATATAGTGATCAGAATTTGGAGTTGCCTTTTGGAGACAATTTAATGTAAGAATTGCGGGCATTACCTAAACTATCAGCAATATTGGTTGGTGAGAGTGTAAAATAGCCTGCCTCATTAGCATTAACCATTTCATCAATTTTTTCACATAAACATCGGCACAGTATTCTATTATAGACATCTTCAGGTTTTGTACGCAGAAAATGTGACCACGTATAGGTTAGGAGTTCAAAAAACTTATTGAGAAAAACTAATATGTGTGACTGTTCATCAACAAAATCACTCTGTGTTGTACTGCACGAATATTATAAAAGTGCATACCAATTACATAGGGCTAATAAAGCAGTGTCATGCACCGATAAAGTTAGACTTTTACGCGGTGGAATCGGAAATTATGAGTGTTGTCCCGATGGAGCAAGAATTCCTGAATGCGGTGCAAACTTGATAGGGCCAAAATATTCAAAAGAAAAGAATGAGATAAGGTTTCTAAAAGGAAAAAATCGTGAGTAGATAGGTCATTTTGGAATGGGCGAAAGTCGAGTTTTTCCAAATCTTCTTTCTTGGATAAAATTTTTTTAGGGATAGGTAAGTTTTAGCAAGAGAGAATAGGGATGGATTTTCGAAGGAAGTCCTCTAAAATGCGTCTCAACTATAACATTAGAAACATTGAAGTTTTCAAGATTAGTGTGAATGGATACGCCATGAGAAGTTCCAGAAACCTGCCAAGTCGAAGCTGCATCTATACTTGATGATTACGTATAACGTCAGCGCAAAACTTGTAAATGTCCGCAGACGAAGAGAAATAACGAATAATGATAATTATAAGAGATGTAATAGAAGTGAAAAAAGTGTGACAAATATAATATAATAAATTAAATAGATTCTGTGTTTTCAGTTATTAAATTCTACTAAAAAAATGTAATTGCTTCTAGGTAGAGTATACTTTAGGACACTAATACACATTAGCAAAAATAGGGGGTCCGGTAACATTGCCCCCCCTCCCCCCACTTCCAGAAATCTACTTTGCTCCTCCAAGAGGTATGGAGGATTTTTCTAAAAGAGCGCATGACATATCTTTCATCTTGGAAATTGGAATCGGATCAATTTTTCGGTAAGAAGGGCTGAAAATTGCTCCTGTGAATGCTTAATTCTTCCAAATTTCCCGGAGAACGACCCCGAGACCCCCCTGTAAAGTTAGGAATTCTTCTTTGTGTTGGCAGTGTAGTAGTTTCCATTTTGGATGGACCGAATGGACTCTTAGGAGGACTTGTTTAAATAGTTCACAACCGAGCCGACGACGGGCCGGGTTCAAAGAGGTCCCAGCCGTAATGTGCCGCAGGGGGTGGGAGGGGGGGCACGGATCCAGGGGGCGAAAGGGGGGCCCTCTCAATGCTCAATTATTTGGACTGATGTCATTCGCATCCAGGCACTCGCTGTCCAGCTCGACGACTGACCAATCACCACGCTTTGACCATTACTCATCCCCAGTGTTGCCCGGCTGATGGAAAAATGAGACATTGAAAGAGATAGGATAGGATAGGATAAGATAGGATGGGATGGGATAGGATTAGATAGGATAGGATAGGATAGGATAGGATAGGATAGGATAGGATAGGATAGGATAGGATAGGATAGGATAGGATAGGATAGGATAGGATAGGATAGGATAGGATAGGATAGGATAGGATAAGGATAGGATAGGATAGGATAAGGATAGGATAGGATAGGATAGGATAGGATAGGATAGGATAGGATAGGATAGGATAGGATAGGATAGGATAGGATAGGATAGGATAGGAAAGGAGCAATGTAAGGAGCAAATTTTGGGCAATGTTCAGAAAACTGCGAGGTTAACCATAGATTTATACCTATTATGGTAGAAGTGGTTTTAAACCAAGGATTCTCTATTTGGTTAGAAAATGCAAGGTCATTAAAAAGCTCCAAGTAAGTGTTGATCTTTTAAATCAATCATGATAAGATCGCCTATCTTTAATGAAAGTTAATTGGACTGCATTTTGCAATTTGGAACTATAAATTCTGGCTCATCTGAAAAAACACTTATGTGCATAGGGAAACTAATGGCACATACGTTGTTTTCAAACCGGGCTAGAATTTATAGTTCCAAATTGCAAAATGCGGTCCAATTTATCTTAATACCACAGATAGATGGGGCCGTTGGTGATTTTATTTAATGTTGGAATTCTGATTGAGATGATTAGTTGTTGATAGGATAGGATGGGATAGGATAGGATAGGATAGGTTAGGATAGAAAAGAAAATAACACTTCTCGGTGCCTTAATTAATTTATAACATTGACTGACAACCAAGATGAGGCAAAATAAGTGATGGGTGATTACTAGGTAATTTTTATTTGCAACATTGACTCCCAGCCAAGATAAGGCTTCAAAATAAACTAAAATTGATTTCTGGGTAATTTTTTAGCGCCGAATATAAAGACTATAAGTACTGCCCCATATTTTAAGGTTTTGTTTGGAAATTCATGCATAATCAGAAAAATTTGGATATAAGTTATGAATTCAGCAGTCATTAAGTTTAATAGAGATTCGGGTGTTATTCATCCATGAGACTGAGCGTTAAGGATAAAATCAAGCAACTTTTCTCAAATTCGAAGTATTTTTTCTCGACTTCGAATCTCTGACAGGAGAAAATACATGATTTTTCGAATTCAAAACTATTCATAACTCATTTTTCTCATGAAGATGATAAAACGATTATGGTACATTTCTGTTAAATTTGTTCCTAAAGGGCTTCTGGAAAATGGGAGGATTTTAGACCCACCTCTTCGTCTCCTCGACGAAATAACGTAACCACCTTTCAGCGTTGCAATATTTCCACTCATAAGTAGGATAATGAGAAAACTGATGAACGTTTTGAATTGACAATTTTACTGATTTTCCTCTAATTACTTGCCGGAATAGCAACATTTTTTTAGAAAATCTACACTTTTATACTCTCGTAGAAATTTCAATCGTTTTAGTCAATTTTGAAACCTCACAATGAAATTGAGGTCTTCTCGTCTAAGATATAACGTTTTTTGACCGTCCAGGGGATTAGGAGCTTTAACAAAACAAGGAAAATATAATCAATAAAACCAAAGAATTCAGGAACGTTTACAAACATTTTGCGACAAAAGCACCAACAATTTGCGAACCAAAATACAGTAAGGGTGGTATATGAAGATTTCAGTTCGATACGACATCAAATTCTGATTTTTCGGACCAACTCTACAACCTATAGAACTACCAATCTACTCTACAGGAATCTATACAAATTTTTACCAATCTATATTTTAATTACTTAAAACGTAGGCGGTTACATTCAAAATCATGTATTATTTGACAAGGAATACTACACCGCGAAAAAAGTGAAGTTGATGTAACATTCTGGATTTAGGAAAAGTGTGCGAGAACTTATAAAATGCTAAATTACCCGCCACAGCAGTTAGTTTTACATCTTGGCATTGCCAAAGTAACTGCTGTAGCGGGTAATCAGCAATGTATAAGTTCTCGCACACTTTTTTACATCCAGAATGTTCAATCAAATTCACCCTTTTTTCGGTGTATGGTAAAAGCAATTTCGTGAAAAGCCTTAGACTTAGCTTATCACCTTCATTTACTGGATTCAAAACTGCCTTTTTGACGTTGGATCCTTCACTCAAGTGGCAACCCTGCTTTTATATTTAGTCCCATCACTGCGCAAAAAATTCGACTAATTAAAAGGGTAAAGATCTTCCTTCATGTAACAACTGGTCATCATAGTTCTTTCACGTAGCTTACTAAGTTGCACCATCATGTTTCTTGCAAAATTATATTCGTATCCTCTAGATAGTTTCCTATAGAATCCTCAAATCCTTCAAATGTTGCAACAAACAAAAATTAACGATGAGACTTTTTTTTCTTTAACCCTCGAGACATCATTAACAGTGCTATTTTTTGTTGCCTATTTTGCCCAAAATAACTCAATTCGATGAAGTTTCAACGATTGGCCTTATGCTTTTTTACAAAATAAATGTCTTTTAACCAATGCTACTTCCACAACCATTAGTTCTACAGAAAAGCTTCGATATCACAAATAATTCTTAAAATTATGTATGTTTGTGGTAACATAGGAAACATTGTTGCCAACAGCACTATTCTTCATTTAAACCCATATATGTTAAATATCTAACTTTAATGGTTCAACCTGGCAACTTTGATAGGAAAGAAAAGGACTCATCTTCAGTAGGAATAAATGTGTTCCGGTCTCAGAGTGCGGAGCTTATAACAAAATGAAATATGGTGTGTGATGCTGCTTGTCTGATTGATTCTCGGCGTTGGATCCATGAGTGGACTGAGCACTTGAAGTCAGATTGATCGTGAGAATTTTAGTAAATTCATTCTCAAAATAGATCAGAGCTGAGGATGAGTTCAAGTGTCACAAAGAGAAATATCGAAAAGTTTGATCCACCTAATACGATAGTTTACAGCTGGGAGAAAAATCGTGGTCTTAAAGCTGTAAAATATAGCTGATTTTGATTTTAGCGAGCACGGATGAAATCTAGTGTAACATTAAAAGTCCTCATACGGCCGACATGAGAAAAAAACAGATCATTATAAATTAGACAGCTCTACTAGAATCAGTCTACCTGAATTTCACGTAGGTATACGCCGCCTTATTTCTCCTATGTTCATGATGGAAAAATGCTAGCGGCACTCAGACAACGTAAAGTGGCGTTCTATCCACTCTGTTCTATCTAGACAAATATCATACGGCACTACCCAGTGAGGAGCGCCTTCAAGACACTGTGTAAATTCAATGCGAAATCGCGATACCACTATACGTGCGTCACAACAGTCATTTTGCATAGCCGTCAATTTGAAGGCGCATCTTTGGTCTCCGGTGGACCAGTAGACAAGTTACGAATTTAAGCTTTCTGCTACATATTCTTAATCAAAATGTTATGTAGGACACGATTTGCAGAACGATAATTATTGAAATCAACTCCTAACTGAAGTATTGACGTTTTTAATTCACATTGGTCACGGGAAATTCGAATTCCCCGCTCACGAGAAAAACAAAAATCTACTTGAATCAAACCGCGTACTGTAACGGTTTTGGAAGGCTTCTTAATGGAGCAATGCTCTCTCCCCACTTCGTGCTGCTCAGAGTATTAACAATGTGCAACCGCTGAGCCGAAGCGCTGAGATTTAGATTGCCATATATTCATGCCGCAGACACTATTTTGGTTACGTTTAGTGCGCAGTTTGACTCTCGTAGACTATCATTTTTTTCATGGGAGGGAGGTTTGAACATACGCATCAAGAAAGATTCAATATCTTGACTAGGAGGCTTGCGCGAATCCTGTAGTACCTCAAACTTCGATTCGGAAACATGTATCAGAATGCTCAAAGTTGTATGTTGTCTACTGGTCCATTCACCTGTGAGTACCACAAAAGGCATACTCAGCCGGATGAAGGCGTTTTAAACTTCCATGTTGAGCTAGAGAAGGCGCGTCAAAAAGGAGTCTTACTGCAGTGGTTCTTGTTCGGCGAGGAAGCACACTTGCTCTTGGACTTTTTGTTTTGGTGGTTAATTCTAGAAAAATTAGCAGACACAAACGACAAGTTGTGCGCTAAGTATAAATAAAGATTTCATCATTCAATTAAAATAATGATGTCATCCTTCAAAAAAGACATCATACTTAATATCGGTTTACACGGCTGTTTTGCCTAATTTTGTCTCTCTCCATACAAAAGGGCACAACAAAAGTTCAACGATGCAACATTTACTCCAAGAATGTCCATCAGAAATCTGCAAAACGTCCTCGACTGATTTCAATTTTTTTTTTTTTTTTTTTATGTCTCTTTGGAAGGAGAACTCAGCGAAATTTTTAGCGGAAATTGCATATTTGTAAGTATAAGAAAGATAATTGTTCTAGTCGATTTTGCGTAACCTTATGCTATGGAATCTGTTAGGTCCTTTCGCCTGGGAAAGAACGATTTACTCCAACAGTGGCACAAACTTCTTATTCCATATTCCATTCATCACTATCTAATGCAACCATGGCGGAATAAATCATTACTTGTCTCCGAGATGGTGAATGACATCACCAGCCTTCTCTCCCGGAGGATGATATTACTATTATACCAAACGTAAAAAGTTGGCGTTTGGACAAAATTAGTCGCTCCAATTTTAACAAATCTATTATCAAAATGCATGTATAAAACTGTGTATAAAACCTAACTCAGCGACCTTTAAGACATGCCTAACACCCTTTTTGATGCATTTACTCTCCGCACAGATTTCAGATGTAATATACAAAGTTGATAAAGCAATTTAATTATCATTTGAATATTGTTGAGTTTATAGATGATGTCATTCACTTGGAAGCATTGTTAATTTGGCAGACTTATTTTGTGATCTGTACCAATAATTACCATCCTAAAAACCCCCAACCGCCTGGGAATTGAGTAACAAAGGTAGGACTAACTACGAACCACTGGTGAGCCCCAAGGGGATCCTAATCAGACGATTCATAGTTGAATCTAACTTTCAAATTCGGGGATGGTCGCAGCTTTATAGCGTGTGATTTTGAAAAAAAAAAAAAAAAATGAGAAATGAGAAAGCTTGTTTCGAAACCTCGCTGACAGGCAGCTTCCAGTAAAATCGAGTACCTACCTACTCCCCTTCTGCGCAGTTCTTTAGAAAAAACCTTGATCATGAAATGGATTTTTTTACGCTTTGACGTGCAACACTATTCAAATGGCTTGCGCCAGACTTTTGCGCAGTTTTTGACGTCAACCTATAAAAAATGACAGCTATCTTGGCTGGAAATTTTTCAAGGTTGTGAGACTTTTACGCGAATACGCTTCGAACTCAACCGAATCCCATGAAAAAGGCATTTCTCAACGCCACGGAAAAAAGTGAGGGGAAATCCTCCATTTTGATGAATGATACGGGCATCAGTGGCGTGGCGTGCTTTGCGATATATCGATTGATCGGTCATTTAAACCTATGGAAAAGTATTGATAGAGTGTTACCGAACACGTCATTAATCGATTATTTACCACAGCTTCAAATGGGGAAATATCGATAGATCGCAAAGCACGCCACGCCACTGATGGGCATTTTCAACTGATTGTGGTAGAATCGCAACTCAAGTTGAGATAGCACCGCAACATTTGAGTCTGTACCTATTTATAGGGGTAATACCACAATTATTGACACTCACCATCATTTGACTAAAAATAGCGTTGAACCCCGAATTTAACTTTTACCACATACGATTATACTGCCGTGCTGAGGAAAAATGCCGCATGAACATTCGAGAATTGCCAAATTTCCTTCGATAAGATGTTTATTTTTAAGGAAAGCTATGCATATTTTTCCCTGAAATTTTCAGGAACTTTAGGTGAACTTGCGAACACAATTATATGATAAATCGGAGGACAAATATTTACAAATTTTCCCGAGAATGCGTGCTATACTAAAGAAAATTTAGCAACGCCTGAGGGTTCATAGAACGTTTTTCCTTGGCACGACAGTATATTACTTAGATTATCAATGCGTGGTCTTTAAAAATATTATCTCTGCTCGAACCCTTCCTCACGAGCCCCCGGAATTAAATCCGGCAACATGGCATGACCTACAAACAGTGCTGCCAGACAGGAAGAACATAAATCCCTATCAACCATCAGCCCGAGGGAACTCGGATGGGATTTTGCACGGTTTAGCAGGCATGCTCGAGAATCAACAAAGGAGATTGTGCAGGATATCATCAGCACGACACTCGGTGGCTTCCTGTCCAGTGAAACGTGTAAAGGAGCACGCTGGTGTGTGTAAGTGTGCGAGTGTGTGAGAGCACCACTCGACAGGAAAACAGAGGAACTATAGAGCGTTAATGGCCTGATAAATGCCTCCTGGTTTCGGTTCATTCGTCGGTTCCAGTGGCGTGGCGTGCTTTGCGATATATCGATTGTTATGCCATTTAAATCTATGGAAAAGGATCGATAAACAGGGTGTTCACAGCGAACACCTTAATAATCGATTCTTTACCATAGGTTTAAATGGCATAACAATCGATATATCGCAAAGCACGCCACGCCACTGGTCGGTTCCCGGTGAAGCTCGGAGCGAAAATGGATCCCTGCGAATCGCAGCTTTGCAAAATACTACCAGCGAAAGTACGAAAACACACTGGAAAAAAAGTCGCTTGGATCTAGAGACCAGACTCTTGAAAACATTGAAAAGAAAAAGTACTCTTTATTCAATCGGAGTTTTGCTTGAATCAAAAGGAAATCCTCTTAAATCAAGAGGCTTGGCTCTTCGATTCAAGGAAAAATCCGATTGAATTAAGAGTATTTCTTCTTGTCAATGATATTGAGAGTCTGGACTTTAGATCCAAGTGACCTTTCTTTCCAGAGATGTTTCCCCATTTGTGATTTTTCAAAAACTTATCGATAGTTATACAGGGTGATTCAGGGTAAAACGGCCAGACTGCAGGAGCCGAAACACGCCCCAAAACCCCCTTTTCAAATTAAGAGCTCTATTTTTTTGGATCATTTATGAATTCAGGGCATAAAAGTACAGGGGAGTGATAATTTTCATGATATTTGGTTCACAACCGTCGCCAAAATTCAGGAAAAACTATTTATTTTCCAAAATTTTGAGAGGCTGTAGCTCCGACTGAGGGCACTTCTGAAAAAAACTTTATGCAATAAAAATTCTTATTATGACCCATAAAACACTCCCCTGCAGTCTAGTCGTTAAACTCTGGATCACCCTGTATGTATATCTTTGTCGCAGCCTTTGTAAATCTTCGATTAAGTTTTATTTTTTTGAAAAGGAATCCAACCAAGATATCTATTTCAAATTTTCTTTAAATATTTTGGAGTGAGTGAAAAATATTTAAAGACAATTTAAAGGAAAACTGCTCATTCATTTTCGTTTAAAAAGGAAACAGAAGCAACGATTTATTGCGTCGTAATTGGAGGAACTGTTTTTTCAATATTAGCTTTCTATGGCTAAAAGTGCAAAATGCATATCTTTGGTTGCAATGTTGCAAATCATCGCTCAGGTTTTATTTTGTTTTCAAAGAAAACCAACCAAGAGCTGGATTGCATTTTGTAAAAAGAATCCTGAGGCTTTGCAATGATGCTAAAATTCATTTTTTGAAATGAAATTACTGAAATTATGAATAAATATGAGATTCACATGGAACTTTTTGTCACATGAACATGAACCTTTTATTGCATAGCGTTGCATGAAAGCAACAAATGGTTTTTAGCTGTATTCCTTTGCTGGAATATTAAATTGAATTAAAGCAAGAAATGATATTTTGGGAGCATTATCAGTCTGATCTCCTAACTTTATTAAAAACTACGAAGATTGATCCCAACTGACTCTTTTGTCGAAAAAATACTGTGCAAAGTAGATTTTCTGTCCAAAATCAACGATTAGCTCGTGCAACAAAGGGTTAAATGTATAGTTTTTAGCAAGTAATATGGCAACTGTTGATGAATAAGTAGGTTTTTCTCCCAAGACAAAAGAAATTCCACAATCTTAGCAACATTGCAATGCTCCTGGTTCCTTTTTGCAAAATGCAATCCGGTTCTACTTCAAATTTTTTGTATTTTTTTTTTTACTAAATGAAATAAGTTCATAGAAAATTTCATAAGATATTTGTGTTAGTTTCTTTCTAAAAATATACAAATTATAATCGGAGATTTTGAACATTGCAACTCTATTTTCCGACTTGGGATAGTTGACATTTTATTATTCTAAAAGAAAACCGACTTTCTTTCTCAAGTAAGTATAAAGTATCTTGAGTTTCACTTCAAGTTCACCTGATTTTGGACCCAAGTCGACTTTTAGGTCACCATTAGGTCGTGAAAATATTTGTATACTCTTGCTCGGAATTTCCTTCTGAATAATGAAGTATCTGATTAATTTCATCCAAATATTAACCAGGAGCATAATGACTATTTTTTTTATCTTTCAAAGTTGAAACACCTTTCAGTGTTTCTATACTTGATAAAATAGAAAGCTGTAAAATTAACATTATTTCATTTAAAAAATACATCCTCCTCTAGAAGTTTTTGTGCAATCTTCATGCAGAAAACGAGCATCCTCTTAAAGAGGAGTTTTCTATAAAAAAACTAACATTTCAATGTTTTGCAAATGTTTGGCTCTGACATCAACAGACTCATATGATCTGAAGCAATCGTGCAACTCTGATAACGTGACCATTCTAAGCTTTCCAAGTGCGAGGAGCGTAATCGAAACTAAAATCGCCTTCAAACCATCAGGATGTGGACAACTCACTCGATACACTGTAACTGTTATTGCCTATTGGAAGGTTTGAAGGAGTTTTTAGTTTTCACTACATAACGTAATGTGAACGTTGTGAGTCTCAACTCTCACAATCAGTATAGCATGCTCCTTGGAATGGAGTTCCGTTCCTTTGGCCGGAAGACAACAATATGTCTGGTTGCCAAATTCTAAAGAAACGCAGTTATTAATTTAAATTTTCTTTTCGGTGATGCTGCTTATGTATCAAGGAATATTCAGATATCAGTTTGAAATTCTGGATTGAAGTCGTAGGCTACAAACCAAAGTTTCATAAAATCTGGATTTTCATCATTTGACTCATTCACACTCTTTACGTATCGTGATTCGCATTCCGGCCCCATTGGGTCTTGAAATTACATATATTATTTTAAACTGTTATTCACTTTTTTTCGCCCTATGAAAAAGTGAGTATAAGTTTCATGATGCAACCCGATCTAGAAAGTCAAAACATATTATTTTAAACTTCCATTAAACCTAGGTAGCGATTTTGGGAAACCTGAAGGACAGATCAAACATAACGCTGCGTCATTCCCTGCACTCAAAAAAAGCTCCGGCCGTGGAGGCCATAAGCAGCGGACCTGGAGCACGGACTGGATGGGCTATATGGCACTACCGTTCGCCTACGCGCCTGACGGCCGGATTGCTACGTGCGGGGACGATGCGGAGTCCTACGGACATGAAAACCGTAAGTCGCGGCCTCGAGCGGCATAGGCAGCTTGCGCTCTAGGCGCTACTTACGGGCTGGACGGCCGGAGCTCTGCGCGCCGCCGCTGTCCGCGACGTGGTGGATTTTTTCGGAACTACAGCTGAAAATTCACCATTAAAGTACATACTTAGAAAAGAAAAACTTTCCAGCAAAGTTTTAAACATTGAGTGAATTATCTTGTGTCAATTTCTGAACAAGATTTTTTTTCTTTCCTTCTTTTTAAAATAGGTATATATTTCTTTGTTGATAGTTCATAACAATTTAGTTTCAGGAAAGTGATGGATAATTCAATGTCTAAGAAAGAAAAAGAGCATATGAACGTTAGCTTGTTGATCATGTTTCAGATATCAAGAGAGATTTGAACTCCTTGGCTGATAGTTCAGCAAGTCAATTTGAGAAAAGAGATGAATCTTAGAGAAGAGATGATGCTTATTGAGAAAGAAAATCAGCATATGAATGTTAGCTTATTCATCGTGTAGAGATATCAAGAGAAATTTTCAAAAACCTAACTTTAATGTTGCAAGCCTTCGTAGAAATAAATAAAGCACTGGGGAAGCACTGGAAGGAACAAATGTAGATAGATCAAAAATTCATGCTACCTATTTTAAATGTAGAACAGACTGTCCAAGGTATGATAAATTGCTAAAACTCATTGCAGCGAAAAATGTAAATTGAAAAATCATTTTTATCACTTGGCAGCCCGTTCTCAATAAATGTAATTACTTTCACTCAATGAGAATTCAGCATTTGTCAAAAACAAAACCTGGTTCATCCCTCAATAAAAAATACGAATGCAAAGTAGGAAATCACCCAAATGATTAACAAAGGAAAAGCACAGGCGTAGGTCTAGGTACTTACAGATTTTTACTCCTTACGACTAGAAAAGCTTCAGAATCTTGAAAATGAGGTTGAGAATATTTCAAAGTGTAAATTCAGTAGTAAAAGTTGACAAAACTTCAAGATATAACTCTCCGCAATAACTACCGGATACAATTTCCACAAAATATTAGCGAAGAAATATACCACCGAAAATTGTCACACTTGTTAAAATTGTAGATCTTCCCTTCAGCAAACTGAAGCGCGATTCACACAAAATTTTACCACTATTACAGTACACTGAGCTCCCTAGAATTGGGATATGGAATCAGAGAGATATTCACAGCAACAATGTTTGCACTGGCTCTTATCGGATAATCAACGCAGGCAAGATTGGCTTATAGCTTCCGCTGGCGGACAGCTATTTTGGCAACAGAGAAGGGAGGTGTTGGATGTCGGAGAGTGAAATACTACCTACTCTCAATTGAAAACATTTAAGTATAAGCCAGAGATTAGATTGAAATGGAATAAAAAATCAACCCAATCTTATGAGCAAGCAAAGGTGGCACAATGAAGTTGCAATCGGTAAATAGACATTCTTGTGTCTACATTATCAGTATTTTAGTGTGGCGGTAATTTACTCTGTGGGAAGATGCGTGGCAGGTAATTGATTGCTTTTCTTGGATTTAAGTTCTTTCCCTTAGTAGGGGGAAAATAAGTGAATTGCAAACGAACTTACAGGAGGAGAGGATATGAGCTCAGTGTGTAGGTAAAACTGACAATTTTCACTTAACTCTCGTCGCATTTCCGAAAGTATTTGACAAGCGTTATCACACAGAACTTTAGAATCAATCGTGCACCGCACAGAATCAAGAAAATATATCGAAAACCTCCAAAATTAAACGAAAAACGAACACACGTAATGAGCAATGACCAACAATGACAAGCAATTTACTAGATTCTAACCTCAATAAACAACGCTGAGTGGTGGCTGCGATCGCTCCCGAAAATGTTCAAGGCTGGCGGCAACTTTAAATTCACGCACTGAATAACATTGACGTAAAATATTATAATTTTCTGCGAATATACACGTAGCCGTCTCAATTTTAATCTGATGGTGACGCCATTTTCCGAAAACTGAATCTCACCTCACTGCCAACGGCCGTGGAAGCGGTTGGCTCCGATCCTGAAACCCGTAACTTACGCTCGGCTCCTAACCGGTCTTACGGCCATGAAGGCCGCGCGGGGTCCACGGGACACCGGCCGCTGGGTCCAGTACTAGCTGGCGCACAGCGCGTTAACGCCGGGATCACCAGTGTCCAGAGCAACCGGGTCACAGGGCCGTAGTTTTTTTTTTGAGTGTGTCACTCCTACTACCATCGCACAATGGATCAGTTCAATGGGAGAGGTCGGGCAAAATGTGGAAACTTTAAAAGGTCATAACTCCGTTCATACAAAACTTTGAGGTATTAAACGTGGTTTCGTTGGTTTTCTCGTGAACTGTTCTTTTAGAAAAAACCCTGTTAAATTTGATAGGACAAATTAAACATCAGAATTAGCAGTTTCAGTTAAAAATTTCATGTCCGAAATCTCTAATTGATTTGATTTACTGTACATGGTAGCGCTGCTGGACTTCTCCGTTTCATTGAGAATTCCTTACAAAAATATTAGATGTTTCTGTATTCATGGAGGCCTTCATTACGTAAAGCACAATCTGCCCTTAAAGAGTATTTTTCTGGCCGTCATTAACCAACCACAATCCAAGGAAAGCCGACCCAGAATCTTAACTTTCTCGTATCTTGAAATAACATTGTTACGGCTCTTCTCTTATACTTGCGAACAGTTGTTTTATTTTAGAAAAGTCTCGCAAAATGATGAAGGAGTACGTCGCATGTAGGTTATGATTACAAGGGCACAAGGTCACGTATTCTAACTTCAATAGAACCGGAATAAATTATACCTTTTCTGTGGAATGAATAATTTTTTTCATCTAAAGCAAGAATTCGTCGCTTGGCATAAGGGCGTAACTACACATTGGGATGAGCTCGGAAAAGCATTGAATTATATGGGGCCCAGGGTTCATTGAAGATTGTAGTTACGTCCTTATGTCAGGTAGACGACGAATTACGGCTCAGGAGTAATCAAGATTAGTGATTGATAGATCTAAAAATTTCAAAAGTCTGCAGACTTTAACATATTCTGTTTATTTTTTAGACGGAAATAAGGATTTATATACTTTCGACCGTATCTTTTTTCACCGTTAATAAACACAATTTGGATTTATACTCCTAAATCATAAAGCGTAGCTGTGAAATGCCGAAAATTTTTTGGAGGACGTGTAGGAAATAATATGGAATTAATAAAACTATAAGAGTCTCAAACTTAACCTTTCGACGAAGTCAATTTTTTTAGACCCCTTATTCCAAAATTTCAAAATTTTATGAGTCAATTCCTCCTCAGACCCTCAAGACTAATTGTTTGCTTAACTGTAATGAGGAATTCATATGTCAAGCAACATTTACGCTCTTCGCAAAAATATAATTGTGTAAATGTGAGGTTAATTCCTCCTCAGACCCTCGAGACATAATTGTTTACTTAACTGTAATGAGTTAAGCCTTGTCTATATTTCATCTTTGTTATTGTGTTAGACGTAACTACTTCAATAGGTGCAAGTTAGTCAATTTTATTCGAACATTAATTTTTGTTATATTTCATATGTCAAGCAAAAACGCTCTTCGCAAAAACATAATTGTGTAAATGTGAGGAGCTAAACTTTGTTCATTGAAATTCTCGTTCATTTTCAAATTGTTGGCCACTGTAATTTCACCAACCCATTATCTCAATATTTTAACCATTATATGAAAATGAATTACAATTTGTGAAAAATTTACGTCCAAATAAGAAAGTGAACTTTAAAATATTGTATTCGTGATTTCCATCTACTCCTCATTTGAGTGAATACTCTAGCGGAGTCACCCTCTACGTACACGCACAGCCGCAACCTACGCTCCATCAGAATCTCAAGAAGTGGAACTTCCTGACACCATCTGAGACTGGAGAGAGAGGCAAGTTTTAGCATCCTGTTCTGTTCCTAAGTACTCCGTGCCGCAGGAGTGTGTTGTGAAGGCTCCTGCTGTTCAAGTGCTTATCAATGGGAAGGTGTCGACAACTTCAACTAGCCTCTTCTTCCAGCCAGTCATCAATCAGCCTTCAGCCAGTCGTCAACCAGTATTCAGCTTCCAAACACCCCTCAGCCAGCCTTTAAATAGGCGATTTTACCCTAATAGACCGTATTCGATAGTGGTTCGATTTATCGTTTGGTTCAAAACAATAGAACATAACCTCAAACAAAACTAATAGGATTTAAGTTGGAAAAGCTGAAAATGAGAAAATTCCTCACAATTTCACTTTGCATTGGCATTTGGTACTCAAAAGAATAAAAAATCTATTTCAAAAGACCCATTCTCTCAGATTTCTGAATTGACTTTTGAGGCTATGTTTATGTTTTGAACCAATCGATATCGATACCATCTCACCCGTTTGATGTATCGAATACGATCTATTGGCATTTCAAAACGAAATTGGCTCTTCTTGCGGTCGTCGTTATCAAAATGGGAAACAACCAGAAGCAAACTCGGCTTTTTTCATAAATAAGAGGGGCCGTTCATAAAATACGTTCATCTCTGCGGANGGGGGGGGGGGGGGGGGGTCACGGAACTCACTTCTTACGCTGTTCTGTTTTTACGCGTAATGGGATAAGGACCTACGATACAAAAGTCTTACAAAAGGTAGCTGGGCGAGGAAATCTCAAATGTTGTGTTACGTATTTTACGTATGAACGGCCCATAACTGGGGGTTTACGTAGTTAAGTACCCACATGCGCATTTTCTATTCATAGAATTTCTTTACGTTAATCATCCATTTATATTATAGTATTTAGTTTTATGGATGTTCTTATTTTCTTCTTTGTAATTTATAGTAATAAGTAACCATCCTGTCGTTGCTTACCCTATGCTTAATTCTTAACTTAAGATAATTGTTTATATTTCTTTTATCGGAAGCTAACAATAATAAAACTCTTTAAAAAAAAAAATCATAGAATGAAGGATTTTAGGGGTCTGAAATTGTATTAAGTTCATTTGCACATAGTAATTAGAGGATATCGATGTTACGCAAGTGAGTGGTGGTTGCAGAAACACCTAATTAGTAGAACTGCTAGTGTATTCAAGAATTATTTGATAAAGCTTTTATTGACGGATCAGAAAACCGATGATTTCAGCCTCTGAGAAAAAGTTTCAAAATATGCTGGAGTTAACTTAAGAATAATAGGCACCATTCAATATGAACTGTTACCTTATCTTTCAAACAAAATCTCAACCACACCGAATTAGCAAAAAGGAATCAAATGCATGAGGCACGCTTGTAAAGTTATAATTTTTAAAGGAAAATCAATGGCAGGTGTGGCATTTCTTAACAATTCAGAAAACTTCGCCTTTTT
Source organism: Bemisia tabaci (assembly GCF_001854935.1). Taxonomy (NCBI): domain Eukaryota; kingdom Metazoa; phylum Arthropoda; class Insecta; order Hemiptera; family Aleyrodidae; genus Bemisia; species Bemisia tabaci. Next base: position 195,051 of record NW_017554870.1, read on the forward strand.
AAATGAAATCTCGGTTCGATCCAGATGCATTGCTAGCTCGTTCAAAGGTAATCTTTAATAAAAATTGTAATTTATACTCCTCAAAAGATTTTACTTTATATCACATATACTGAATTCCTAGTAAAATAAGTCGTCTCCAAAGGACTAAAACGTCCCTGGAGAACAATTTTTGTATTTGCAGGACGATGTTTTCATCAGAGAACTGTGAATTTTAACTAGGGATTACTCTTTCTAGGTATTTGTAACCAAAATTCAAAAAATTTTGTAAAACTAAAAAACTCATGATTTCATGAAGTGAAGGTCGTTAATTATGAGTTGGCAAAATCGCTTTATGTTATTTTGAAGAAATCAATGTATTTTCTTTGGAAGTTTTAAGAAAGTCTGTATGTAAACAAGTATGAGGAAGTGTATCTGTTATATTTACTCTGTTTAGGAAAAACATCTGAAGAGCTCATCATTACCTCTCAATAGCTACTCTTTTTAGAAATGTACCCAAGGCAAGGTGATAATACATTGATTTTTTAACATAATCTTTTTCCGTGAATTTTTCGATGTAGGGTGTGTGTGCTAAGCACACTGTGCGTTAATGATTAAGACAAATGGATATCATGTAATAATTATTTTGTATTGTGGCAGACGAACATGCAAATAATACATATCCAGCTCTTTATTTGGACAATTTTTAACAACAATTATTAAACAAATTGAAAAAGCCTAGTAAACATCCATGTTGATTTTATTTAGTTTAAAAATTGCGAAACGAATAATTTTAGGTGTACATCTGCAAATGTGAAAAAAGTTATCATGTTGAGGACTGTTACACAGGATGTTTCACAAAAAATTTGTCTAAATTTTGAAAACATATACCTTTACGATTCATCTCATTTTGTGGAAATCCACTATTCTTTAAAAATCTCGAGGATTGCTTCTCAAGAATAACTTTCACACAAATGTGTATCAGTTTGTTTTTTTTAAATTTCAAAAAAATTATTTGTACAGTATTCATCTCCTTTTGTGTAAATTTATCCGGAAGAATGAAAGTCTGTTCTTCTTTGTAGTCTGCATAACCTATTGATTAGCCCCGCTTAGTGTAACACTTCAGCTTCTTATCATTATCGAAGCAACCTCCGTAGGCCCTGTAACCCTGCTTCTGACAGCACAGCTCCCGATCAGCTATGGGTTTCTTGCAGATATCATTACACGCTTTCACCTCCTCGGAGGCAGCTTGTGTTTGAGTTATCACAGCACACACGACTAAAAGTAACAGGAAGCAAAACTTAATAAAAGCAGCCATTTTGTTAGAGTAAAACACTTTAAAAGGCGATCAGAAAAGAGTCACTTTTGAAATACAGAGAACTGCGGATTCGGATGATCTGTGCTCGGTTTGGACGAACACGATAAATTTCGTGGAGTTGATAATTTTGAAGACGATAGGAGTAATGTGGTTACTTGGCCTTGCTACTGAAGAACGACATAAGTATATAGATAGATCCTCGTCTGATACGCGGTTTATAGGGTATGGACTGATTACGCCTCTGTGACGTGACCTTTCTAAAGAGAGGAAACGAGGGCAATTTGATAAATTGACGTATTTATTATTGCTTTTTATGTTTCTGATCAAACGATGCTTTCTTTAGCGTATTTGCGTTTCAAACTGGCTACATGATCGTGGACCGATGGTGAAAGTACAGAAACTTGAATCTCGATCGCGGTGTTTCCACATCTCAGCTCTTATTTGGATTGCATTTTGCAAAAAGGAACCACTAGCATTGCAATGATGCTAAGATTGTGCAACTTCATCCTTTGCAATAAAATTGCGGACATCGTGAAAAACTATGAAATTTAGATGGTAATTTTTGTCTTAAATTCACAGTTTTTAGCGAGTAAAATAGAAAGTATTAATGGATAATCGGGTTTTTCCTCCGAGACAAAAGAAGTTGCACAATCTTAGCAACATTGCAATGCTAGTGGTTCCTTTTTGCAAAATGCAATCCATTTTATCTTTCCAAGAGAGCGTGCATGGCGCGTAGTGGATCGAGTCTATCAAAGAGGTCGGACATGAAATTTTGAACTAGAACTGCAAATTTTGATGTTTAATTCGTCACATTTCAAATTTTAAGAGGTGTCTCTAAGAGAAAATTTTACAAGGAACCCATTTGGAACCACTTTTAAAACCTCAAGGTTTTGTATGAACGGAGTTGTGAGCTTTCAAAGTTCCTAAATTTTGTCCAAGCTCTCCCATTGGCTCGATCCAATGTATGGCGTAGTGTTTCTACGAGACGTTTTTAGAGCATATTCTTGAATGATTACAGGGAAACCACTCGAAATTTTATGAAATATCCATAGTAGGAGTACTAAGCAGATCCAGACACTTTGAACGGGGAGGGGACGGAAGGGGGGTCTAGACCCCCCTCCCGGGGGGGCTTTAATATTGTAAAGCTTTGTGAAGTATAGCTTCTAACTATGCAAAAGTAACCAGTTTTACTAAAGTTTTGGACAAAATAAAATAGAGTTTGGTGCGGCTTGCAATTACACCCTACTTGTAGTCCCACCAATTAAATTTCACTAGAATAAAGAGTTAGTAAAACAGAGAATAATAATAATAGAATACACAGAATAATAATATCTCTCTAGAAAATTTTCGATATTTTAAATGATCTATTATGCAGTTTGAGTCAATTTTGTCATTATTTTTTATTAAATATAAGTGTCTTTACTTCTCTTTTCCTCCGCATTCTTTCCTAAATGTCACGCTCTTGTTTGTTTGTTTGTTTGTTTGTTTGTTTGTTTGTTTGTTTGTTTTACTACTAGTATACCTTCCTTTGTTCCCTTCTTAATGACAAACCCTGTAACCTAACAACAGAGGTATATTCATGGCCATAGAGGCTGTACAACTACGGCTCAATCTACTTACACGGCTCTTTGATACCACTATTCGTGTTGTACGGATGTGCTTGGAGTATCATCAAAATTGAAGGCGAAAGGAGGCACTTGGTCTTGTCGCCGACTTCCTGTCACATTTAGGACGACTTTTTCTATTCGAATGAGAGAACTATCCCCCATTTTCGAATATGTCAACTGCATATCTCGTTGCGACGTTGTAGATTTCCTATTGCATTTTTTGATTTTCCGACGGATACTTAACCGTGACGGACACTTACTTTTATGTGGTTTTGAGAGTGGAACCATTTTTCTCAAATTATATCCGTGAAATCATCCGAATTCTTCCAGTAAATGCGTAATTTGAATTTGAAGATGATTTTATTACTAAAATAGCCAGCCACGGTATTAAATGCTATACATTTTAAGAGTATAACACTAATCAATATCGACAATGTAAGTCCGCAACCATGGATCTCAGTTTGCGATGTTGCAAACTCCCTGTCATAGGTACTTCATTTTTTAAATGGAAAACTACTCAATGGCAATTCCTAAAAACTGCCGTGATTCTTCCTCTGAAAAAAGAAAATTCTGCGAAAACTTGAAGGAATGATGTCGCCTTGTTCTCCTAAAAAAAAAAAAAAAAAAAAAAAAAAAAAAAAAAAAAAAAAAAAAAAAAATGAAAAAAGAGCGGAGATTTTCAAATATCGCAAACGAGATACGTCGTTGCGGGATTACAGCGTTGATATGTAATATATTTGGACGTATTTCTGCCAAACGGAACTATGTGCATTAAGACATGAGCCCTGAGGCCCATAAGAATACATGCTTAACAGGGCTCACGTCATAATGCACATAGTTCCGTTTGGCAGATCTACGTCCATTTATAAACCCAAAGGAATGAATAAAGGGAAACCAAATTCTTATTATTGGGGGGATGCCCAATGGCCTATGGGAAGAACATCTCCATAGCCACACCTGCTGGATTCCCCTCTGACGAACCGAGAGGTATGCTGTTTTGCTAAGGAAGAACGCCGTATGAACATTCGAGAGTTGCCAAATTTCCGTCGATAAAATGTTTATTTTTTAGAAAAGTTTTGAATATTTTGCCTTGGAATTTTCAGACACTTTACATCAAATTACAAAAAAAATTATCTGAGAAATTGGCAGAAAAAAATTTAAAAAATTTCCTGAAAATTTGCGAGAGGAAATTTAGCAACGCCTGAAAGCTCATACGGCGTTCTTCCTTACCCAAGAGGGTAAAAATCAAGAGTCAGAAGCCGGTTGGAAATAAAATTACTTTATCTTTAGTTAATATACCTCTTAACATCAACATAACAATGCTTATAAATATCTTAAACCTTGTAACATGTAGAAAATTTACACTTAATACAGAACATTAAAAAAGTTTAAATTAAGTTATTCATCAGAAAAGTCTTCAAACGTAAAATAAATTCGAGATCACACCTCTTCCTTCTCGGTTGAAATCCACCTACAAAAAGTGAGTGAATCAGACATGTCACAGGACTCCAGCCCTACCACCACCAGAAACGGAAGCCTGACATAGAAAAGGTTCTATGAAATTTCGTGTTCGACTTCTAGAGAACATATAGAAAACCGAACGAAAGCACGGAAAGCAAAAGCTCCACATATGATTTAATTGACCTTACCATTAATCGAGAAACATGTCCATGTTAGTATTTTATATTAGTCGTGATATTATCAATCGTCTTCCTGTCATGATTCATCATGGCGAAATGGTTCTGATGAAGTAAGTATAATGCATGAATACAATTGTTAAGTGCCTGTTTAATTGTCTTGTAGCAAAAAAGAATCCTGTGACTACTATCGAAATATTTTCTAACGGTACTTGAATGATTTAGTTGAAACGTCTCCGAACATTTCTTGCAAAAATTTCTGAAAAAAGTTGATAACTAATTGTTTGTAAGTTTTTTGAGTGAAAAAAAAATGGAAAGTGTTCATGTCAAAAATTTACTTAAAAAATATGACACCCATCCCTTTCCACAACCATTGGTGCCAGAATCTCAAATCTAAACTTAGTTTCTTAATCTAAAGAAAAGCTTGTTCTTGATCGGAGGATCATATTACTTGTGAGTAATTGTCCGGAAGAGAGTTTTTAATGTATTTTAGACAGACATTACGATATTTTACAGTTAATTGATTTAAAGCTGATGTAAGCTATATTGAACTCACTGGAAAACTGTTTAGTTCAGCAATAGAGTGCCGTTCTAATGATTTTAACTATCGGTATTTTTAGGATGAATTACACAGAGTAAATTTTTTACCGGTTCGAACTTACGTTCCTGAACGCGATCACTGGTTATGTAAAGTCAAAAAATTAATATGCTGCATGATGCATAGAAGAACTTATTGATAAAGTTTTATAAATTTGAAAACGTATTAAAAAGTTGTTCATACATTTTCAGCATGAAATCTACTTACGATCGTGACACAAATATTTCAAGAACTTTCAATCAAGTTGCGCCCAGGAAATTTCTGAGAGGTTTCAGCGATTTAAGAGAGTGGAAATATATGTAACAGAAAAATCCATAGCTTTAGAGAAAATTGTAACATTAGACAAAGATATTTATTTCCCAAATTTTCGCCGAGAATACGTGGTTTGAGATTGGTCCTGATCTTAATATTATCTGCACGGAGGTCTGAATAAAATAAAAGTCAAATATCGAGGCGTAAAAAAATATTAATCAAGTAATTAAAAATTATATAATTTTTTATTTCCCCATATAATACGCGAGTTCCTTTAAAAATCATTCGCGTCCTTGTTTACTTTACAAATAATTGAGACAACATCGTACCCTGTGCCAGACCGTTTGTTACGAAAGAATCACTTTCAATGTTTGGGAAGCTTAATGCGAACAATTGATACGGATTTCGGTTTCTTGATTGAAAACAATAGCAAAAAAAAAACATGTTGGAACCTGAATTTTGGGGAAATTTTGAACGATTTGTCAGTCAAACTAGACTAAATGATATGAGTATTTTTGTTTTATAATCATGAGTTCATAGTATTAGCACGTATCTTATGAATTCTCTACTTTCTACACAACTTTTGGAGTAGTGTCTTGTACTTTTCATTACTCTTATGCCGGAGGAAGTAATCTCAATGCCACAAGGTAAAGACACTAGACAAACTCCTCAACCGATGGATTTCTAATCCACATTTCACCCGATCCTGGAAAAACATTTCCATCGCTCTGCATGAGAGTTTAATTAGAAACAAAACTTGATTTTTGTGCAATCCTTAATGCAGCAACCACCCTAGAAATGTGAATTTTAGGTATACGTCAACTAATAACATTTTCTCTCATGCATTCTTCCACATAAACGGCGATGATTTTTTCTCCCATGTTTAGAATACAAAACAACGTACAAAAATTATCTGTAAGTATTTTAGATTAACGATAATTGATTTGATAGTTTATATTCGGATGGTAGATATGGGAGGGGGTTCAAAACTTCACGCTCCTCTCCCAAAATCAGACGCACAGTGAGAAAAAAACGAGGGTTCACCTCCTGACCGCAAAGTGGATCAACCAATCAGACCAAACGACCCTTTGTGGTAGCCTCGTCTTACATCGCACAACTGATTAAAAAATAGTGTTCAAATTTTACCATAAAACAGGCTAATTTGATTTTTTTTAGATTTTGACCCCTGATTCCTCTAAAAAAATCAATGCATCGTTTTTGTTCAACACATTTTGGTCTCTATGATTTTTCTGTGGAAAAGGCGACGACTAGTTAAAAAAATTCAACCATTTTCTACATAACATCATAAATTAGGTTCGTGAGAGGGGCATAAAAAACTGGTTTGAATTGCATCCTGATCATTTTTGTGATAATGATTAATGTGATCTCATCCACAGTTTTTTGTCTGCCTGTAAATTTTTCATGAGCATGGACTTACGAAGTAAAACAAAGTGAAGATTTCTCAGATACAAACTACTTGAAAAGTCGAATAGAAAGACCTTCACCCCGACATTATTTGAAATATGTGACAAAATTTCTTGCGGTAAATTTGACATTGGTGTCACCATTATCCGTGACGTCAGGAATGAAGGTTCTTCCTTCCACACCAGTGGCGTGGCGTGCTTTGCGATATATCGATTGATCTGCCATTTAAACATAGGATAAGAATCGAAAAACGGGGTGTTCGCAACGAACACCTTAATAATCGATTCTTTACCACAGTGTCAAATGGGAAAATATCGATAATCGATCATTCATGCCACGCCACTGTTTCGTGCGTACATGACTCACTCTAGACACGTGTACTTCTGATTGAGAAATCTCCTTTTGGAGCAACTGGTGCAGTCTGGAACTGAAAAAAAATCTCACCAATGTAAATGCTTCCTCACTTGGATGGAAGGATCAGGAATTATCAACTTTTATATAAGGAAAATTAAGCTGTGAGCTATTGCTCCCCCCCCCCCCCTCTGCCCNCCCTCTCTGCCCCCTCAAAAACGCATGACTCAAGAAAAATTACAAATAGATGCAAGGCTTCAACTTTAGTCTGATTTTGGGGAGTGGACAATCCGCTAGCGTTGCTCCTTCCGAGAGGCTGCGTCTCTGGAGAGTTTGGCTTCAGTGGCGTGGCGTGCTTTGCGATATATCGATTGATCTGCCATTTAAACCTATGGGAAAGGATCGATGACAGCGCAATAAACGATCACCTTAATAATCGATTCTTTACCACAGCTTCAAATAGGGAGACATCGATAATCGAACTTCAACGCCTCGCCACTGTTTGGCTTCTTGTACAAGATCCCATCCAAATCCTGATCATGTAAGAGACAGAGGGAGATAATGATGGATTAGGTTAGAGATCACTAGGGGTGCGTTTACACCTTCTCTCCATCCTCAATGCCGGAAGTGTGGATGTTCCGTTTCTTCATGACCATGTCCAAAGGTTTCTTGGCGCTGGTCTCGTGGACTTTTCCTTTCTGCAAGGATTTCGGACTTTCGGCCAGGCTAGACTTCTCGCCTGAAAATTAACATATTTCAAATTATGAGTTGATGGCAACGAAGGAATATTTATAAAGGGATGATCTCTGTTTATAATCCCTTGAACATACTTCAAATGTTTAATAATGGGTGAACCTTTGCTGCGGCCTGATTGTTAAAATTGATAGACAAAACGATGGACGAAGAAGACATAGGGAACATAAAGCGATCCTATTTGTTGATATGGGTGGTTGTTAGGGATTAAATGGGAAAATGATGGACTAATTATGGGGTCTCCGGCGGGTTGCCGTTATAGTTTGTCTATATTACTTACCTTACTTGTCCATTGCAACCACCCGCTTCTACTAAAACAATTATTTAAATTTAAGTTTTTCTTCTTTATCTATTGCTTTGTCTTTCAATTTTAATAATTCACCCGCTAGGGCAAAAAGAAAGAAAGAAAAAAAAAATTAAGTTCTATGGAAAATGGCTCGCAAATCGATACGAAAATTTGGAGCGCCGAAAGTACGAGTAGAAAGCTGTAATTTTTAAAGGCTCCTCAAAATTATTTGTATTTTAAGCTGTAACCTTTAATACCATTCTTCGGATTACTGTGACATTATGCGCGCTTTTCCTACTGTGTCCATCACCGTGTGCAGCGCGCAGCGTCGAAAGCTGAATTTTTAGTTTTGTTAGGCCAAAATTCACCGTGGTCGGTCGAATATATATTTTTGCCAAACATTTTTCGGAGATTTCATAGCTTCTTTTAAGCAAAAACACTTTTTATTGTTTGACTGCGATCAAAAATTTCAGGGCCCCTCGTTATTATCTACGTCGTCCTCCGACACATTAATGCCGTTAATTTTGGCATATTGATGACACTAGCGTTTAATTGATTTACTTAAACGCATTTGCTCTCAATGAAACTGGATGCAAATTAAGAAGATAGAATGAACGATGATGCAGGAAGGTTTTATGTAGATAGGTTTTTTTCGTTTGATTCATTTGTGCGTAGCTCCTTTTGGCGTGTAAAACGTCCATGCATTAGTGGTATATATTTTTTTTAAATCCTGGTCCTCTTGCTACACTGAGCCTGTACTAAAACTATTTTTATCGATATACGTTGTTAAGTGTTTAAGACTTTGGGAACTTACTTGATTTTGAACTCATACTGTTGCTGTTGCGATAAAATGATTGGTGAGAAAATCCCGAGTCCGGCGAATTGTCTCTTCCGAATCCCTCTCTTGCTGCAGAGGTCAATTCTGGATGTTCGTTCAAAGTGTCAGTCAAAGCAGCGACTAAAACATCTGCGGACAAATTGATGGATTGATCAAAATTGAAATTCATAGTTGATGGATGTATAACGCTGTATTAAGAAAATTGCATATTTTTCGCATGGAAAACACAATGGGATACCAGATAAAACTGCCGTTCACAGGAAAAACGTCGTATCTCCAATTAATACTCAGCATTTTTATTCCGCACATACTGTACTATTACGAGAAAACCTGATCATTAAGATGCTTTATTTTGTGAATTGGAATTCTCAGTGGTATGGCACAGTTATTTTAGAACTAAGAAGGATAAATGGTCGTTAGTTTTTCGGTAATAAATCATTTTTTCGGTAAAAGTCTGAAAAAAATTAGAATGGAGTTACGATGTCTTTGCTGAGGACGGTAGAAAAGCCCTTCGTCACCAGATTCCTCTTCAGAAGCTTACGTAAAAAAATGCTCAAACAATGAGGAGCTCAGGTAAAAGAATTTTTAATTAACAGTACTTTAATCCCATAAATACAAATATTTGTATAATGAGCGTATTTTTTGATCAGTATTAAAGATCAGTGTGTATTTTAATATGAACTGATTTCCGAACTTTCTGACGCGTTAATCACTGTCTACAGGAGCGAGGCGTAAATGATCGATTTGCGAACACCCAGTTTATCGATACTTTTCAAGAAAAAAGATAAAAGAAAAAGAAAAAAGAAAAAAAAGGAAAAAGAAAAAAGGAAAAAGAAAAAGGAAAAAGGAAAAAAGAAAAAAGAAAAAAGAAAAAAGAAAAAAGAAAAAAGAAAAAAGATAGAAGAAAAAAGAAAAAAGAAAAAAGAACACAGAACACAGAAAACAGATAAAAGAAAAAAGAAAAAAGAAAAAAGAAAAAAGAAAAATGCAAAACGTAAAAGGAAAAAGAAAACAGAAAATTGAAAACAAAACAGAAAATAGAAAACAGAAAAAACAAATAAGCAAAAAGAAAGGAAAGAAAACAATCTGATACGGAGATTATTTAACAAGGCGTCCTGGGAAAATTGTCTCTGTGTGCGGTATAGAAACTTCCTCAGAATGTGTGGAACTGGAGAAAGATGGAAGAAAGACAACCCCCATCAATTTTCCATGATGTTCGGACGTCACCGATTTCAATCATACGTGATCACGAAGAGCCGAGATTCCAATAGAAGCGGAAAACTTTGAGTTGTTCTTACCGAGAACTTTCTTTTCCAGCGTCCGGGAAATCCTGCCCTGCTCCGCTTCGCTTTCCAGGAAGTCCGTGAACTTTTGTAGAGCTTCCTGGGCTTCGGCGCTACCTAAAAAGAGACAAAAACGAAGAAGAAAATCAAACACGACGTTTTACGCCGAAACGAGGGCACGAGGGACTAGCATCCCCCGATCCGAAATGTAAACATTGCGCCAGTTGCGTCCACAGCTTATTATAAAATTAATAGGCAAATCGATAGACATAGCAGAGATCCCATTTTCAAGGAACTAGCTCCGAATTCCGGAACTTTTGAGATTTTTCCGAATGTTTCCCGGAACTTTTGAAATTCTCGAAATGTTCCGGAATGACTATCAATGTCTTGGCGGAACAGATGTTAGAATGTTAGAATACAGCTCAGCATGGGCAGCTGTGGAACGCAAGTGGATAACTCGAGTTTGGAACGCTGTGAGCGAAAGAAAAGGCAAAGCGCCTTCAGTTTTTGCGTAGGCAACATTGGCAAATCCAGGACACGAATAGTTGCATCAAGGCGCTGAAGTTAGAGTGGCGATTATTATAGTCTGCTCCGGTTGCACAGTGCTGTTATTATTCATTCGTGGAACAAACGCAGTACACGCAAGAAAGGCAGAATGACCCGTTTTTCATTTTCATTTTTTGTTTATAGCTTTCCCTATTAATTTCAACAGCTAGCCCGCAGGAGGTCAATTCTAAAATCGGAAAAAATATACTTGCAACCAGCTGGAAACATCATAATTATCTACGTGAAAGGAATTTTGTTTTAGATTTAAATCAATCGATATAGACTGATTTAGTGACTACGTCATTCGATATAATATCGAACTCTTGGTTCAAACGAAAACAAACTGAAATAACCTCATGTGCGAAATATTCATAAGTTCATTGTGTTAATTTATTACATTATTAAAAACGAGAACATTCGATTTTAAGAAACACCCGGACGCTTTTATCACCATGGTGCAAAGAGCGCGAGTGAGCGCGAATCAGAAACAGGGTTCTGTATTTGTTTACATTTGAACCAAGGGTTCGATATTATATCGAATGACGCAGCCACGAAATCAGTCTGTTGTCTATTCTACCATGCTAAGGAAGAACGCCGTATGAGCATCCGAGAGTTGCCAAAGTTCTTTCGATAAAATGTTTATTTTTGAGAAAAGTTGTAAAAATTTGTCCTTGAAAGTTTCAGACACTTAAGATCAAATTACAAACAAAATTATCTGAGAAATTGGCAGAAAAAATTCAAAAATTTGCCTGAAAATTAGTGATTTGCGAGAGGAAATTTGGCAACACCCGAAAGTTCATACGGCGTTCTTCCTTAGCACGGCAGTATTACTTTCGATCATGAGTATCTGCACTTATTTAACATTTATTTATGCAGAAAACCGTAGTATTGCCAATTTGAAGAATTCTCTCAGAGTGTCACCGTTAAGGAATCCATTCGAGCGGAATTTTTGTTGCGATGAGATGTGCTATGTGCATACACCGTGATAACGATAAGAACTTTCTTAAACTTTCCTCCCTTCAAAGAGATCGATTGAAGAAGACAGTGGGCGATGTCTTTTCAAGTCGCAACACGAACTCCTTCATAATGCAACTTCAACTACTGGGACCGCAGGTGTTCGGCAGTCCAACTGAGAACTCAGCCAAAGTTTCTTGGGAAGCGTGCACACTTTTTCAATACTCGCCGCCTGTCCTCTGTGCTCGTTTTCGTCTATTGATTGCCAGGAATAATGACGTTATATTTTCTTTTCGTCGCTTGGTGGAACGATATGGGGAAGTTCACAGCACCGAAAAAAAATTGAAGTTAATTTAACATTCTGGATGTAAAAAAAGTGTGCGAGAACTTACAAAATGCTAAAATACCGGCCACAGCAGTTACTTCAGCAATGCCAAGATGTAAAATTAAGTGCTGTGGCGGGTAATTCAGCATTTATAAGTTCTCGCACACTTTTTTTACATTCAGAATGTTAATTTAACTTCCCTTTTTTTTCGGTGAGGTATTGGTCGATAATACGTGACATCCTCAATGTGATGGTCGAATTTTACATTTTCAAAAAACAAATGCCAGCCTTTGGTTTTATCATTTTAATTTTTTGAAGGCAGGAAGGGAGGAGGAACTTCGCAAAACTTTCGCGTACGAAACTTGACTTTGAGGAAAAATTATTAAAATTTTGCAAATTTCCGAAGTCTCAATCACCAAAATACGACTCCTTGCGCGGCAGCGATTTTCGCAAGTTGGTCGCATTGGATTGATAGCAGTGGCGAGGCGTGAATAATCGATTATCGATATTTCCCCATTTGAAGCTATGGTAAAGAATCGATTATTGGGGCGTTCGCTGCGAACACCCTCTTTATCGATCCTTTTCCATATAGGTTTATATGACAGATCAATCGATATATCGCAAAGCACGCCTCGCCACTGATTGATAGCATATAGCAAAAAGGAACCAGCGCTTAATTACAGTGTTTTCAAAATCGTACAAATTCTTTTTTTCTTTTAAAAATACTAAGTATATGTACAGTGTTAAAATTTACACGATTATTTCCCATTAAAATTGACAATTTTCTGGTGGGATGCAGAAACTATTTGCTATTTCGGAAGATTTTTTAGATAATTATGAAGAAGCAACATTTTAACAACATTGTAATTGCCTTTTTGCTAAATGCGGTCCAATTTATGTTTGCAATAATCAAATAATCAAGGGTTATAGAGAGAGTTATGACAACACAGCTCATGGATTTTACAAACGGGAATAAAGATTACACAAATCGGACGTTTCTGGTAATCTTTGATCAGCCCATTCCCGAATTCCTATCTCTGTTCCCTCTCTCATTCCATTTGTTCCTTGCCGTACCCCCAATGCCCCGGTCCATTCTAGTTTATAATCTTTGCGATTGGTGGAACTGTAATCTTTATTCCCGTTTGCGACACTGTAAAGACCTAAAATATGGGAACCAATCAGAAATGGATTCGCATCGTCTTAACTCTCGGTATGAAGGGAATTTAATCAAGGGAAATTGCCTCTCTTTAAATCGATTATTTATGGTGTTAAATGGAGGGGAACTACGTTACTAACTGGCAAAATTCATCATTGTCGTTGCCGCGCAAAGTCGACTCATCGCTAAGGCATATATTGAAGGAAGTTATACTTACTTCGTCGGAGAGTCTGAGTGAACATGACTTTGGCTAACTGGTAGACCATATCCTCCATCGAGTACTCGTTGTACAGGAAGTCGGCAACTTTAAGCTTTTCCAATACTTCCTCGTAGTCTTCATCCGACGTCGGTGCTGCTTGTTTGGTTCGCGGATCTGTACAGAAAGTTCAGAAGTTGATGCTTTTAATCAGTATGTTCGACCCACATTTATATGCAAAATAATAAAAAAAGCGACAGCGCGTGTAATTACAAGATGTAGATAACACTAGTGTATGGTGCTGCGGGAATGTAACGATATTATATTGGGGCATTTGCCGAAAGCAAATTGAAGTGTAATTCTTTCTTTTTTTTGCGTAAGAGTGCAAGTCCATGAAATATTTTGAAACTGTCACAGAATGAACAGCCAAGAATACTTTGACAAAAACGGAAATATTAGGACACTTTAAAGAAAATTTTTGGAAATTTTCCTTCTGGCGATTCCATGAAAATTGGCAAAAAGTGGATATTCGATCTAAATTCATTGTACCGCTTCTAGGTGAGACAGATTGCCTCAATTTGAATGATAATCGATTGTTTAACATTCACATAAATGGAAGAAAAATAGTACTACCAACTTGCAAGAATGGCCACAGAATTTTACTAAACGCGGTTGGTCGTAAAGGTAACATTTTCCTAACCATGGAATTTTCCCACTTGTCTGTTCATGTATTAATAAACTTTCCCTGGTAATAACTTGGAAATATTGCAAGGAAACGATGCCCTTATGCAAAAAAGCGATTCGATTTTCAATCAATTCCATTAGACAATAGTATTATTGATTAATTGCAAGCGCTTTCATTTTTCTACTTCCTACATAAAATAAGGTTTCTTCCTCCATAGATCAACCCTCACAAGTCTTTAGAAAATGATTCCCCCTTTCACTGAATATAACTAACACTAGAACTGCATTTAATAACCCCGGGGGATTTCGTTTCCCGCAACGCTGCGCTGTGTGACATCCTCAGAGCAAAAAAAAAACCATTCATTCCCCTCCCCCTTTGCACACACAACGGTCTATCCTACTTTTTGTTTTTAAGTCAAAAGCTTCACCTACAAAACTAAATCCTCTCTGACGTGAATGGCAAATACTATTAGTGTCATCGAAATGCGTGGTGTGAAGATTGAAAAATGCCAAATTTCCTGCTGAAATCTGGGTTTTCGTACACTTTCAAGTTATAGATAAATGATTCACAGATCAGCACGTTGTCATGTCAAGTCAATGTACCCAACCCCTTAATTGTATGAGAAAAGGCTTTACGATGCTCCGTAAGGAGTAGAGGGGGTTTGATGCAAGTTTTTCGAGTACATAGTGTGCGTTAAAAGCGTGAATGTGAATTTTTCTTGATGGAGAAAAAACTTATCAGGTCACCCCCCTCCCCCGGCTTTACCCCAAAATGCCCTATCTCAAACAATCAGGAAGGTCAAATAGACCAAACTACGGTATTGGATGATAGTTCTTACCATTTATAAAAGAAGAGTAGTCGCTTTTCTTCTCATAGTTCTGGAGTCGCATCTGTGCTCTGATATCTTTTAGATCTACTGAGGAATGTGGACTCTGCAGTTCTTCTCTGTACCTCTCGGCAAGCCCTAAAATTTTCTCTAGTTGTCGGTTCTTCTCCTGCAGAAAAAAAGAAAGAAAGAAGTGTTTAGAGAGAGAGTTTTAAAGAAGTGAGAAGAAAATGAAACGCTCCAACGTAAACGTTGTTGATAAATCGCTTGTCAAAAGTGGCATAATTTAGAAAAAAATAGAGAAAAGGATTCAAGACAAGACCGTAAGGCAGCATTCCATCAGATTTGTCAAATAAGCTCGATGGAAATGGCGTATCAACCGCAAAATCATTTAACCCTAATTGTACCTGTTAGAACTATTTTCCTCCGTTCAATCTCAAGAGCTAATGTCAAATGATCAAATCGTGCCATCAATATATCAAGTTCAAGTGCTGCGATTGGTCCAAGTCATCGAATAAGCCAATCACAACACCTGACCCCGAAGGTTCATTTGATCGTGTGACATTGGTTGATGAGACTTGGTTTTTTTCTGTTAAATTGGATTTTTTTGGCAAATTTTTCATATTTACACGGAGACCACCAGTCTCATGACAGTGATCAAATCGTGCCATCAATATATCAAGTTCAAGTGCTGCGATTGGTCCAAGTCATCGAATAAGCCAATCACAATACCTGACCTTGAAGGTTCATTTGATCGCGTGACATCGGCAGATGAGACTTGGTTTTTTTCTGTTAAATTGGATTTGTCTGGTTTCAACATTTCGTCAACGATTTTTTGTCCGCGCACCTGTTTTTTCCAGTAATTAACGTCCACGCGTTTTTTTTGCACGGGAGTTTTGGTCCACATGTAAATACAAACGACAATTCCTTACGACGTCTTTGGATGAACATATATAATGTCTTGGAAGAATGAGGGGTTGCTTGTTTTTTTGTTTTGTCTGTTTGGTCCAACGGAGAATGATATGTAGTTGAGAGTTTTGGTAAAAATGGGAGAGCGTCAATTCCATGATACAAAATTCATTAAAACTCTCAACACCTCTTTGGTGTAACAGGACTTAATTATCTTTCAAGAAATTCCCACCTTGTTATCCCTGAACCGAATAAACCTCTATAGTTGCCTCAGTTAAAGGCTCTTAGATTTTTCCTGTGTACGATGAGTATCTTGATTTATTTTGCGAGGAAAGATCTGTAATTTTAAAGGATGCCTGTCATTCTTAATCGTTCAATTTCGTATAATACTGTGCAACACCTCTGTTGTGAAATAGTTGCTGCAGGCGCCACCGCACGGCGGGTGAGCGGCCAGCTCGAAACGGGCATTGGCGCCTGCAAACCTAAGTGGATACTTCAAGCATTGTGCAATGCGTGAAGTATCCACTTAGGTTTGTAGGCGCCAGTGACCCTCTCGCGCTGGCAGCACACCGCTCCGCTCTGTTCGGCTTTAATATTTATACTCGCATAGTCAGCGTTTTTTAACTTATGATTTTGAAATGTTAGCACACTCTGCATTGATTATTCTCATTTAAATTGATTGGAAAAAAATATGTATCAATTTATCAAAACAGAATAATAATATAATATGTTTGTTTTTTAAATATTGGTGGTTCTAGGACAGTTTTGGATTTTTTCTTCCAATTTTCAGAAAATTGCATTTGCAAATTATTGTGTAGTGTCTGAACATTTCAATGGAAAAAAATTATTAACTTTCGTCGGAAATAAATATTTGAAGAAGGGAAACTGTGGCAATGACAAAATGTTGATTCGAAGTTTTTACTCGGCACGACGCTAAGATTCCCCGTTCAAAACGAGCTGCTCGGAATGGAATCAGGCAAAGCAGCTGTCAAAATCCCGTGGCCTCTCGTTATAATGCCGTGAAAGGGGGAATTTTCCGTCGATGAAAGGCATCGGATATATCTGTGAGGCACGTTCCACGCCGAAATACTGCGCAATGATGGTTTTATGACTGACTCCTTCTCACCGCGACCCCCGAGGATAAACCTAGCGTGGGAGTCCCTTCCGAATCCCCCTTCGTCCCCCACC
>NW_017554870.1:212172-283598 GCF_001854935.1 Bemisia tabaci
CACCCCCCCTTTCGTACCCCACCGTCCCCCCTTGATATTATCACTCGTTATTATCTGTAACACGCTCGTTATGACCTTCCGATCGTTCCGCCGTCGCGTCGCACAATGGGTCGATTCAATAAGAGAGGTCGGACAAATTTCGGAAACTTTTGACGCTGATAACTCCGTTTATACAATTTTTTAGGTTCTCTAAGTGGTTTCATTGGTTTTCTCGTAAAATTTTCTGCTAGTTGCACCCCTTGAAGTTTAAAATGTGACAAAACAAACATTAAAATTTGCAGTTTTAGTCAAAACCCCCCCCCCCCTTGATATTATCACTCGTTATTATCTGTAACACGCTCGTTATGACCTTCTGATCGTTCCGCCGTCGCGTCGCACAATGGGTCGATTCAATAAGAGAGGTTGGACAAAATTTTGGAAATTTTTAACGCTGATAACTCCGTTTAAACACAACTTTGAGGTTCTCAAAGTGGTTTCATTGGTTTCCTCGTAAAATTTTCTACCAGAAGTACCTCTTGAAGTTTAAACTGTGACGATACAATCATTAAAATTTGCAGTTTTAGTCAAAAATTTAATGTCCGAACTCTCTAATGGACTCGGTCCACTGTGCGTCGGCGGAAAATCTGGAGCGCCAGTCACTCGCCGCCCCGTTTTCACTTTCAGCAGAATGACTTCCTATCCTGACCTGTACAAGTGGTTCCCCCTTTTCCGGTTTCCTTTTAGATAGAACACCTTCACAACGAGAGGCTAAGTAACATTTTTTAACGGAAAAATTGCGATGATTTGATATTAATTTGCGACTTTTAACGATTTTTTTGGCGATAAAGTCACTAGAATCATCAGCATCGGAGTGTTTGAAATGAAAAAGTTGTGCTTTTTGGAAATTAAGTTGCGACTTTTAAACGATTTTTTGGCGATGAAATCGCGACGATCATCAACATCTGAGTATCTGGCATTCATCAAAGGAAATATATCGATATTTTGAAATCAAGTTGATAATTTTTAACGATATTTTGGTGATAAAGTCGCTGGAATCATCAACAGCTGAACGATTATCTTCGATTTTGTCGCAATTGTATCTCTTTCAAATCGCGTTCGATAAAATCGAAATTTTATTTAGCTCTCGTTCGAGAGCAGTGAGTAAAAAATTAAGTTCTGAAGAAGAAACCTATTACTGATCGACTGATGGAAATTGGATCAAATTAGCCCTCCATTTTTCGTAGATTTTTCATTAATCATCTGAAACACCATTATTCGTCATCTGAGTAGTAGAAAATCGACGGATTTTGCCTATTGTTGTATAAAAGAAAGAACTTATTCATTTTAAGTTCGGCAGACTTTGTCTCATCTGCATACTTGCTCACATATTTTTTCAATAGATAACGTACCAATTGTAAATGTAGACGTTGGTAAAGTGAACAAAAGAGTAAGGAGAAGAGGATAAACCAAAAACAAACGAACTAAATAAATGAAAAAAACTGAGAGAATAAGAAATAAATACTGGTTTTATATTAAGTATATTTACATTTAAAAAAAAGTGATTAAAATGTGTCTTAAATTAAGCCGTATCTAAAATTAGAGTCATTAATATTGGGGTACGATGGTATAGAGATTAAAGGGCTTGGGTGCATCACATAGGCTTAAATGTAGGACAAACGGGAGTGATTCCAAAACTTTTGAAATTCCAAAGGAAGGCAGGACGTGGAATGAAAAAGTTGTCATAAATTTTGGCATCTACAGGGCGAACAGAGGCTGTGGGGGAACAGAAGTTGTAACATGCATTAAAAATAATAAAATAAAATAAAACTTAAATTCATACAAGGAAATGACTAGGCAAGAAGAAAAATTTCAAGGATGATAGCCTCTTTAGTAAGCCTAGAATCTAGTTCTACCTACTGTCTAGGCTCTACTTACTATGGCTAAAAAAACTGCCTAGGCATTTGACAAAATGCCTGATTTCACTATTTGCCTGCGACATATTTACGACCAATTGAAGATTATCGCAATATTTGATTTGTTCACTTATTTTCTAATATATTTCAAGTTTCATCATGCCCTCTAACGCACGTCAACATTCAAGTTCAGTTACATGTACATTGTGCCCGATGTTCAGAACCGTCAGAGGCTTTCAATTTGTTTGACTGAACTTTTCTCGGGTTTTTGTAAGCACCAGAGAGAAAAGAACACAAAAAGACGACAATACGCTCTCGCACCAGAGAGAAACCGATTTTCCGAAGCTATTTGCATTCGTAAATGGGCCTTATCTCGTCTTCTTTTCTTCCATTTCCTCATTCACAGCTTCTCAAAAGACGTTAAAGACTTGCTATTTCGACGTTAAAAAGTGCATTTATGCACCCTGCAACAGTTTCATGACCGCAATAACGAGGGGTTGTGAGAGAAATCGTCGCCCCTTTGACGTAAGAGCGCATCTCGATTTCCACGTGAACCCTGTTTTCTATATGACTCTACGCTTTCCACGGCTCATGTGAAAATCACGTCACGTCCTTACGTCAGAGGAGTGACGAATGAGGATTGAGGGAGAAGAGAAAAAGCATAAAAGTTGCAGGGAGTTGCCACACGATAAGGAACCGTTTTATAAATTCTCTTTATTGAGTACCTAACCATTTTTGCATGTTTTTTACGTCACGTTCTTTGCCGGTTTCGGTTTTAAACACAACTAATCGCACTTTATCTATCTTTTTCTTTTAGTTCAATGATTTTCTCCATGTTAGACTAAAAAAGGATTCTAAAAAAAGCCATAGAGAAAAAAATGAGATGGACGCATTTCGAGCATCTTGGATTTTGTCCATGACGTTGGTAGGTACAGACGCCTTTTGTCATCAATTTTTGTAAATTTTATGGAAAAAGTCATTCTACAAAGTGTTTGAAATTATAATTTGAGTTGAAATAAGCAAAATAAACTGAGGTTTTAGTCCGCTTTTCATACTTGAATTTTGGATTTTGCTGAAAAATCGACGTCATATTGTACCTACTTACGTTACGGGGTAACAAACCCTCAAAATGTGCGACCACCTCCTTCTGTTTCTATAAGTCAGAACGCGATTTTCTGACGCTGAATAGACCCATTGTAACCACTTCATATCAAACAGTGTCTCGTTGCGTTTCTAGACCCTGATTAAAATATCTTGAGGATTATCCTAGGTTTTTTTTTTTTGTAAATAATGCAACATAGAATAAAAGGAGGTCAAGTTGTTCTTTACTGTGAGCCGCACAGGATGCGATGGAGTGGAAAACCTTTCGTCTGTTTTAAGTTGCACTTTTACATTAACTCAACACCCGACTCCCGCTAACAGGTTTCCGCATTTGTAAGTTTTGCGTTCAAGTCGCATTTATTAATTCAATTTACGACGCGAACAATGAAAACAATTTAAACGGTTTTAAAGCAAGCTCGGGAAGCATTTTAGGAAGCTGCATGAAAGTTCGCAGCGCATTTTATGCTCACTATCCGACGGTCTTTCCGAAGGGCTCTCCATTTTTACTCGGCTGAAACATCAAGCGATTCTATAAATATTTATATTCCGCGAATAAAGTATTTCAACTTCATACAAAAAGTTATCAACCAACTTTCTTTACTTAGTCCAAGAGTTAGACCGGTGCACCAGAATATAGGCTGAAACCTGATTTGAATCGGACATTTTAACCCCCTCATAAAAAATAAGTGATCAAGAATGAAAAATTCAGATATTTTAGAATTTTTTCCAGAAATTTTAAGATATTTTTGATTAAATTGCGCACGAAATTGTCTGAAAATTTTGGGGAACAGTATTCATAATTTTCCCTGTAAATTCGGTCTTTATCGAAGGAAATTTATCAACGTCTGAAGGCTCATACGGCGTTCTTCCTTAGCACGGCAGAAAAGCCTAGTATGAAGGTCTATTTGACAGTACACGAACGAGGCTCATCAAAAAAAAGTCACAACCACCAGGCACTTTCAATTACTCACCTACACCGATTCGGACCATCAATCAACGAAATACACAATCCGCGATCTTCACCGGTCATCGCATCCATATTGAGGTATATTTTCGGAAATAATCCCTCTGTAATAAATTCCATGGAACCATTCACATCTCGATTATTCCAACTCTTTGTCTCTGTGCGGACAAATAACTGCACTGATGAAACCGACCTCAAGCTTTCGAACGTGATGGGCACGGTGTCTCACGGATTGAGAGCCCGATTGATGGAGTTTTATTTTTTACCCCGACGCACAATGGGAAAGTTTGGACAGGATGCGAACCGGACATTTTTGAGAGTTGAGGTCGCTCTCTCACCAGCCGACTGATAATTGCAATGGAGAATTTGCATGCAAATTGTTTATTGCTTCGTCTGAAAGTGCTTAAAGAGCTGATTTCGCAGCATCTTTTATGATTTTTTTCTGAAATGGCAGACGGTATAAAAATAGATTTAAAAGTAAAGAAATGCACTGCCTAGTGGCGCCATCTGGCGGCATTTCCCATTTAAACACACGCATTTTAGCAGATTGGAGCATTTTATCATATCTTCTCCCATCATTGTTCAATTCATGAACCGAGGGTCTCCTCGTGTTCAGTTCACTCAGTAGATTCCACTTAAACACGAAATTCATCAAATTTCAGACACCTGCAAATTCTCTATTGATAGACAAAGCGACAGACAAAGAAGACTGAGGGAGTATGGAGCGATCCTATTGGTTGAACAGGTTGATTACTATAGATTAAGGAGAAATTGATGGACAAACTATCGGGTCTATCGTAGGTTGCCGTTAGTTAGTCTACTACTTATCTCTTATGTCCATTACAACCACCCGCTTCCACCAATAGAATCCCTCCATATCCCTTTTGTCATCTTTGTCTACAGCTTTCCCTATCAATTTCAACCAACAGCCCGCAGTTTTGGACGAAATTTTCATGTATGACTTCTCACATTGGCTTTTTCCACTGTGCGACCCGACAGAGGAAAGAGGATCAAGGTTTTATCTATTATTATCATCGATTATAACCATGCGGTCATCCCTGAATTGATGCGTCATTCTTGTTCGTCGCATTTTCCGTAATTAAATCCCTGGGACTGAGCCCACGCAATACTAATTGATATGACGATTTTTCCCTCACTCTTGCCTCCCCTCTTCCCTTCTTTCTCCCTCTCTCTCTCCCTCCCTCTCTCTTACCCTGCCTCTTTTTTCTATCAATTTGATGAATGGTTCTCGATCACAATGACGTTTCAGCAGAGTTTTTTCGAATCTATTCTTTGCGAGATAGAGTCGTACTTTAATCTGAGACAATCAGAAACGGGGAAAAAATCAACTAAAATGTTTTAAAATTTTGCAAATTTATGACCGGATCTGTCAAAACGTCCTTACCCTCTGAGAGAACATTTTCCTTTGGTTTTTGCTAACACCTAGAAAACGTGTTTTCACGACCTAAATATTTTTACCTTGGAACTTCAGAACTATTATCTCCTTCGATGTTTGGGATTTTAGGGTCAAAACCACACCAACAGTAGCAGATTTTCTCTCTTCATGCGTTTGTAAAAAGTAAAGGAACATGTTCTCACGGTAGATTTGGTTCCTTTTCACAAATTCTGTCACATTTTACCGCGAAATTTAATTCACCGTTTATTAGGTTTTCGAAAATTGGCATTTTCGCTTTCAATCGTATAAAAACATTCTCTTGAAAGAAGCAGTGGTGAAGAGTGAATAATCGAGAATAAATATTTCCCTATTTGAAGCTAGGGTAATGGATCGATTATTGAGGTGTTCGTTGCAAACACCCTGTTTATCGATCCTTTTTCATAGGTTTGAATGACAGATCAATCGATGAATCGCAAAGCACGCCACGCCTTTGGAGACAAGAAAGAGAGAAACCTTGTGCGTAAAAACCGACGAAAATTTAAAACTATTAAATATCCATTTACGTGTACAGTCAAGCGTAGACCACAGCATAGACCGTTCATAATTTACAAAGATAATTTAGGAATTTAGGAGAGAGGATTTATTTACAGAGAATCCGAATTCCGAACCTTAAATTCAAGTGACCTGTAAAAGTAGGTAGTGCGTAAAGAGTTCGTGCTTTCAGTGTGATGATATAAAGTAAAAAAGGAATTTTCATGCGGGAATATACTTACTCTGTTTCGCTCCTCATTTTTGTACTTATTGTAGTCATTGTAATGAAGCTGAAGGTAATCTAGATTGAATTGAATATCTTGCAAAAACGAGATTGCTTCCTCTCGTGTCATCTGTAAGTAGAACAACAAAATCGACTCCATTAATTTACAGGAATAGATGGAATTCGTTTCAAGACCATGCTAACATTGAAAAATAAGAAACATAAAGAAAAATAAGGAAAATTAGGAAAACTAATAAATATAAAAAAATGGAAAATAAGGAAAATTAAGAAAAAGAGTAATAATAAAGAAAAAGAGTAAAAATAAAGAAAAAGAGTAAAAATAAAGAAAAAAATTAAAAATAAAGAAAAAGAGTAAAAATAAAGAAAAACAAGCAGTGAACTCCAACACAATGTGTTGATAAGGCGCGTCATTAACTCGCACATATCAACCCCTTTAGTTTTCATTTACAGAGATTTCAAAATAGGCAAACAGCATAAAAAGAGAATTCACGATCCAACACTGCGAGGTCAAAGACGCACCTTGACGAGACCGTGTATTGTGAAAGTAGAAAGCTATTCGATCGAATTTAAGTTTTTTGATCTGCCTCAAGCAAAATCTTATCAGATTCTTGAAGAAAAGTGCTACGGAATAATTTAAGCGAAGAAAGGAAAAATTCTGTCGAACTCCTAGAAGATAAAGTCGATTTAAAGGTATTTTGGGGCTAAAATACCCAAATCACCGGTAGTAAAAATCCCGTTATATTATTGAAAAGAAATTGACTCGATATAAATGCAATTGCATTAAATACGTCTTGATTTTGTTATTTTAAACGTCTTTCCATGCAAAGAAGTTCAACCATGTCGTTGCTTTATTCATTCATGAATTGAAAGTAAGCAATCTACATCCCGAAAATCTACTGATTTGCCGTAAAAAATTGCAGAAACTTGATATACCAGGTCGATGCACCCACTCGTTGAATTTACCAACCAATTTTGTGAGTGCAAATGTGTAAGAATCAATATGCTATAGTCATTTTGGGTGCATTTATTTTTCATGAAACAATAATAATTTCAATCCCGAAAAACCATCAATTTTCCGTATAAAATCGAAAAAATCAAAATATGTCAACTCCCCGACGTGAAAATTAGATTCTACGTATGTAAAATGTAAATACTTATGTATCGATATGCTGAACAGAACTATGTGTGGACAGTCAGAAGCCCGCGGCAACATTAATTCAACAGAAAAACTGTAAAAATTAGATAGGATTTTAGCCGCTTTGCCCGCCTCTCCTCGCTACTTACAACAAACCGTTCTTATACTCATCTCAAAATTTTTCTCAGAGCTTTGGGTTATTATCAGCTTCCATTTAAACTCCGGTTCGATGGCCGAATCGGCTGCCAAAAAAGCAAGCCACTGTTGAGGGGTTCTATGAGAAATTCGTGATATTATCGGCTCTCAGGAAATCACCCCATGGCTAAAATTGGTGGTATAAATGTTTAAGTGCTTAAAATAATCGTATTCAAGAAACTAAGGAATTAAACTATGGAGTCAATTTCTTTTTAATAATATAACGAATTTACTACCGGTGATTTAGCTATTATAGCCCCAGAATACTTTTAAAGCGCCTTTGCGTTCCAGAATCTCGACGGAATTTTTTTTTTTTTTTTTTTTGCTTAAACGATTCAAGAAACATTGTAGTTAAAAATATAAAGATTTTTCGATTTGGACGTATGAAAAATGTTTAACTCGTTCAGGCACACCGTGTATTGTATGGAGTACTGCTGTTATTCGACCGTTGTCTTCAGGTCAAAATTCTTACAAAGAAGCCCCTTGCAAGAGGCAAATTTTTTGTAATTTCTCCCAGTTTTTTCAGCGTTAGGTATATAAATGAATTGTTTGTCAAATTTTGAGGTCAATTATATTTAATTGTAATTTATACTTTCTTTTTTTCCCCTTCATTTTATTTTTCGTATCGAGGAGTCGAGGTTTTGTTGATTTCTTCGGATTTCGATTACTGTAACTTCTCTTCTATTCGGCCGATTTTTATGAATGAGGTCTCTTTTTATTTGTGTTTTAACGGAGAGTAAGGAAAAAATTGCTAAATACATGCGAAACAATTTTTTTTGAAAATTGGATGAATCCTAGCGTGACGGTGAAATGGTTAATGAAGCGTGAGTAATTGGGGTACGGGTATCGGCCGCGTTGGGACCCAAGGCCCATTGTTCTTCGTGACGCCGACGCAGTGATCAGGAGCGTGGGGACGAGAGGGCTTAGTGGACTCCTGTATGAGCCACGTTTAGCAAATGGTCTAATGAGTCTCGAGGCTCATCACAGATTGCACTTACCACTATCCTGGTGGCCCCGGCTATCAGAGCAAGGAGTACCAACTTTTGAAAAGGATAACAGTGTTGTGGAGATATGTCAAAGCAACGTTGTGAACAAAACGGAGTGAGTGAAATTCTCATTCAAGGAGTGCCGAACTGGTCAGCCATCCTCGAATCAGTTCGCTTGCTTCCGCTTATATATGCATATTTTAAATCAGCGCGCCCCATTCTAAGGTTTTTTTAAAAAAAACCAAGAAACGTAGACTCTTGGTATTCATTACACATAAACTAGCGAGCCCCAGAATGAGAAACAAATTTTAATCATTATTATTGACGGATTAGTAAACTTTTTACACGCTTTGGAAAATCTCAGAAGTTCGCGGTAGTCACTTTTCGGTAAGGAACTAGGGGACTCGGTTATTGTATCGAGGGGGGGGTCGAAACGATCGCAAAGGCGGTATACTACGTATACGCGCCAAAAGTAAAAATAAAGAAAGAGGAAAAATGAAGAAAAAAAAGAAGAAATGGAGGGGGAGAATATGAAGAGGAATAATGAGAAAAGGAAGCATTTGAAGAAAAATAAGAAGAGGACGTAAAAAAGACACGAAGGGTCACACAAACTTACCAATCCTTGTTTTAGGTATTCTTCAACAGCCATTGTGACTCCTTTCTCATCGCCTGTCCAGAATACATACTCAGCAACATCCAGAGGTGAGTATTGCGCATTCAAAGGTAATGGAGTCTTAGTAAAACCATCCATTTGTGACAGAGGGAACTAAAACAAACAAATTAGAAAAATATACATTAGAGTTTACAAGGGACGAATAACACTCCTCTGTCTAACGAGAGGGTGTCTAAAACTGGAAAGTGAAGATGCCCCTGCTGTCCTCAGATTTGGTTCACCAGTTTTAAGCTCTCTTAAGCTGTTTGCGAATACAAATACGGTCCTGAAAGGATTGACACGAGTTGTGGCGTGCTTTGCGATATATCGATTAATCTACTATTTAAACATATGGAAAAAGATCGATAAACAGGATGTTCGCAACGAACACCTTGAGAATCGATTCTTCACCTCAGTTTCAAACGGAGAAATATCGATAGTCGATCATTCACGCCTCGCAGCTATCTTCTAACGTAGGTTACTCTAGCTCTAACAATGGCGGAATGTAAGTTCTGTGGTTGTAACTCAAGTTCAATTAAAGTGCTGCCGTGAAGAACACCGTATGAACATTTGAGAGTTGTCAAATTTCCCTAGATAAAACATGTATTTTTGACAACATTCGTGCATATTTTCCTTGAAATGGAGATGTTGCATGTGTGAGGGATTTGCGATTTGATCATTGATTCTTATGTAAAAAATCGCGAGAAACACGATGGTGCCACTGGTTTTCTCTAAAATCAACTCCCAAGCTCAAAAAAAGCTCTCAAAGTTGAGGTGAAAATGGCCGGGGACATCTCACGCTATCCTGAGAGGGCTGCCACTTTATTTGGGGACTCCAAATCCAAAAACACGGCAACCCTGCTAATGTATTTGCTCCCTATCTTTGCATGGAGAGTTCGTTTTGATGTAGAGGTGGACTCTCAGGATAGCGTGGGATATCCCCTCTATTACGCCGTCAACTTTGAGAGCTTTTCTTGAGCTTGGGAGTTGATTTCAGGGAAAACCAGTGGCACCATTATGTTTCTCGCGAACTTTTACATAAAAATCAGTAGTCAAATCGCTAATTCCTCACGCATGTGCAACATCTCCATTCTCAGATATTTTAGATTAAATTGCGTACATAATTGTCTGAAAGCTTTGGAAAATGATATTCACAATTTTCCCAGGAGGGAAACTTTTTCGGAGGGAACTTGGCATCGTTCTTAGGCTCATATATTGTTCTTCCTCAGCACGGCGGAGTAGGTATCAGACGTAGGTTCCCAACGGAGGAGTAAATATCGGAAAGGTAACGGGTGGGACGATCACTCTTGAACCCCATTGACCAAAGTCGAAAGAAAAACGGTCGTCGGTTTCGGTGAGCTGTAATCCCTCCTCTCGAAGCTTAACTACATCGCGGGAATCGCGGAGTGCGAGATGTGTCTGAAGGTGGCGGCTGATAAGTATCCTTCAAACACCGACTCCACTCAGACCACTCGTGGGTTTTACTTTCTGGATTTCTCGACGGATGCCCGACAATTGAGCTTCAGCGGAATTTTCCTTGCTTTGCGATTGATTCACTTTGGCTCTCCGAATTTTGGTAGAGTCCCTTTATACCCAGAGTTACGACAACTCACTTTTGGTTGGGCTGAAAGTGGCCTATGAAAAATCCAATTCTGATTGGTTCTCGCTCATGGAGTCACAACCAAGTGCACCAAGATGGCGGTAACTCGAATGTGAACAAAAATAAGAAAAATATTACCTAATTGTGGTTTATCAAGAGTAAATTGTTATTTCTATCGGTCCAAAATGAAAATAGATTAAGCAATTATTCACAAACCAATCTCATTTTCTTTTTAATTGATCATATTTGTTGATAGTGTTGTTTTGGGATGACAGACATCGCAGAATTGCTTATCCTTATCCCTCAATATCGTTCGTTTGGGTGCACTCGTTTGTGCCATCATGGCCAGCCAAGGCCGGCTGCCAGTCAGCTGATAATCGAGTTGTCTTAACTCTGGGTATAAAGGGACTCTAAATTTTGGCACTTAGGACTGAGAATCTTGACTTCAGTTCCACAGATCACCTGAATTTTGTGGGACATTACCGTGTGGACTTAATGATGCTTTTGCAAAAAATTGGTAAAAAAGAAATACAAGCGATTGAAATGGGCCCATTGCATACTTCAGCCAGAGCAGAAAGTGGAGTTGTTTCTTTTAGAAAATGGCTCAAAAATCACAATGAATGCATCAGGAAAGTCTGATATTCGCTCCTAATTCCACAATCTACGCACGAAATACCTATACGTTCTTTTAAGCTTCCCGCTTTAAAAACGATATCATGGCACAGATGAACACGCGAGGAGTTGTTCCGTCCAACCCTTGGACCGCTACACAAGATAAGAATTTAAGCAATCTGATACATGTTTCCAAACCAGAATTTCACTTCGAACGAAAATTACTGAAACCAACTCCTAACGAAGATATGAAAGTTTTCATTTCACATTGGTTACGAGGAAACTGCCCGCTCACATGAAACTCAAAGCTCCACACGAGTCAAATCGCGCACTAACGGTTTCAGCAAGCTCCTCAATCGAGCTATGTTCATCTCCCACCATATGTTGTTCAAACTGTTAGCAATTTGCTATAGCTGAGCCAAAGCGTCAAAATTGAGGTTGCAAGATTTTTATATCGCAGAGACTGTCATGATAAACGTTTAGCATGCGATGTGAATCACGCAGAGCATTGAGTTTTCATGAGCGGGTGGTTTGAATTCACGCATCAGGAATCATTAAATATCTTTGGAAGGAATTAATTTCGGTAATTTTCGTTGTGCGCATCGTGTTTTACGTGAAATTTTGGTTAAGAATCATGTATCAGAATGCTGAAATTCGTACCTTGTCTAGTGGTCCATCACTCTTAAATAAGCGCTTCAATCTATGGAATGCCGATGCCTTCCGAAAACGCCTTCAATTGAACGAGTAGGCAAAACGAATCCTACTAGTACGAATAGTGGCATCCACTCGATTGTATGCACTGCCAGGACTTCGCAGTAAAAATCAGAATGCTGAAATTCGTACCTTGTCTAGTGATCCCTTGAAACCTTTTTGCAGAAAACAAGGCTCCAATTAGAACGTTTCCTCTTCAATGACCCTGGTGATATCCGTTCACTGCTTCACTGAAGCTGAAATCTCACGCACGAGTAGCAAGAAATTCAGAGAAAAAAAGGGGTGGTGCTAGTCAGGGTGGGGGTGGAGAGACCTTGCCGGAAAGGCTCAATCTTCGATGAAAATAATATCCGGGAGCCGCTGAGATAGATTATCTGGGGACCGAACCCATCACCATTAAAATTCCACTCCGCGCCGCGCTCGGTAGGCAACCTGCCGGGTCTCGCTATTCATGAAATTTCGGCTCTTCATTGTGCTAAGGCCCCGGATCAGTTTAATGACCTCCTGAGCTCAGTTTAAAAGGCTCGACGTGAAAGCGTGAGGTGAAGATTGTAAGGGGCTGTGTTGGCGTGGATTTAGTCCTAATGGTATGCCACTTTACCTATACACCGCTGCGCGGTTAAGCTATCGTTCATTTCCCCTGTTATGCGATGTGAACGGCATTTTTCTAAAAATACACGAGAAAAAATTGAATGTTCCTTCAGCATTTATAGTGTTGAAAAAATATGCGACAAGTACAAATGCTGATTTTACAATTAAAAACATGCTGGGTTAACTACTTCCACGGTTAAGTGAACACATTCAATGTTGAGTCAGGCATTTTTTTAATGTAAAATCAGCATTTGATACTTGTTGCACATTTCTTAACAGTATAAACGCTACATCAACATTCAATTTTTTTCTGTGTGACACAGTTTTTTGACTTGTTTTAAAATCTAAGTATCGATTACTAAACTTGCCGTTCGGATATAAGAATGAACGGAGTTACATTCTCAAGAAAAATAAGTTATAAGAGATTTTAAACTGAACAAGTGTACCACATTGTGGTGCTACCACATACTCCTGCCAAAAATCAATGCCCATCAATAATTTATAATGTTCTAACTATGGACCTTTAGTTAACTTTTCATTGAGTAGGAGAATAATCTCTGTTTTTACGAGTATTTTAACTGAATGTGGCTAGGATCCACTTTTCTTAAAAAAAGTCGACGTTGAGTTAGGTGTGGGTATCAATGCCACGAGAGAGAATCATGCCTAACTAGGTAAATCATACGTTGCGAAAAACATGCGTAAACAAGGCTAAACTTTCGAAATAACACCATGAAGGCTAAGCGTTTCGCGGCGACGTTGCAGAGCTGCAAAAAAATTAAAATCGATAAAAAATTGAGTGGCGGCCTGATCTCAGTTTTTATTACGCAAGCAACCACCACTAATTTGTTCTCATTTTTTCTGTTAGTGCAACAAGATTGAGCCTGTGACAGCTGAAAACGTTCTGCTCCATCGTTTTTTTTGTTTTTTTTTTCTGTTTTAAATGATAGGCCTGTTTTTCTGTTTTGTATTTTAGCCTTGTGTACCCGTGTTTATAGTTTTCATCTCATACAAATCTTTTTTTTCGGACTGATAATTTGCTCACCTTCTCCAGCAACGTCAGAGAAAAGAGAGGGTCCTAAGAACATGGAACAAAAAACGCTTGAAAACTAAGTTCCATACCGCCCGTACCGTTCGGGTTAACCGACTCTGGTAAAAATTGATAGTAGGATCTGGGTTCCAAAATACGATAGACCTACAGCCAGCTGTAAGATTTACTACAGCTGTTATAGCCGCGGCTATACAATGCAATTTCTTATAGCCTTTTATAGCCGATGGCGAAAAAGCTACAAGCCCGATAAAGTGTATAGCCTGGCTGTATGATTTTCTATCGCATTCCATAGACGGCTATAAAAATTCCCATGGTATTTTGAAACGCAGCTCCTATGGCCAATTTTTTACCACGGGAGTATTTTCTTTATTTTACTTATTTTTTATTATTATTTGTTAAACTTTTCAGTAATATCCGTCTTACCTGTGTGTCGTCACCCTCGAATCTGTTGAGGGACGCGGGCGAGATGACCCGTCGTTTAGTGGTCGTGGCTTTGGCGGGGAGGTTGGCCAAGTTGAGGTTCTTCTCTCCGGGCTCCGAGCTGAAGACCCTGTGGATCCCTTTCGAAGGGATGTCCACCGCGGTGAGGACGTGCGTGTTCGGGGACCCCGCCTTCGGGTCCTCCTTTGCGTCCACCTTCTGCTCCACCTTCGCGAACATCTCACCATTCTTGTTCACTGCAACATCAAAGAAACCATTCCGTGAGGATTAAGGCGTATAGATATGGACGAATGTGATATCGATGGCAAAGTGCGAAACCACGTATCTCAATTGAATTAGTGAGTTCGAAAACACACCGACTTGGGTTTTTTTTCCGATTTTCACTCTTTTACGGTTTAGTAACACTTATGGATAGAAGCGTCTGCACACGAAATTGCAATCGGAAGTGCTCGAAACAGCAACAAGAAAAGGGAAAAATCAAAGTATTTTATTGGAAATACCAATTTTTGGCCATTTCAAGGGAAACGGGTGACCATTCCATCTTGCGGTTTTCTTTTTTCGGTTCAGTATACCTTGTACCAACAAGTTATATAAATATTCAAGCGTTATTCAGGTCGAAAAATATAAATTTTTCACGGCAGACTAAGGAAAATCAGTATCTAAAAGTCGGTGAGAACGAAAGCACACCAACTCGGAAATTTTTAAACGCTTAATTCTCTGTCATCACGCATGGTGTATCGATTTCAACTTGGTGCTTTACAAAATCTCTAAGTACTTGTCCTTCGGCACCAAAAAGGTTTTTCTTAAACTAACTTCTTCGCCTTCTGCGCAGTTTTAGGTGTTTCCTGAACAATTTTTTTTCCGAGTAGGTGTGTTTTCGAACTCACTGATTCAATTACGGTGTTTCAAAATTACCGCCTCTATTTAATTTTCAAAAGAGACGCAAGCTGGTTTGCAACATTGTAGAAATCCTGTCGGACACTACTTTCATACGGAAAACTACTTAACGGCGATTTTTAAAATCTGCCTTAATTTTTCTCCTCTGCCCGAATAAACTCTGTGAAAAATTCAAGGATTGATGCTGATTTGTTCACTTGTAAAAAAATAAAATTAAAGCGCGGATTTTTTAACACCGCAAACGAGATATGTGGTTCGGGAGTCTCACCATCGATAATGTAAGGAGAATCCCCTCTCTAAAGAGGAGGAACAAACAAACCCCACGATATTTCCCCCGATCCACACGTTTACGGAGATATCTATCGTGTGGTTCATTACCCTTGGGCGGCTCCGATGCACGCGCCGAACAGTGGATCGAGACAGTTAAAGAGATCGGACAAAATTTGGAAACTTTAAGCACTTATAACTCCGTTTATGAAAATCTTTGAGGTTCTGAAAGTGTTTTCATTGGTTCTCTCGTAAAATGTTCTTCAAGTAGCACCTCTTGGACTTTAAAATGTGACGGAATAAACATCAAAATTCGCAGTTTTTGTCAAAAATTTCATGTCCGACCTTTCTGATTTACTCAATCCATTGTGCGCCGCATGCATACATAAAAAATAAGCTGCCCGTCATACGTCACGCGTCATGCACGAAGTGAAATAGCCCCCTCAATCACGTTGAATGAATCGAGACGCTAGCCAATCCAAGCAGTTCGAGCTGGAAGGATCGAAGCACAGAACGCGGAAATCTCACGGCTCAATGCTCCGCTCTATCATATTTCTTCCTCCCATTGAGAAAGAGAAATATCAGCGGCGTGACGTGAAATGCGATGTATCGATTGATATGCCATTTAAACCTATGGTAAAGAATCGATTATAAAGGTGTTCGCTGCGAACATCCTGTTTATCGAACTTTTTCCGTAGGTTTAAATGGCATAACAATCAATATCGCAGTTCTCGCCACGCCACTGAGAAATATGTCAGGAAAATCGATACGGAATTATGCGCGGGGTAAATCCAGCGTGGGACGCTATACGCTGGAAAATAGGAGCAGTGGATCCGGGGATAAGCTCCTTATGACGTCACACAATAGATGGTGGTGGCCCCGCCCTTGCAGCCGGCGTGATGTGACGAGTCAGCGTTTCTATGACTGCGTTTCCGGTCGGGTATGTCAAGGATAGTACTGCCGTACTAAGGAAGAACGCCGTATGAACATTCGAGAGTTTCCATATTTCCTTCGATAGAATGTTTATTTTTTAGGGAAGTTATAAATATTTTTCCTTTGAATTTTCAGAATCCTTAGGTAATATTGCGAACTAAATTATCTGAAAAATTGGGAGGAAAATATTCATAAATTTACCAGGAAATTCGCGTTTTATCAAAGCAAATTTGGCAACGCCTGAGGGTTTATACGGCGTTTTTTCTTAGCACGGCAGAGTAGTGCTGTCATTCACAGTAAAAAACGCCGTAACTCGACCATTCGGAATGTTATATTATTACTCCCCATATACTGCTCCATTAAAAGAAAACCTCTCTCATTTTGAGCTCCCAACAAACAGCATTTTCCGGTAAAAAAATTGGAAAATTTTGAATAGAGATTGCGGCGTTTTTAGTTTAAACGGCAGTGTCGGTGTTGACAAACCCAGAAAAATGTAGCAAACTTTTCAGAATCTTCCCTCGGGATTTTTTCAGCTGGGATAAAACTTCGCGAATGCCCCTTCTTTTACATTTTTGGACATGCATAGGATTGCGCGAATTTTTCTGGTACTAAAAACTCACATATGTATTTGCGCG
This sequence comes from Bemisia tabaci, assembly GCF_001854935.1. NCBI lineage: Eukaryota > Metazoa > Arthropoda > Insecta > Hemiptera > Aleyrodidae > Bemisia > Bemisia tabaci. The sequence continues at coordinate 229,004 of NW_017554870.1, forward strand.
AATATTCATTATTCAACGAGGAAGCGTTAATCTGGCAACCTTGGTAGTTTGTGGCAGATAGCTACATCGCGGAAGACTGTTCATTTCCTATTCATTTACGGGCATGGTCTCTCTTCGATGGACAGCCCTCGCAAAACGAATGACCCAGAGAGCTTTCGTAGACATTCAAAAAGTGAGCTAGGGGCCTCTGGCCACCAACAACCGAAAAAAAAAACCACACGTAAAAAATCGTAGAACAGCCATGTTCAAGTGTTTTAAGAGATGGATGGCTTCAAAACACGGTAATTATAATTATAAAATACTAGGTGATTACGCCCCGTGGCCGTTACCCAGTCCTCTCTTCAGAAGGTGATTCGCGGGCCGCTTCATAGTGGGTATTATTTCAAACGTTTAAAAAAAACCGGGCTGATCCAAATGCTAACACCTGCCAAAGACCACAAAAACTCTAGACTTAGGGCCAAGAGATGTTTAGAAAACTCTGCATGTGACGAATAAAAAACCTGACCTAACTTTGGAGCTCCAAAGAGTTTATACGTATATAATGGACCACTAGACAAGATACGAATTTAAGCAATCTGATTCATGTTTCTTAACCAAAATGTCACGTAGAACACGATTCACACAACGAACGAAAATTACTGAAACCGACTCCTAACGAAGATATTAACGTTTTTATTTCACATTGGTTACGAGGAATTTGAACTACCCGCTCATTTGAAATGAGAATGCATTTGACGCGCTGTGATTTGGACGTAGTTCTACCAAACAGACCTATGTGAAAGTGAGAAATATGGGGTGTGCTCGTTAGTTCTCTTGCGTAAGAGTTAATGAGAATAATAAAGCGCCAGTGACGTCAGCGGTGACGACGGGTATCCTCACGAAGGCGGGAACGTTCTTTAACTCATGAGCCCTGTCCACAAGGCTCTCTTGCCATGCCCGCGGCTCATGACTCCCGCGTTCAGTTGGCACATAGGTCTGTTTGATAGAATGCAATATCCCGCTTTTCCAATTCTTCAAAAGGAACCACGCCCACTTTTATATTGCTTCTTATGCAGATTTCTGGAGCATACCCCATATTTCTCACCGCCACATAGGTCTGTTTGGTAGAAATACGTCCAAATGTTCTTCCATTTTAATACACCATTTTGTGTTCGAGTTGCATCGATTTCAAAATTTTTGACGTAACACTCAAATTTGTAAATGATGAGGAACAGCTGGATGTACATAATTTCACAGTCCACTTACTGGAGAAATTTCCATTTATTATGTTATTTTTAAATACTTAATTTTTTTAAAAAAAAAATCCGATTTCGACCGTTGAGAGTTCATAATATTTGGTCCGTCCCGACGCGACGCAGTGCCTGCCTTCTCACTTTGTATCTGCTGTAAATATAAATAGAAATTCAGCAATCATGTAAATTGACCAATGCCACAAATCGAAGCCGGAAGAATGCGGAAAAATTGAGTTAAACCTTATACCTTGGACCTTGAACCTTGAACCCTGAACCCTGAGCGATGCACCGTTCCTCTTCGAATGAGGAGCCCTTCACGAGCTTTTCCATTGTTTTATTGTTTATTCGAGTCACTCAGGTAGAAACCCATACCTTGACGCTTCTAGCGGAAACGACATATCTCTCACGCTATTAACATTGGACTTAAGTGACATGAGCTTTAAAAGCTCTACAACATTAAAAGTTCGGGGTTTCATAATTTTTTGCACATCTACATCTATTACAGATGACATACATGTAAAGATCATCCTTATCGGTCCGGCAGTTCGGCAGAAATAGTGCTTCCAAGATTTTGCTTGTAGCTGTATAATGTATGCACATCTACATCTATTACAGATGACATACATGTAAAGATCATCCTTATCGGTCCGGCAGTTCGGCAGAAATAGTGCTTCCAAGATTTTGCTTGTAGCTGTATAATGTAGATATAATATATAATGTATAGATATGGAACGCTGCATGTGAGCGCAAGAAAAGGCAAAACGCCTTCAATTTTTGAATAGGCAATATGGGCAGCCTAGGAACACGCATAATTGTATCAAGGCGCTACATGAAGCTTTGTCTATTGAAAACCATCACTCTAACGATAAGGTCGTTCCATTCTTCCTTTGTCTTCTTTGCCTATAGCTTTGTCTATTAATTTCAATAATCAGTCTACAGTTGAGAGCCCTGCCGTCTAGTTTTTTATTTGATCCTACAGCGCAGAAAGACCAGTCCCTTGAGATCGCGGTTATTCATTTAAGCTCAGAATTTCCCGGAATACTGCCATGCTAAGAAAGAACACCGTATGGACATTCGAGAGTTGCCAAATTTCCTTCGATAAAACGTTTATTTTTGAGGAAAGTTGTAGATATTTTTCCTAGAAATGTTCAGGAACTACTGGTGAAATTGCGATCAAAATTTTCCGGAAAATTAGAGGGAAAATATTAATTAATTTACCAGAAAATTCGAGTTTTATCAATGGCAATTTGGCAACGCCTGAAGGTTCATACGGCGTTTTTCTTTTTCCGCAGCACGGCAGAATAGAGGGATAACGTTTCTGCTTCCTCGGACGCCTCGCGGCAGTTCGACGGTGAAAGAATCGCTGCGTTTGAGGCGATTAAATCTTGCCCTCGGGACGGGGCTATTTAAAGCCGAAACAAAATACATCCTTTAAATTGTTATTAAAAAGAGGGAAACCTGGAAAGAAACGCGGAAAAAGGCGAGCGGAGTAAAAGGGTGGGAGTCAGCTGAATAAGGGGCGAGGTAGGTGGGAGGGACGTTAAAAAGAAGCAGGCTCAGCCTCTTGGGTTGCCTTTTTACCCTTTTTTAATTAAATTGAAGGCGGGCGAACTCCGTTGCCTGGCTGAGTTAGGAATCGCCGATTTAAAACTGGGATACGCTCCGGTTGAAAGTTCGGACTGGTAATAAATCGAAATTAAACGGAGTTAGGAATCACCTAGTTTTATTATTTTTTTTTTTTATTTTTGGTTTGTGTGTGTCGCACAAGGTGGTTTTAAAATTGTCAAGGGAACACCCAGATGCCTTATGCAGCGTCAAAATACTACATGGGCCTTTTAAATTCTATTATTTGATGCCACGATTATTGTAACGGGAGTTCGGATAATCGCACCAGACAGTGCAGCCGGCGTTAAACGAAAAAAAGCGCCTGCAAGACTGTAGAAATACCTCGCGCATTGCGCGAAACAATGTGGTCGGCGTCAAGCCCATATCAGCGCCTACAAGACTGCCTGCATACTTCTCGCATTGCGCCAAATGCAATGCAGTCGGTCAGTTGGCCCGGAACGTATATCAGCGCCTACAAGAATGTATAGGAATGCTGTTGGACTGTGAGTCATCATTTTTGACTTTCTGCACAAGTTTTTACCATAATTAAATGGGAAATATGTATCCTCATTGTAACGATTCATAAACTCAGATGAGATTTAATTTTGTTTTGGTTACACTAAAAGAAAATAGAGCGAACGAAAACATCGCGTCGAAATTTTCGATACTTTTATTTGAGATCATTTAGGTAAATTCACGGAAATTTTTCAGAAAAATTGTGTGTAGCTTTTTAAAAACATATATGAAAAATAAAACATGAAAGTGGTGCATAACGTTGCAATCAGAGATAAATATACGCTTTCTTTCGGGTGTACCCGTCGTGTTTTGAAGCCATCCATCTCTTAAAAACTTGAACATGGTTGTTCTACGATTTTTCTACTTTCTTTCCGCCTTAAGGATCAAAGTAATTTCGAAACTTCAAACACGTATTTTTAACAATACCGAAAACGGCACTTATGCGCTTTGTCCTCCAAGCCCCTCATGTGTAGTGTTCCAAAATGTACTCAAATTTCATTTTCACACTGATAGTTATGAAGGAGGAAAACTTTAAACCCCTTTCCGTCATAGCTTATTTTTATAAGGAACCGCTTCGTTCTATTTAATCCATTAGATTACGTGTAATACGTATATTGATCGTCACCAGTGGCCAGTGGCGTGGCGTGCTTTGCGACATATCGATTGTTATTCCATTTAAATCTGTGGAGAAGGATCGATAAACAGGGTGCTCGCAGCGAACACCTTAATAATCGATTCTTTACCATAGGTTTAAATGGCATAACAATCGATACATCGCAATTCACGCCACGCCACTGATCGTCACACGCTACGACTAGGCGCCAACATTTCTTGATGACCAAAACGATAATCTGAGCTTTTATGACTGGCGCCGACGACCTCGTCCATACGAAATTTAAGGAAATCGTAGCTGAATGAAAAAATAAAACTTCAAACTGCTTTTCCTTAGTTTCGACATAATTTGACTTGAATCCTTTCTGCCAGGCTTAATCCGATGGAGAATGATTGTTTAACACCAATAAGGGGAAAATTACAAGATTTTTCGAAGGGAGGAGAAAATCGCACACTGCATTTTATCGAACAACTTTGGAAAGTTGAGCGAATACTCCTCTTTCAGATTGCTGCAGGAATTTTGATAGTTTATCAATCTGTATTTCATTTTTAGTCGTGTAGTCAATGAAAAAATCTAAATTGCAGTACGATCAACAGTCCGGCTCTTAAGCCTCCTCCAGTATTTACTTTCCTGGAACTCATTATAAACGGGTCGATTTCTTCAAAATATACTCGTATCCTGAAGGTTGGTTTTCGACCGTTCCGTGGCGTGCTTTGCGATATATCGATTGATCTGCCATTTAAACCTGTGGAAAAGGATCGACTATCAGGGTGTTCTCAACGTAAACCTTAATAATCGATTCTGTATCATAGCTTCAAATAAGGAAATATCGATTTATATCGAAACACGCCACGCCACTGGTTTTCAATCCAAATTTTGCATCAAGTCATCAGTAAAGTTTTCAGTGCAAATAAGAACAGGGCGTTTCTTTACAGAGCTACAGCGTTTGATCTAAAATAAATTATGCCTATCTGCTCGTGAATCTGCTTTTTCCCGGGAATTAAAACTTTAATTTTGGTAAACATCGTTATTTTTTTTTTTTTTTTAATTTTTCGTTTGATTCAATCGCGAGGGTAAAAGTGGCAACACAACGGATAAGTCAGGGTTGATTGTAAGGTTGCATGTTAATAACTACTGAAAACATATGCTTAGCGTCATTTTACTTCAACGCCTAATACCGTAGTATTTGATAACGTCCATAGAAAATTCGAATATTTTGATTCATTCGCGAGCGTAGAAGCGACAACAGGGATGGATAAATCTAGGGTTGATGTTAAGATTGTATAGTAGCAACGCCCTGAAGAACTGGGTCAGAAATATAGAGGGATGATGCCGCAAGGAAATTGCACTCCGTGGATGGTCGGAGGGATTGAATTTTTCCCACGACGAAAGTGCAGGGTTTGTTCTTACCTCCTTTCAAAGAAACTTCAATGATTATACAAAATTCTAGCTTCAACTCCATGCAGGGAGCACATTCAATTTAAGGCAGAATTCTCGGTCAATCTCCTCGCAGATCAAAAGCTGCTATGGACCGATGATTGAAATCGGTAGACAAAAGCAATAGACAAAGAATATACGAGGATGGAAGCGGGTGGTTGCGATGGACAAAAGAGGTAGGTAATAGACTAACTAAGAGCAACCTACGAGTGACCCAATAGTTAGTCCATTATTTCCTCCCTTAGTCTATAGGAACCACCCATTTCAACCGATAGGATCCCTGCATACTCCCTATGTCTCCTTTGTCTATAAATTTGTCCATTAATTTCAATGATCAGCTCTCAGGTTTCATGAAAAGGTATACATGCATCGGTGTAGGTGTCTAGGCTGCTGTGCTGAGGAAAAACGACATATGGGCTGCTATCAGATATTGCCAAACATCTCTCGTTAAAGAAATAATTTTCACGAATGCATGTTTTCCTCTAATTTTCCTTTAATTCTTCAGGGCATTTTATCCGTACAGTAATCTGCAGAATCTTCAAATTTCAAAGAGAAATATTCATCCTCCCTTAACCCATTGACTTACAATGACGGCTCAGAGCCGTCCGCTGATTGTTCGCGTTATTTCGGCAATTCTCCGGTAGATTGCGTTCTCATCAATGTTTATATGAGTAGTGTGGCCACCCTATGACTTATTGTGTACGGTAATTTCTTGTTTTGTTGTGGTATTTTCATATTACTGTGCGTTTGCACATGAAATAACCTCAAAATTTTCTGATTTTCGCTGATCTTGCGATTTTTGCGATTTTGACAGCTATAAACCACATAAAAAAATCATTGTGTTCAAAGTTTTCACCATTTTTCTCAAACGTTGTATTGTGAATGCTTATTTTGTCAATTTTCACCCTTTGAGAAATAATTTCTGGATTATTCTGAAGTGTTCAAAGTTGCTGATTTTCGCCAAATTAAATCGTAATTCCTGGCCCGGCAGGGTCAAATTAAATCATAAGTCAATGGGTTAAGATAAAAAAGTTTATCGGGGGAAACTTTGACAATGCCTGAAGGTCCATATGCCGTTTCTGCTAAGCAAGACAGTGTTGAGGTACGATATTAATAATTCTGAATAATTTAGTTTGCGATCTGACGCACGTAGACAATTGTAATTTCATGAGCGGGAGGTTGAAATTCACGCGTCAAGAAACGTTGAATATCTTGGTCGCGGTTAGGAGTATATTTCAGTAAATTCCGTTGCATGAATAGTTTTCTACGTTAAATTTTGGTCAAGAAACATGTATCAGAACTCATAACTTCGTACCTTGTCTGGTGGTCCATTGTTAAATGGATGGTTTAAAATCCTTTGAAATGTTAGGCGATGTTATTTGTGTTCTTATTCCTGTGTTATATAAATAATCCTTTATTCTCATGCAACAATGTTGAGTGGTTGAGCTGTCGGGAGCTAAGATCATCGCGATTGCGAAAAGGGTCAAGTCTCACCGGGGAGCAGGGACTCACCGTCACAAACAATCTTTTTCCATTACTTCACGTCTCCAGAGCTAAAGAACCCAACTAGGAACCTCTACGAATAACTCCTTTATAAATAATGAAAGATTATCGTACTATCTGAATCAAATTCAACGGTGTATGAAGTCTATTCTCATTATAGGTTTCACGTATTGTGCTTATAGTTTGGCTGTTCTTTTAGGCTCTAAAAGCTCCATGACTTAATCGAAACCAACTTCAGAAATTACCCATCTGTTCAAACTCTTCCGATCTAGGTCCATTAGTTAGAAATGCTAGATAATATCCGGTAGAGTGTTTCACTTCGGACCTATTTTGCTTCGAAAGAACCGGAGTGATATGAAATCGGAGCGAAATAAAAATTTTACGGTGTTGATTCCGCTCTTAGGGGACTGTTCTCACATCTTCTATATGGATCGCATTTAGCAGAAAGGAACCAGCGCGATTAAATTTGTTTTAAAAATTGTGCAACTTCTTTATTTTGAAAAAAAAACTTAATATATGCACGGTATTAAAATTTTCAGGATGATTCTCCTTCAAAATTAGCAATTTTTAATTGGAAGCAAATACCATTTGCTATTCTGAGAAATTTTTTAGATAATTATGAGGAGGCAACTTTTTTTTACAACTCTGTAATCGCACCGGTTCCTCTTTGCTGAATGCGATCCATATACTCATCGAGTTTTTTTTTTTTTGGGGGGGGGGGGCATTAAGTGCATTTGGAGTTAAATACACTTTGGGCTTTATCTTCAGTTTCTAACGATATACATTCTACAACAATGAGCAAAAGGACTACATTTTACAATTCGGATCTACAATTTCGGGCTTACTTTCGAAACAACGCATGTAGCGTTACTTTTCTTTTGTATATAAGTGTTTTCACGGATAGACAAGAAATTGTAGTTCCTAATTGCAAAATGAGGTCCAAATGCAAACACTCATGTACGAAACGTGTCGCTCTCAGTGTGTGAGTCATTAGTTCTACATCGTCGGTATGGCCCTGAGCTTTTATCTTTGCGATGCTCAAAGTAACTACGCAGAGCAAACAAAGAACTCAGTGAATGAGTTATCTGTTTGAGAGGGGTATTTTAGACCTGCACGGAAACATCCACCCACTGCCCGAAGGGAATTGCGCTTTCCCTTTGAGAGAGATCCGGGGTAACTAGCATCCAAGTTTCTCTGGAAAACTTGTAAATGATGAGTCTGAAGCTCTCGAGACCAGCTTTACAATTCCTCATCGAGAATTAAAACGGGATCTTTGAATAAGGATTTACACTCCCTCTCGCGAAAGTTTCATTTCAACTTTGTCCACTCAGTCTCTCCTCTTGGAAAAGGAAATTGATTTCGACAGAGAACTAAAAAACATTTCCACGTTGAAGATTCTCATCTCCTGTAATTTACCGAAAAAGAGTATTTCCTACATCATTTGGACGAATTTCTATTAAACGGAACTATGTGCATTATGACGTGAGCCCTGTTATGCACATATTTTTATGGGTCTCAGGGCTCATTTATTAATGCACATAGTTCCGTTTGATAGAAATACGTCCAATTAATTTTTTGTTTTAGACCTGCGCACGGAGTAAATGCGAAATAAAAGGCTATTTACTTTGATCCATATTACAATACTGCCGTGCTAAGCGAGAACGTCTTATGAGCCCTGAGATGTTGCCAAATTCCCTTCGATAAAAAAAATTACAGGGAAAATTATGGATATTTTTCTTGAAAATGTTCGGACAATTTTGCTTGCGACTTGATCTAAAATATTTGAAAATTTCAAGGAAAAATATGCATAATAATTTTCCTCAAAATACTTGTTTTATCCGGGGAAATTTGGCAACTCTTGAATCCTCATACGACGTTCTTCCTTAGCAAGGCGGAATATATTGTGTTAGACGTTAGACTGACGCACGGTAAAAGGGCAAAATCAAATATTGCCACTTTGATCCGTATTACTAAAAAATTGTACTTTTCTTAAAATTGAAATTAGTTCGGGAAAACAAATATGAAACTCCTCGACTTCAGATCTCTTACCAGAATGCACGGTGTAAGGTTCAAGAGTGTTGAAATTTATTCATTTCTCGCCAGAGCGAGAGAAAATAAAATTGGCTTTTGTTTCCCTTTCCTGCGTTTTATTACGTCATGCAAATTTTTCTCCCAGCAGCTTTGATGGTGGCCGTGAAACAGACTGAAAGAGAGAAGGAATAGTGCTGCGCATAATAACTATGAAGGAAGGAAGGTGTGGACGACAAGATGGGAACTTTAAGTTTTCTGAAGAGAACATGGGTAACTCCACAACACAGCTGCCAACTATTTCCAAAAAAAAGAGAAAAGGTACATTTCTCATTGAAAAAAATAAACAGAAAGAAAAAAAAAGTTCGTGCTTGGAACCCGAAGTTCAAAAGTTTTCGGACCGAACTTACAAAAACTTGAGGCCAAGCTGCAGATGTTCGGGTCACATATCTGAAGTACTTCAGCATTTCGCTTGAATCCATAGAAGTTGTTCTTGTGTTGATGTGTCTCGGAGAGAAAATCTCATGTGTTTCACAAAAAGAGTTAAAGAGGGTCAAAAATGTGATTTCAGGCAAAAATAATTCACTTTTTAAGTTTTCTCTTCCTCGATCCCTTCCTTTCCCCTTCTTCCTTCCTTTCCCTTCCTATTTTCCTTTGAGCTTTTGAAGAAATTGAGGCCGAATTCTTCGTTTTCCGCGCGGACGAGAAGACGTAACTCCATTCCATGGTTACAAAATTGACTGAAGCAATTCAAATTTCACATGAATTCGTATCGATGCAATTTTCGTCCTTTGTATATTTTTGCGTGAGATCAGAGGGAAAACCTGTGGAACTTTCAGTTAGAAATGTCCGAGATTTTCTGGTAAAAAAATGCAGTTTTTGAGAAGGAATTTGGCAACATTGAATTGCAGTTACTTTTTCCCGAGAAGGGAACGACAAATTGGGTCAAGTATGACAAAAACGCACCAAATCACATCAAGTTTCGACAGAGAAAAAGAGTTCAAAGTTTTGCTCCTCCACAAGACTTAACTTTAAGGATGGATTTAAACGACATTTTTCGTGTTCAAAATGTATTTTCTCGACTTGGAATTTTCGACAGGAGAATTTTACTATTAATCGAAGTCAAAACTGTTCAAAACTCATTATTTCTTTCAAGTGTGCGATTTGGTCCGTCTCCATTGAAATGGGTCTAATTTATGAATGATCGTAATATATGGATTGCATTTCGCAAAAAAGAACCAGGAGCACTGCCGTGTTGCTAAGATTGTGCAACTCCACTCTTAGAAATAAAACTACTGTAATCGGCAAGTATATGGAATTTATATGGTAATTTTTGTCTTAAATTTACAGTTTTTAGCGTGTAAAATAGACATTTTTTATAGGTGATCAGGTCTTCCTTCCAAGACAAAAGAGTTTGCGCGACTTCAGAAACAGTGCAATGCTCTTGGTTCCTCTTTTGCAAAATGCAATCCATATCGACGGTGTAACTACCAAACCACGTATCTCGGTTTGCGACGTCGCAGACTTCCTGTCATACTTTATTTTTTAAATGAAAAACTACTTAACGTCCAGTCTTGAAAATTTCTGCGATTTTTTCTCCTCGTGCGGAGAAAATTCTGTGAAAATTTCAAGGGATGATATTGATTTGGTCTACTTCAAAAAAATAAAATGTGAGCGTAGATTTTTAAACACCGCAAACGAGATACGTGGTTTGGTAGTTTCACCGTCGATATGTTGTTCCCTATACTATGTTACTTAATAAGCAACTATCCCTTGCAAAGCACAGGGATTATGGGTTCGTTTTTCCTCGAATTCAAAGTGCTTGACTTGAAGCTGAAGCTCCTCATTTCCAAACAGGTGGTACTGAAATATAAATGTATGTAGATGTAAACATCCCGCATGAAATTCCCCGATGTTCCTCATCACATTCTCTCTCTCCATCGCTGCGGAAAGGTATCTCAGGAAAAAAACGGCCGCGCTTTTCGAATCCTCTCTACGATAATCCCTCGTAGGTTATCAAGAAATATCCAGAATCCTCTCGGAACCGGCTATTTTATTCATAGTTATGTCTCCCGTTGCCAAGGGAACTACCGTACCAATTGATTCTATGAAAGAATCAAAAGCAGGTTTGCCAAGCCGTGAGCCAAAAAAAGAAAAAAAAGAGCAGAGAAATTCGTCGTCTCCCTCACTAATAAGCGTAACTACATTGCAATATTGCCAAATTTCCCCTCACAAATTGCACTTTCACCGAGAGAATAGTGGGTATTTCTAACTGCAAATTTCACTGATTTTTCCTCTGATCTCATGCGAAAATCAGACAAATTCTTTACGAAAATTGCACAGGTACATTCTTGTAAAGAATCAAATTGTTTGAGTCGACTTTGCAACCTTGGAATGGAGTTACGTTCCTTCGTCAGGGAAGCGACGAATTGCAGGTGTCGAAAATGAAGCACGTAGAATCAAGAGGGTAAAAGTAGTTTTCTCTTCTTTTCAGAGAATCGCAATTTAAACAAGGACTGTTTTTGACATTATGCATTGTTTCTGTTGAATTTGCTTTCACAAAATAATAATATGACCAATAAAATTAGAGTTGATAAAAATAAAGCAACCAATCCTCTTAGCTGGTTAGGAATCGAACGTAAAATCGCGTAAAATAAAATTGAAGTATACGCGATTTTAAGTTAAATTTCTAACATATTAGGAAGAGAAGTTGCAGTATTTTATCAATTCTAATTTGATTAGTCATATTATTTTGTGTAGCAAATTCAACAGACTACATGGACCATATTTTGCAATAAGGAGTCACAATTCTTTACTCGTCTGTAAAAGCATCTACCTGCATTGGGGAAATAATGGCAATATACGTTGTTTCTCAAATGAGCTAGAAATAGCAGCCCCTGTTTGCAAAATTAAGTTCAAATTATTATCCTATCTTAGAAATATTGTATTTCATTTTCATTATACACATTTTTCAGCGGTCCTGTGATCATTGAAAAAAACTAAGTATCATTAAAACAGAGTCCATAATTCAGTTGTTAAACTGGCAACGTCGATGAAAGTTGTAGGCGCGTGGGCGCTCAACGACCCCTACACCACCCCGTTAAGCAGAAACCGTGTACGGGCAGTAAGTTTCCGATGAAATTACGCTTTCCCCGGTTAAAAGGGCATCGCGCCGGTCGTATCAACGGCAGCCTGATTGTTGAAATTTATGTCGGCACGACAAGAATCGTGAATCGATTTATTACACGGCGCAGATAGGGCTATGTCTTGTCTTATCGTGCCGACATAGCCAGTTAAAGTTTCAACAATCCGGCTGCAGGTGACCTGTTTTCATTTGGAATTACCTGTTGTTTTCCCCGTATAATCGATTTCACGCCCAACAAGAGGGTGCGGTGGGCACGGGGATCTCCCGAATGTTTTCCCGTCGAAACATCCTTTTCGATGCTTCACCGATGAAACAGCGTAAGTCGATTTTCGGAGTGATCCTCTTCGCGGATAAATCTCGGTGTTTTTCATGGTTCAAGCGAGGATTGAGTGACGTCGTTTTATCCAGGGTCCGGGGGGGGGGGGGATATCCGGGGTCGTAGACAACGGATCATCCCCGAACAATGTGCGGCTTTGGTATTAAACTTTTATGCTCGGGTCGTGATAGCCTTATATTTCTATTCCCGGTCAAAGTCGATTAATTAATTTTATGCCGGTATCAAAGGCACTTCCAGGGATTGAATGCTCGGATTTTTAGTGCCAGTGCATTGACTCACAGATGAGAACACCCACACTCACACACACCCTATAAAGCACAGAAAAAGAGAAGCTTGGACAAGAGAACATAGAGAAAGAAGCGCAAAAAATAAGAGTGGGAATCGATTAGTCGATTTTTCTTCCCATATGAAAAATAATACTGCCGTGCTGAAGAAAAACGTCGTATGAGCCCCCAGGCGTTGCCTTTCTGTTGGTAAATCACAAATTTTCGGGAAAATTTGGAAAACATATTTTTCTTCCAATTTTTCAGATAATTGTGTTCACAATTTTCCGTAAAGTTCTTTAAGGAACAATATTCATAATTCTCCTCATAAATAAACATTTTATCGGAGGAAATTTGGCGACTCTCGAATGTTCATACGGCGTCCTTCCTTAGCATGGCAGAATACCACAAGCGTCTTTTTTACTGAAATGAACACACACACTCATACGAACCCTAAAAAACACAGAAAAAGAGAAGCTCGGACAAGAGAACATAGAGGAGGAAAAGCACAAAAAGAGAGGGAACGATCATTCTTTCCCTTTGAACAAGAATATTAAAAGCGTCTTTTTTATTGAAATGGAATTTTCATTGTTCTTAAATCGCTAAAAAAATGTTTCTTGCATCGATGATAGAAGTTGACTCATCTATCCGTAATGGTACATATGTGTTTTATCTTCCTAAATTATTTATGTATTCATATGTAGCAGGCAATTAGTCAAATCAGGCGTTTTATCAAATACCTAGGACCTAGGTAGATAGTCAAATTTTGACGGTTTACGAGATGTTGCAAATATATGACGAAGAGCTCTTTGATTGTCGATATTTTGGAAGGAATTAATGGTCAATTCCACAAAGTCTCCGTATTTTTTTCTCTTCAAATGCTCCTCATTTATTAAAACGTAAATATTTCAAAACTTCTGTGCTGTTTTAGCACTTACGATGTTGAAAATGTGTCTGGTGATCCGAAGTTGCCGTCTTTACTGCCCTCGCAGTTAACTTTACATCCTGTGAATGCGAATTCAACTGTGTCGGCAGTTAAGGCAGCACCTTGCAATCACCAGACACATTTTAACATCCTAGGTGCTAAGACGGCATATTATTTTTTTCTGCGTGTATAATTTATTTTCAACGGTTATTATTGAGCAATAATGATACGTTGCTGTTATTCATATTTCAGTGTACCTAACGCACGTCACAGGCACGTGTTGTGACACGTGGGCATTTAAGCTTAGGGAAAATCAGAAATATGAGCTTTCCCCAAGGATCACATGAAATATAAGAAGTAACCTTCGTGGTTATTATTTCCGCGACGTGGGATGAGGATGAGGAAGTATTAGCGAAAGAAACCGCGCTGCTTACCCCCTAGATCAAAAGAAAATTTCAAGGATGGGATACGGTGTGACGACAGCATTTGCAACCCTGGATGCAATAATTTGACAGAGTGTTGCTTCATTTTCTCATTTCCCGCTCTCTTTCCTCCCCTCATTGCCACCCCCTCGGCTCGCCGGACGCCCACAAGCTACTTCCGTATCTGCGAGTGTGCCAAATCGTATCGAAAACCCTCCATTTTCCCACACTGAAAAAAAATCTCGGTGTATTTACTGAGAAAAGGGTAAAATTACCAAGAATTCAGGGTTCTATTTGATCCCAGTTTTTTCTTGGTAAAATTACCATTTATGGGACTGATAATTTTACCGAGAAATCTCGGTAAAATTATTGAACTTTCTCGGTAATTTTACTGGACCTTGGTAAAAACGTCAATATTTTTTATCGACTGTGGTGGAATTACCGAGATAAAATGGCAGAGTTACCGGGAATTGATTACCAATAAAAGTTGTATCCTTACCTGAAATAAACAGTAAAAATACCGGTTTTTAGGTAAGCTTGCCAGTCTGTCCTGGTAAAATTACCAATATTTGGTAAAAAAAAGTGAGATGGTAAAGGTACCAACGGGCCGTGGTAAAAACGCCGAGAATTTTCTTTCATGCACACCACGCAAAAAAATGAATTGAATTAGGTGGTAAATCTGGCAGCATGCGTGTCTGCTTCGAGTGTTTCCTCCCGAGAAGAAAAACACACGCAGCTGCGCCACGACCCGTAGAAATAACAATTCGTCGCGATGCCGTTAAGATGCCACGATCTGGATTACAAGATGATACTTTTTTAGCATATATCGCCGTACTCCTCGAGGCTCACGTTAACAATGCGCTTACGACATTTTTGCAACAGAGGCTCGAGTGGTGAGTGAGAAATTTTCCATTCTTTCCGAATGGGACCCTCGCAAAAGGTGACATTGGCCTTCGTGGTCTCGTCAAGGGCGGCCACCGCGTAATTAGATCTGTAGCCGTGCAAAAAGGGGCTGAAGTTCAAAAACTCATGAGCCCTGGTTTTTGTTGTTATTCAGGAAAGCTAGGGCTCGTGAATTTTTAAACTTCCGTCCTTTTTACATGAGCCGATTCAATTGACGCGCAGTGGACAGGGGCGGATCCAGCAATTTGGCAACAACGGATTCCCTCCATTTAAACCCATGTTAAATAATCGATTCTGGTCGGGGCACCTGGCCCCTCCAAGAATCGATATATTTCCATAGGTTTAAATGGAGAAAAACAGTGTTGCAAATTTGCTGGATCCGCCAATGGCAGTGGATCGAGTGAATTACAGCGGTTGGACATGACATTTTTTACTAAAACTGCAAATTTAGATGTTTATTTCGTCACATTTTAAATTTGAAGGAGGGCCTCGCGCAGGAAATTTCCCGCAAAAACTAATGGGACCATTTTTAGAACCTCAAAGTTTCGTAAAAACGGAGTTATAAGTCTTTACGAACACATAGGTCGCTTTATAGCACTCCCTCGCGCTCTACGACACCTAACCGCCTTATAAGCCTTTAAAGTATCCAAATTTTGTCCAACTTTTCCATTGACTCGATCCACTGTGTGATGTATGCAGTTTCAGTATGTTAGAAATGAGCTGATTATTATTCGGAATTAAACTCGGTAGTTAAAAAAAAGTAGAGCTTATGACTGTGTGCTGAAGTAACTATTCTTACATTTGAGAAATACTCTAAACTTGAGGAAAGCTGATAGTTTTAAGATTATGATAGGATACTAAACAGTTAGACATCTAGCCACGTTTATTATTCTCAGAAATTAAAATTGATATTATCGTCGGCATGTCATTTTCCAAACGGATTTTCCGCATGCGACGCAACGCTGCTAGGCAAAGGCGATGTCTCCAGAGACGAGGTAAAGCAAGATTTTAATTAGGTACAATGTTTGCTCTTGAGCCATAAATGTGTAATTAATCCTAACAAGGTTGTCAGATTAAGGGTCCTCTCCCTCATTATTTTCAATTTTCTTTTTTTGCTTCATTTCCCTTATTCTCTGTTTCCCTACGTGTAGAATTTCAAAGCAAGAGAATAGTCATTGAAACGTTTTTCGGAATCCAACATTCCGATTACAACGTCTCACTCAAATGTATAAACTTCAGGATTTATTTAACGCTCATTCTTGTTTTTCTAAATCGGCACGCACATCATCAGGTTGTAAACATAGAGTACATAGAGTCGTAATGTAAATGGGAGAGCTGGCGCCATGTTCTGCTCGACGAGTTCCGAGCCCGGTGTGCGCCGAGTTCGGGTCACTTTTTCGATACATTTTCGATCCAAAATGGCGGTGTGGAATACATGGTGATTCCTATCTCCTTCGTTGTTGTTGTTGTTGTCATCGGATGGCCGGGTACCCGTGTATCGCAAACAATCGATTATGTATCGAAAAAGTGACCCGGCGTCACACAGGAGTCTCGGAATTCGGGACATGGAAAATGCTTAAAAGTGGCGCCAGCTCTCCCAATTACATTACGACTCTATGTACTCTATGGTTGTAAATGACCAACACTACACATAAAGATCTACTGCAAAGTCCTGGCAGTGCATACAATTGGGTGGATACCACTATTCGTACTCGTAGGATTCGTTTTGCCTACTCGCTCAATTGAAGGCGTTTTCGGAAGGCATCGGCATTCCATAGATTGAAGTGCTTATTTAAGAGTAATGGACCACTAGACAAGGTACGAATTTAAGCAATCTGCTGCATGTTTCATAACCAGAATTTCACGTAGAACACGATTCACACAACGAAAATTACTGAAACCAACTTCTAACGAGGATATTAACGTTTTCATTTCACATTGGTTTCGAGGAATTTGAACTGCCCGCTCACAAGAAACTCAAAGCTCCTGTCAAAATTGTTCCTGTTTGTTCCTTGATGTTTTTTTATGCTTGAATTCAACTTTTCGTTAATTTAATTGGGAAAACACTCAAAAAAAGTTTCCTCCATTAGTGTATCAACGGAGACGCAAGACGAGACCGCCGATACTGATTCTGACACAGACGCCTGAAAACGGTTAGAAAATACTCACTCTTTCCATCGATTTGGAAATTCGCCTACTTTCGGATCGGACTTATCATTTCTGATGGACATTTTTGATATTTGGCCTTTTGGGATTTTTGGACACTCTGGGTTTGGAACTTTTGACTTTTGGCACCAGCATTTCATCCGTTTTTCTTACGAGTTGACTTTTTAAATTTACGAGTTTTCCACACATTTCTAAACATTCGTTACTACCAGGTATGAGAATCCTTTTGGGATTTTTGGACATTCTGGGTTTGGAACTTTCGACTTTTGGCACTTTCATTTAATCCGTTTTTTAATGGGTGACTTTTTTAAATTTACGAGTTTTTCACATGTTGCTAAACATTCGTTACTACCAGGTACGAGAATCCAAAAGGAGGCTTTTGGCACCATCATTTAATCCGTTTTTTCAAGAGTTGACTTTTTTAAATTTACGAGATTTTCACATGTTTCTTAACAGTCGTTAAGTCGTTAAATTTTTTACCAGGTGTGAGAATCCAAAAAAGCGAAGGGATGATGCTAATTTATCCATCGCGAAAGGACACGAGCAAATTAGAATACCGTAGAAATGAAGAGGCGATCTCGGCTCTCAGGTCGCGACCTAAAAGTGTCAAGTGGGATTTGCTGAATCGGAGCACGTCTAAATAACTCCGTTTCCAACTGGTATCCAGAGGAATTGACACGATTTTAGTTTCAAACGGTATTAGTATTCCATCAGTCTCCCGATGCGACTGATTTTGTCTGCAATTTTTACATACGAACCTCAACTCTACCTTGCTAAGGGAGAACCCCGTATGAACAATCGAGGGTTGCCGAATTTCCTTCGATGGACGTTCATTTATAAGGAAATTAATTGATGAATATTTTTTGTCCTTGAAATTTTCAGGAACTTTGGATGAAATTGAGAACTTAATAATCTGAAAAATTAGGAGGAAAATATCCATCAACGCGTGAAGGTTCGTACGGCGTCTTTCCTCAGCACGGTAGAACTGAGAATGAGCGGTGCTTCAACTAGGTCTCCAATTTCTTCATAACAGATCTCAAAAGTTTTTGTGACGTCATCAGAGGGTGCAAAATACAGACTGAAATTGAACTGAGTTTATCAGAAATTCACTAAGTAGCGTCAGGTTAAAACCGAGAAAATGAGGTTTGGAGGACGATTTCTTCACGAGCTTTAGTATTGAGGACAAAATTTAACGACTGATTTCACGTAGCAAAATTTTTCCTCGACGTTGACATTTTGACGAGAGAATATTTACCAACTAGTTAGGATGATAGGTTGATTGCTTGAATCTCTTCGTGTTCGAGGAGAAAATTAAAAGTCTCTAGTGAAAGATTAAAGAAGGACTCACCTTGCTCTTTCATTTCTGCATGCCCCTCTTGTTTCCCGTTCATGTTCGTGAAGACAGCGGAGTGGGTTTTGACGACGGAGATCGATCCGCCATTGCCTGCTGTGGAAAAAATAAATTGGAATGAATTTCGTGTCGTTCATGTATGAAATGCAACTTTTCCAAATGTAACTTTGGTCGACGTGCTCAAACACTCGTCTTATCTATTTAATTCGACTAATTTGTTAGAAATAGGTGGCATGAAAATAGTCTTCAAAAAAAGTGCGAGTCTCAGTCATTGGTCGGTAAATACAAAGAAATGCATTGTTTCCTATCCTACTTAGATCGTGCAACGTGGTAAACATTTGCAATTGCACCGTCAATGATTTTTTCTAAGTATCGTTTCCGATTTTACACTTATTCCTATCCAAGGGCGAGTAGTTTGTGTGCGTTTCTTTGTATAAATAGTGAGAACAAAGTTGCACAATCTTTACAGTATCCCATATAAATACTTTGACGGAATGAGGAGGAAATAAAAATATTCGTAAACAAGGCTAAACACATGAGAAACTCTAAAAGGCAGGACGCTTCGAGCTGTTACCAGCTCATTTTTAGCTGCAAAAAACACAAAAAATAAATAAAAAATTGAGTGGCGACTTGACCTTTGTTGTTTACCCATGTTTAAATTGTCTCCTTATCTATTCGTATGTTTGAGGTATGTTTTTGTGCTTTTTCGTTACTTTGACTGCTTAATATCTCAATTTTCTGAGCATATTTTCTTGAAATATTTCGTCTTATTGATGGCGCAAGTTAAAATAGCTTTTCAATCTACTTAATAATAACAAGCCCAGGAAATTTAAAAAAAATTGCTTAAACTTTAAATTCTAATGAAAGTGATTTCTACAATGTGCTCAAATTGCTTACGGGTCATTCCGAACAACTGCCTGAATCTACATATGCTATATGCTACAGATAACAGGTAAATCGTTGAAATCTATGAATATTGCATACAAAAATCAAACAGTCAAACACCCAAAAAGTAGCTTTTTTTAAAAAGGGGAAAATCTTACTTGAATCAGATGTTAGTGCATTTCCTTTCAAATGCCGCAGCTCTTCAACAGCTTCGTCGTTTATCTGTAACAAAAAAGGAAATCGATATTAATCTTGATCAAAGATTTGAATGTTTCACCAATTATCAATTATCATATATCAAATGATCACCTGCCCTCATTCCCAGATTTGAAAAAGATTTCCCCCAGATTTCCCAAAGAAATTCGGTAACGTTTGAAGGTTTACACGACGAGTTCCTTCGTGCTACAGAGTAACAATCTACAATTCTTTAAGGAAGAATGCCGTATTTTTTTTTTTTTTTTATTAAAATAAAATTGTACAACTGCCCCTTACGGGGCATTAATTACATTGATGTTAGTGTGATCTTAAAGCTAATCTTAAAACTAATGTCATAAGATTTTGTTCTTAATTAATAAAACATACAGACCATACCTACGCTTCTCATTATTGCTACCTACTTTATCCTCAACATTCATACAAAGAACATACATACTAAAAAAGAAGCAGATACCAACGAGTTGGCAAATGCGAACAAAAATAGATATTTTAACGATTTTACAACAGGAGCCATCGATATCATGGACACCCACTGTAAAGTGGTACCCTGCATTAAATGCATCACTTTTTAATTTCAGAGGGACCATGGTTGCTGATTAATTCAACACCCCTGTAGCCAAGTCGTAGGGCTTTACCCTACGCAGCCTCCAAGTCGTAGGGCTTTACCCTACGCAGCCTGAAGAATGCCGTATGAACATTAGAGAGTTGTCAAATTTCCGTCGGTAAAATGTTTAATTTTGAGAAAGGTTGTGAATGTTTTTCCTTGGAATTTTCAGGAACTTTAGGTGAAATTGCGAACAAAATTATCTGAAAAATTGGAGGGAAAATATTCATAAGTTCGCCAGGGAATTCGTGCTTTGTCAGATAAAACTTGGCAACGCTCAAAGGTTCATACGGCATTCTTCCTTAGCACGGCAGAATTGACGCCTGACACAAGGAAGAGAGCTGCACGATCTCGTTTGACTTCAGGTGTCAGGTTTTGAGAGGCACCACGGCACGTTTGCAAATCCGAGCTTTGCAGGGATATCATTCCGCGCAAAAAGTATCTCGCTGCCCTCGCATGTCATCTCGACTAAGCTGTCGCGGATTTTCTACACCTTTCATATGTAGTTTACCTCATGATTTAACAAAGTTTCTCGGCTCGTTGTCGGTGGATTTACTTCGCTCCAACTTCACCGGGATAAAGTTGCGATGTGACCCTCTTTTGCAGATTTTCCTTTTTTTTCCTCGTGGCTGCTCGTCGTTTCTCTGACAGGAAAACGTTTTTTTCATTTCAGGAATGCAAATCCATTATACAACGGGGCAATTGCACGATTTTTTTATTCATTCCCGGATAGTACTTAAATAAAGAAAATGCCTGAAGTTGTTTGGGTTTCATTTAATCAATTTCTAGTCGAGAAAAAGGCTTTCAAAGTCACCAAAAAGCCAATTCCGTTTCGAACATACCTAAACATTTTTGCAATAATAAACTCCTTGACGTCCCAAAAAGATTTGGACTACACTTTGCAAATTGTAACTTTCAATTTCTGGCTGAGTTTAGAAACAACGCATGTATTATTAATTTTTAAATCATTTCAGAAAATTTCCGGAAAACCTTCAGAAAACAACAGGAAGCATTGTAAAAAAACATCGATTAAAAATAAAACATCAGTAGATGTGTGCAACGTTACAATCGAAGAATACGCTTTTTTTGCGTGCAGCCGTTGGTATCTCAATTCATTCACGGCAGGCGTAATGATACAACTATTCGACCACGGATGTAGGCATGTTGCAGCCAGCCGGATTGAAGGCGCGTCAAACTGCGAAGATGTCTCAGCCGTGTTCCTTTCCCTGGCTGTCGCAACTCTGAAATCGCCGCAAACCTAAGAATACGCGTCATTATTTTCAGTTACTGCCCTGTTTTACTATCATTTAAATTGAAATATGTATTTCAACTATAACGATTCAAAAACTTTAACCGTATTTGATTCGTTTTTTGATTCAAGCAAATGAAAAAAACGAGAGTAACGCGTCGGAAACTTTCTATGATTTTTATTTTTAAATCATTTCAGAAAATTTCCGGAAAACCTTCAGAAAACGACAGGAAGCATTGTAAAAAACATCGATTAAAAATAAAACATTAGCAGATGAGAGCAACGTTACAATCGAAGATAAATACGCGCTTTGATTCGCGTGCAGCCGTTGCGCATACGGTTTGCAATTTGGAACTTTCAATTTCTGGTTGAGTTAAGATACAACGTAGGCACCATTGATTTCACTTCCCACACACGTGTTTTTATAGATGTGCCAGACGTTGTAGTTCCTAATTGCAAAAAGAATACTAGCTGCCCGTTGTGTATCCTTTCACCCGTGCTTTCTCAGGTCGAGGTTTTACCAAGAGGTTATGTACCTCGATATTGGTTGATATATTATTAGTATGAAATATTAAGAAGATTTAGACAACGTCTTGCAATTTGGAACTTTCAATTTCTGGCTGAGTTTAGGAACAACGCGTGTACCATTAATTTCACTATGCACATACGTGTTTTTACAGATGTGCCAGAAATCGTAGCTCCTAATTGCAAAATAAAGACCAACTGCTCGTTGTGTATCCTCTCACCCGAGCTTTCTCAGGTCGAGGTTTTACCAAGAGGTTATGCATCCTGATATTGCTTGAAATATGATAGCAGTGTCCGAGATTTAACGATCACGGTTGTGTAATCTCTTCCGTTTACCAACCCTAGCACAGCCCGCGGTGTTTACTCAAAGAGGAAAGACATAAAAGAGGCAGCGAGGTCGAAACCGCCCATCAACAGGTGGTGTCTCTGAGAGCTCGGTTCTCACCAAAGTGATGGAGTGAGCTTGTTACGTCCCTCTATCGATTTGCATTCATAACCCTTCTGACTACGCAGGAAAACTTTTCCATTTTGCAGCAACATGCACCGTTCTACATAATAATGAGTTTTTTAGAACGAAAATTCTCAGTATAAAATAATTTAATCAGTGAGCTCGAAAACACACCAACTCGGGTTTTTTTCCGATTTTCACTTTTTTACGGTTAGTAACACTTATGGATAGAAGCATCTGCACGCAAAAGGAAATTTTGAAATTGCAATCGGAAGAGCTCGAAACAGCGACAGAAAAGGGAAAAATCGAAGTATTCTATCGGGAGTACCAATTTTTGGCCATTTCAAGGGGAAACGGGTGACCATCCGATTTTGCGGTTTTCTTTTTTCGGTTCAGTATAACTTGTACCAACAAGTTATACAAATATTCAAGCGTTATTCAGGTAAAAATATACATTTTTCAGGGCAGACTATGAAAAATCAGTATCTGAAAGTCGGTGAGAACGAAAACACACCAACTCGGAAATTTTTAAACGCTTAATTCTCTGTCATCATACATGGTTTATCGATTTCAACTTGGTGCTTTACAAAGTCTCTAAGTACTTGTCCTTTGGCACCAAAAAGGTGTTTCTTACACTAACTTCTCCGCCCGCTGCGCAGTTTTAGGTGTTTCCTGAACAATTTTTTTTACGAGTTCGTGTGTTTTCGAACTCACTGATTCAATTATAGAAGTGACTTCAGTATCTCCTCTCATTTCTCACCGAGTTTTTGTTAAAATAAAATGTACATGCACATATGTATTTGTTGCTTGCCTACAACAGATAACATGAATGGGATTCGGATCTTTGATTTGAAAGATATTGTTTCGATTTTCCTATTGTTTTCCAGACGAAGAGTAGAACGACATTTGGCAAAAAATTTTCATCCTTTGCAATAAAATTGCTGTAACCATGAAAAAATATGAAATTTACATTGTAACTTTGTCTTAAATTTACAGTTTTCAGCGAGTAAAATAGAAACTGTTAATGGATAATCAGGTTTTTCTTCCAAGACAAAAGAAGTTGCACAATCTTAGCAACATTGCAATGCTCTTGGTTCCTTTTTGCAAAATGCAATACAATTTACTAATTGTATTTTTTTGTGTGTTTAAGTATGTGTCGTGATTTAAACACGTGTTTAAAAAATATTAGTCAAAATTAGTGCATGGCTTAGTATCCCATTCCATATACACTTCTACGCTATACGGAATACTTTTAACGACGTTCATTCTATCTCCCTGGGATAAAAATACACATCACAAAATATTCCATCATACCTATGGTGATTCGATGGACGCCATATTGTGTGTCAGAACGACATGCGATGTATCGCATCAATTGATTCCATTTTTTCAGCTACTCGTCGTTTTTCTCCAATTTTGAGATAGCAATTCTGTTGTCAGGAGACTGAAGCACTCACTTACCAATTTTAACAAAGAAATTCAACGTAATAAAGACGTGGTTTTTTAGAGAGAAAATATAGCATTCGAGTGCAGTTTCGATATCAGTATCGAATGCGATGTTTTCTCTCTAAAAAAATCCATGCCTTTATTACGTTGAATTTCTTTGTTAAAATTGGTAAGTGAGTGCTTTAGTCTCCTGACAGCAGAATTGCGATCTCAAAATCGCATCAATTGGTTCCATTTTTTCAGCTACTCGTCATTTTTCTCCAATTTTGAGATCGCAATTCTGTTGTCAGGAGATTAAAGCACCCACTTACCAATTTTAACAAAGAAATTCAACGTAATAAAGGCGTGGTTTTTTTAGAGAGAGAAAACATTGCATTCGATACTGATATCGAAACTGCACTCGAATGCGATATTTTCTCTCTAAAAAACCACGCCTTTACGTTGAATTACAGTTGAATTACGTTGAATTTCTTTGTTAAAATTGGTGAGTGCTCTCGTCTCCTGAAAACAGAATTGCGATCTCAAAATTGGAGAAAAATGACGAGTAGCTGAAAAAATGGAACCAATTGATGCGCTACATCGCATGCCGTTCTGACACAAAATATGGCGTCCATCGAATCACCTTAATGCCCGCGAGTTCGAGATGAACGAGCCTTTGCTGTCCATAATTTCGTCCCGCGAGGCGTTCTGAGAATGCGAGGGAAAATTGCGGCACCGTGAGAGCTCCGCGGAGCACGGAAGAGGAAATTGCTACCCGGAAATTACGAAGTCAAGCTCCGTAGCTTCCGGGTGCGTTCTTGCCGTACACTGGCCATGACGTCATAGGCAAAAATAACGTCTCTACGTATGCGTTCTCTTGGAGTTGCGTGCTTTTTGACAGCGCGATGGCGTTCAAGCGAGAAGCAGGATTGCGGATAAAATTGTCGCGGTTTCCGTTGGATTAATTCTAATAGCAAAGCTATTTTCGTATTTTCGAGAATAGGTATATAAAAATGAATATGTGACGGTTTTATATGAAAATGTTCTCTTTTCACGCATTCGTACCTTGAAAATGTGCGAGGTTCGCACTATGAATAAGAAACTAGGCCATTAAGTTACCTTTGACGTTAAAAAGCGTTGAGCGTTGCCGTTCAAAGGGGAAAAATATGGAGTATTCAGAGGTAATGTAAAAGTAATTATTAACTATATTACAATTTCTTTTTGATAAAACAATTTTTAGTAAAATTAGTTATACAAATGCCGTCAATTTTTGCCATTTAGCTAATGTTAATTGTAAGCACTTCATTCTTGCTCTGGAATTGAATTCTAGACTTCCGGTTACGCGACACGTTCTTCGAGGATGTTCGAACAAAAAAAAGTAGCATAGTACTTTATTACATACTTTCACGGGTGGTCGATTGATTGATAGCTTGCCACCGCAAGCAAAAAGCCAAAACACAAGCTACAAAAGCTGAAAAATGAAAGTCTGATTCTTCTACAACATAAATCGTCTTTAGGGATTTTTTTTTAAAACATTTTCTTACATATTAAGTAACTGGTTATGCGGTTATTGCTCCCTATCTTACGACTTTGAAAACGTGTTTTCTCGCTAGTGCGGTGCGTGGCGCAAGGCGTGTTTGCTAGTGTATTAGTGATTATTCTATTGGCCGCCGAAAGTACGAGACCAAGACACAAGCTAAAAAAGCTGAAAAGTGAAATTTGAAGACTTTTACAAAATTTACCACGCGTCTCTAAGGATTTTTATAAATATTTTTTACATATTCAATAATTGATTATGCGGTTATTGCTCCCTGTCCTGTGACTTTGAGAAAGTGTTTTCTCGCTAGTGCGGTGCGCGGCGTGAGGCGTGTTTGCCAGTGTATTAGTGCCATGCACAGGCACGTGTGCCAGGCGCTATCGATCCACCACCTCCACCACAAATAAGCCGTGATGACCTGTCTCCGCACCACCTCCTTCGGCCCCCTCATCACCCCCTTAGGCTCCCTTTCAGCCCCCCTTCAGCCCCCGTTCGGATGCAGTCGTTTTTCAATGCCAAGAAAACGCTGCCGCCGAGATTAGCCAGCATTGAGCCGCCTTCGGTCCGGACCCCCCCCCCCCCCNNNCGGTCTCCACGCGATGTTTTCAGTTCCCTAAATTGTTTTTTTTTTTTTACTCGGATTAAATCCCCACTGACGGGGGGTTTTCTTTGGCCAGGAGTGGAGATACGGGTGTTAAGGGGGCGTTTTGATTTCTGAGAGCTCAGAGGCGTTGAAATGTGGACGTGGAGGAGTGACAGTTGGGGATAAAAAACGTTCTGTTTTGACGCCTGAAATAACACCCTGTGTTTTTTTGGGGGGTGAACAAGTTGCCCTTTAACGGGAGCCTTTGTAAATTACATAACGCGTTTTTTCGCAATTGTTGACCCCCCTTCCGTCTTCCCCTTTTAACGCTTCGTAACGCAACTCTGGTGTGACAAAATAACGTCGAAGAAGTGAAGATGGTACGTTCCGGATTTTGAGTGTTTTTTAACAATAGAGATGGTTTCATAACGCTAGCACGGATTTCGCCTTCCCCTTGTAACGCACACCGAAAGAAAGTGTAGTTGATTTAACATTCTGGAAGTACAAAAAGTGTGCAAGAACTTACAGCATGCTAAAATCAGCTCCTTCCACAAATTCAAGATGTAAAACTAACTGCTGAAGCGGGTAATTCAGCATTTTTAGAGTTCTCGCACTCGTTTTTCACATTCAGAATGTCAAATCGATTTCACTTTTTTTGGTGCAGCGTAACGCAGGCTCATACCGCCTCCCTCCTTTTAGAGCGTTTCGTAATTTATGAAAAATCCCAAAGTGTCTGTCCTTTTGACGACGCTTTTATACGGTAAAATACATGCATTGCTACGGCTTAAATGCGCCGGTCACAAATTTGTGTTTTAATGGTGAAACTGATAGATTCTGAAATTTATTTGCGTGCAAACTCCTTATTTCAATACAAATAATATCAACGATGAATCTGATTGCAATTGCCGTCATACTTCGTGGATGTAAGTTTATATCTTGGAGTTTCTTCCCACCCTGTTTTCACTCGAAGGAAAGTGAACGGTGTGTCCAACCACAACTGAAAAATTTCAACTCAAATCTGACAACCCTCCTTACTCCCTAACAACCCCACAAAGGAGCTGCAAATTGAGACATTTCTCGCTTGGGAGGCGAGCATCTTGTGGCGTGGCGTGAATGGTCGATTATCGATATCTCGCCATTTGAAGCTATGGTAAAGAATCGATTATTAAGGTGTTCGCTGCGAACACCCTGTTTATTGATCCTTTCTCATAGGTTTAAATGGCAAAGCAATCGATATATCGCAAAGCACGCCACGCCACTGCATTCCAGGAGCTGTAAATATCCTTAGTCACACATTACCGAGTAGCATCGCTTTTGCAGAGCGGAAATTCATACTATCGATTCACCAGTGCAGCTAACTCCGTAAATTCAGCACACTTTCCCGCAAAATTCAATTTCAAACTCATTCCGTGCACGCAATGCAAATGCGCAAATTTTAGTAACCAAATTCGGCAGCAATGTTGGAAGCATCGCCACTCTTTTAAGCCACGAGACTTATGACGTCATGAAAGAGCATCCTTTTTGCAAAGCGAAAACTCGTCCCACCAATGAACCAGTGCAGCCACCGGTGCAAATCCAGCACATTCTCCCCTTGAACGCCGTGTGAAATAGCAGGCGAATTTTACACAAAATTTGGTATCCCTGTTGTAAAGACTGTCTCGAAGGCACGCTTTTAAGTCGCAGGATTTATGACGTAAGCGGAGGAGTGCAACTGTGAGAAGAAATACCGCAGATCCCTTCGGGCCCTGTGGTACCTTACCGTTTAAAGCTTCTGACATTCCGCTGCCTCTGGGTGTGTTTTCCTCATATGGGTAGTTATTTTCAGTCGTAAATACTTCTCTGCTCTGGACCTGTTGACTGAGATGTTTGCTATCCGTATCTAAACATCGCGCGATGGTTTTTCGCAGCTTTCGGGTTTCACCGTATTTCACTCTCGAGCAAAATGCACTCCGCTCAGAGGAGAGTCTCTTCGTCTTGTGCGGAAAATGATTAGACTTGTGCAAAACTGAGAAACATATGTTCTCTGCGCTACTCAAGTATAGCACAGATTGCAATAAATTGCAAGTAGATGGTAAAAGTATTGCAACTGAATTAGAGTGTTGTGTATTTTGCCTGCCTACCAATCAGAGGAACACTTCTAATTGAAATTTATTGCAGTACAATTAAAATAAGTTGCAGTTTTTTAGTGAACTGCATATTGCCTATATTCCTGACCATGCGGAACTCATGTTGTTGATTGTTTCCAAATGAGGTGAAAATATTGTCCTTTCTTGGTAAAAACTTGCAATTTTCATGCAATGATTCCCAATTTTTTTTTCAATATTTTCGTTGCGCTGTGCTGTTTTAGTGGTGGCTTCTCATATTTTAGCAATTATTTTCGAGGAAAATTTAATTTTTTTATGCCAACACGGAGGCTGGCTCCTCACGTTAAATTTGCAGACACCGGGAACGATTTCCTCGAATACTGTTACAGAGCCAAAATTCTCACTTTTTTACACATTTTAAAAAAGGTCCTATGACGTTATAGTCTAAGTTACAGCCTTTTGCAGCCTATATTACTCAACATGTAATTGTATGAGGATTTTTGCAGAGAGAATTTGCGGGTGTCTGAAATTTGATGAATTTCGTGTTCTAGTGGAAACTACTGAGTGAACTGAATACGGAGTTACCCTTGGTTCATGAATTGAGCAATTATTGGAGAAGATATGACAAAATCTGCTCAAATAATCTGCTAAAATGAACGTATGATTATATGGGAATTGCCACCAAATGACGTCACTAGGTTGTGCTATTTCTCGCTTTTAAATCTATTTTTATACTATTTGCCATATCAAAAAAAATACTGTGAAATCAGCACTTTAAGCACTTTCGGATGAAACCATAACCATCTGCAGTAAAACCTTGCATGCAAACATCTCCAATGGAGAATTTGCATGTTTTAGTTTAGGTGAGGTAGAATTAATGCTTCCATTTGGTCACATAGAAGATCTCCCTCGCAGTTTCCGGCACGATATGGCGGCTGCGATCTTAAGCCACCCCCGTCTGAGCGAAGCAAATTGATTTCGGTCGTTTGACGCTTGACGCTTGAGCGGACAATTATTCCAGCGCGTCTCTGTCCGGCGTCGGACTCCGCTCCGTCGCGACGCCTCCTGTCCTTGAATTTTCAGACGCCCCCCCCCCCCCGTCCTGGCTGCCACGTCACCCCTCAAGGCATAGCCTTCCTCTCGACATCATCCAGAGAAAATCGTTGAAGAATTTTACAGATTAGCCAAGAATAAGCAGATAGATTCGAATAAGTATTCATCTCTAGCTTGTTTTGCTTACTCTTTATTCTTCGGTCCTGATTTTTTTTATTTATAAGATGACGATGATCATTTCGGACCTTTTAGGTTCATCCTCAGGTCACACTTGGCACTCGCAAACTCGCGAACTTGTCAAAACATAATAATGAGTTCTCGAGTGCCAAGTGTGACCTGAGGATGGACCAAAAAGGTCCGAAATGATCATTGTCGTCTTATAAATACAAAAAATCAGGACCGAAGAATAAAAAGTAAGCAAAACAAGTTAACGTATTCACCTGATAAAGAAATGAACCCAGCCAAATATTCATCTCTAGCATGAATAGATATTGTGCCTGTGAGGAGCATCGGAGTGATATATCACCAGCTATTAGTAGTTTTGCGGTGTACATATAGCCATGCAACAAGTCCAAGACACGACAAAACGCCTTCAACTTTTTGTATAGGCCATACGCGTATCTATAGAGCACGAATAGTTGCATCAAGGTGTTATTATTAATTGCGTCGTGTTCGCTCTGGACTAGACTAATGGCGGCTTGTTACATTTCCATATTGACAGTTTTCATTAAACCATTGGGAAATCTCACAGACAAGCAGATTTTGAATAGGTTTTCATAAGTAGCCTGAATGGATATTGCCTAAAGAGGAGCATCGGAATGATATTTTGTGAGCATTCAGTACTTTCAATTTGTGTGACCGCCAAGTCAGAGACAGCAAAACGCCTTCAGGTTTTTGTATAGGCCACACGCGTATCCATTAAGCACGAATAGTTGCGTCAAAGGCGTTATTATCAATTGCGTCGTGTTTGCTTAAGGTTTGACTAATGCTAGTCTGTTCCATCTGTAAATGATGTGTTGTGCTTTTGTCCTCTGTATATTTTTAATTAAACATTGGGATTAAATATAAGGCAATTTTTAAGGAAAACAGTTAAAGTTTGGTTTTTTAAAAAATAGGGGCACCATACTTGCATCAAGGCGTTACTATTAATTACATCGTGTTTGCTCTGTGTCTGTCTAATTAAAAATCGGGTTTAATTAACAGTAGAGAGAAGACAACAGCATTGCATATCATTTACACATCGTGATGTAAAAATAAAAAAAGCCGCCACTATTCACCTGCAGAGCGAACACGGCACAATTGATAATAACGCCATGATACAACTATTCGAGCTCTATGGACGCGCAAGTGGCCTATACAAAAAGTTGAGGGCGTTTTTTTACCTGACGGCTGTGTATGAAACAACGGAAGAAAGAAAATTGATATGTCATATTGATCAAATTCCATCCTATTCAATTTTTCTATGGTCGAGATAGTTCGTCAAGCTACAACGATGTGATATTTCTATCACAAAGACAAAAAAGTTTAGAGTGCTTTTTCCCTTCTTGACGTTGACTGAGGGTTATTCAAAATCGGCGATTTTACCCAACGCTTGGATTTTGCCCGGAGTTGGATATGTTGTTCCCTATCACAAGACACGCCTTTTTCCGGCATTGGCAAGTTCACCCGAAATTTTTCCCGCGCGCTACAGCGTTGCCAAGTTGAAAACAGGCACATTCCGTAAGTGGCATTAAAATTGAGCTATGAAGTTGCGGTTTTAACGAAAATTCTCTAAAAATTACGCACTTTTAGGATATGACCATGTTTTTAATGTCGCATTAATTTTAACATGCATCATTGCCAAATTTCCGATTTTTAAATTCGACAAATGCTACATATTCGCAAATACCCAAAAAAGCTATCTTCAAATTTGAATAAAAAGTTGTCTAATCGATAGTTCGTTCGATTTCGCATCCATCGATATATTATAGCTCGCTGGGAAATTTTGGTTCGCGAGATATCATCATTTTTGTGAACAGCTTTATGGAGCGACGACGCTTTTTGAGTCCGGGCGGATAGAAATTTTAGCCTCCAAAAACACCGGGTAGCATTAATTCCATGGTTTCCTATGTAATTTTTGGCGCTGAATCCGAATTTGACCATTTCATAAAAAAATTGTCACCAAGATGTTGCCAAATTTGGCAAAAATTGCTTAAAATCGGCCTTTTTGGCGGATTGTAGCCTGTGACTTGCCAGGAGTTGATCAGACGACAAAATTGGTTATTTCCACAGTTAAAACTCGTTAAACTATCTACAAGCTGAGTCAAATTCTTTCTGCTCACGGTAAAATTAAACGCGCGACAAGCAGCAAACTGAAAAAAAGACACCAAAATTGGCGCTTTTTGCGGTTTTTGTCGTAAGTTTCTTGTTTTCCGATTAAGAGAATGTTTCTTGACTATACTAATGAACAACATGAGCAGAATTTAATAAAATTGAACAATAAAATAAGATCGAACATATTCCAATGTTGCCAAGCTTAAACAAAATACTTTAATTTTCGCTGGTTTTTTCGATATTATTGTCCTATATTCTTTGTTCACCTCTTATTTTTAAATTTTATAAATGTATCTCTCTTGCAAAATAATACACTTCTGTAGAATAATTTAATTTTCAACTTAGATATATACTAATAACTAGGGTATTTAGTTCAGAGAGGAAAAATTCATAAAATAGTGAGTTTTATCGAATCGTGTCAATAAACCACATTTTGAAACAATAATGGAAAATTTTCTGTTAAAAATTAATGAATAAAATGTACTCCTCAGACAGACTTCATTAAAACAAGACAAGACGCATTGCAATATTGCCAAAATTACGTACAAATCGTTGAATTTTGGCGGTATTTGACCGTTATTATTCATTACCCTATATTTAGAATACAATTTTATTTTATAATTCTGAGATAATGGAGTTTAATAGAAAAAAGTAACGACACCAAACTGAAGAAGACGCCCAGGAAAGGACAATAAGGGGCTTAAAAAGGAACAAGGGCGCTCTAAATTACTGAGGACCTGTGGGTGGACAAGGGACTATGGCGGTTAGGCGTCGCGGGGCCCGAGAGACCGCTGTTAAAGCGGCTCTTTATCTATATATGTAACAATACAATAGTTTGTCGTTACACTCGGCGTAATTAGGATTTTTCCTAATTTTCTCTTAATCGGAAAACAAGAAACTTACGACAAAAACCGCAAAAAGCGCCAATTTTGGTGTCTTTTTTTCAGTTTGCTGCTTGTCGCGCGTTTAATTTTACCGTGAGCAGAAAGAATTTGACTCAGCTTGTAGATAGTTTAACGAGTTTTAACTGTGGAAATAACCAATTTTGTCGTCTGATCAACTCCTGGCAAGTCACAGGCTACAATCCGCCAAAAAGGCCGATTTTAAGCAATTTTTGCCAAATTTGGCAACATCTTGGTGACAATTTTTTTATGAAATGGTCAAATTCGGATTCAGCGCCAAAAATTACATAGGAAACCATGGAATTAATGCTACCCGGTGTTTTTGGAGGCTAAAATTTCTATCCGCCCGGACTCAAAAAGCGTCGTCGCTCCATAAAGCTGTTCACAAAAATGATGATATCTCGCGAACCAAAATTTCCCAGCGAGCTATAATATATCGATGGATGCGAAATCGAACGAACTATCGATTAGACAACTTTTTATTCAAATTTGAAGATAGCTTTTTTGGGTATTTGCGAATATGTAGCATTTGTCGAATTTAAAAATCGGAAATTTGGCAATAATGCATGTTAAAATTAATGCGACATTAAAAACATGGTCATATCCTAAAAGTGCGTAATTTTTAGAGAATTTTCGTTAAAACCGCAACTTCATAGCTCAATTTTAATGCCACTTACGGAATGTGCCTGTTTTCAACTTGGCAACGCTGTAGCGCGCGGGAAAAATTTCGGGTGAACTTGCCAATGCCGGAAAAAGGCGTGTCTTGTGATAGGGAACAACATATCCAACTCCGGGCAAAATCCAAGCGTTGGGTAAAATCGCCGATTTTGAATAACCCTCTTTACCCTACCGTAAAATCCGCGGTGAGAAAATAGCTCGCCCTCTTGGCAACGTTGCATCGGTAAGTTTAGAATCCAATCAAGAGAAAGCTCGACGAGCTTCGACGGGTCTATATTTATCTTAAAGCTGCAATTTTTTATTCAGGAAGACGGCAATACATAAATTTCCCGCATCATCCTAAATTCTACCACTTGGTCCTGAGGGACTTTAAACGATCAGAAATTGAGGTAACCTCCATTTTATCTTTCATGGAATTTCGTATCAAGGGATCGCAAGGCAAGATTGGGTCTCACAGACCAAAATAGAAGTAACCCCCTCGATTTTTCATGTGGAACATGCCAAATACGTGAAACATTTCCAAAATCAACTAAATGATCAAAAAGTCACTTAAAACACCCATCGATATGAATTCCTGATTTTTAAAGAACTTTCGTCTCATTTAGTCGAATTTACGTCTTTCAAAGCAAATTAATCCTGATGAATTTTACGAGATTTAAACTCCGAAAATTCAAACTTTAGTGCCGTCGATCGCACCTTTAACTTTTGGTGATCGTGCGCACAATATTTGAACGATGTGGAAAACTGGAGCAAACGTAAATCTAGTGTATACTTTACCTCAAACATCTAGAACACAGATTATTAAGTTCAAGTACCTCAATTAATTAAAGTTTCATGTAAAGTTTTAGGGATACTTACAATGGATCCAGACCGAGATGGCTCGAAGCTCTGTTTGTCATTATCTGGAACAGAAAAATAAATATCTTAGTATTTTACGTTACGTATTGTCCTTAGCACAAATTTCCGTTTTATGAAAAGCAAGTTGGCAACGCCTGAAGGTTCATACAGCGTTTTTCCTTACCACAGCAGAATTGGTCTGGGATACGACGCGTCGGAGTAGCAGATATTAGCAGCTAAAAATTGTTCAGAACGCTGCTCAGGGGTCTTGTGGGCCTGACCCAACAAGTCTCAGCGTGGCACTCCTTTGGCACTTGCAACGAAAGTTAATGTAAAGGTTTACTTTCAGCAGTTTTGGCGCGAGGACTTTCAGACGGCACTAATTGTCTGCAAACCCATTCAAGGCTACATATTAGTAGTGAAAAATAATCAGCAGCTTGCATAGAGTAAGATTATATCATTGGAAAAGGTCTCATTAAATTTTAGATTAGGCTAAAGAATGCACAAATATTGGTGCGTTTTTAAAGGAAATTTTAGATTGCCGACTTAGCGGACTTTAGAGGCCTCTACCATCAATATGGGGGATGAAAATTTAAAGACTATCATGAAATCCTTATAATATGGTACTCGTAGAACACATTTCCGGTCCTAAACATTCACAATTCCGGAATCGCCCATGTCCGACCTTTAACCTGTATCGCCACACCGTGCGGCGTATTGTCACTGATTTCTTTTCCTTGGACAGTCGCCGGCAAAATACATGAAAAATTTATTATTCACCCCTCGTGAGAGCATCCGACTCAGCAGGGAAAAAAAGAGTGGAAAATAACCGAGTCAGGTGGGCCGGCTATGAAATTTCGAGGAGGCGAGAGGCCAAAGTCCTTCACGGAGAGGTCAAAAGAGTAGAGGTTCCGGAGTAAAAATAGAGCAAACGGGGGGGGGAGGAGGGGGCCAGGTCAGCGCTCCAGTCTTGCCGCGGCTGGACGGAAGAGATACAGCCATATGATCCGGGGGATCGGCTCCTGTCCCTCCCTTGGCCGTCCCGATGATTGAAGGCGCTTCATATTTTTAGCCCCGTCAAATGACAGGGTCCGCTTCCTCCTTCGACGGTCATCGTTGCCGTTGACATATTTATCCGGGAAGCGTCCGTGGAGGGAATAGAGTCCCTTTATACCAAAGTTAAGACAACTCGATTATCAGCTGACTGGCTGCCGCCCTTGGCTGGCCATGGAGGCCGAAACGAGTGCACCCAAACAAACGATATTGAGGGATAAGGATCAGGAATCCTGCGATGTCTGTCACACAAAAACAACAACATCAACAAATTGATAAGTTAAAAAGAAAATGAGATTGGTTTGTGAATAATTGCTTAATCTATTTTCATTTTGGACCGATGGAAATAACAATTTACTCTTGATAAACCACAATTAGGTAATATTTTCATTATTCTTGTTCACACTCGAGGTACCGCCATCTTGGTGCACTCGTTTCGGCCTCCATGAGCGAGAACCAATCAGAATTTGTTTTTTTTTAGGCCACTTTCAGCCTAACCCTGGCCCAACCAAAAGTGAGTTATCTTTACTCTGGGTATAAAGGGACTCTAGGAGGGAATAGCAATCCGAAGTCCGGTGAAATTTGTTAGTCTAATGTAGAGTCGCTTTATACTGAGAGTCAAGACAATGGGAATCAATTTCTGATGGTTCCCGTATTTTAGGCCTTCACAGTGTCACAAACGGGAATACCTAAAAATTCCATTTTCACCGATTGCAAAGATTATAATCTGGAATGGACCAGGGAATCACGGGTTCGGCAAGGAACAAACGGAATGAGAAACAAGCAGTTCCAACGCCAAAGCGTTGGAGGGCGCTTCTTTAACACTGCGCATGCGAGGAACGTTTTCATACGGCCAAGCGAGAGTATTGCGGACGGACGATGTATAACAAATTGCCTACGTGAAGGTGGTCCGGCAGCAACATACCCGCCGCTAGTCTCTGGAAAACAATAGAAAATAGTAGTTGCGTACGTTGCCAGCGAGCGCGCTGCGAGCGCATCTGTTTCAATTACCTAGCATCGAGTCGGGCCTCTAACTTTCTATTCTCTCTGACATAACCTTAAACCTTCAACCCAGAGCCGCAAACAGCTGACGCTTGACGATGCTGCGCCGAGAAAATGAACCAATCACAAAATAGCACAGTAATACGTCACTAAAATGAAGAGATCACGTGACTGTTCGTGATTTTTTCGAATCAATCTGAAACTACAAC
This sequence comes from Bemisia tabaci, assembly GCF_001854935.1. Taxonomy (NCBI): domain Eukaryota; kingdom Metazoa; phylum Arthropoda; class Insecta; order Hemiptera; family Aleyrodidae; genus Bemisia; species Bemisia tabaci. The sequence goes on from NW_017554870.1 coordinate 265,053, forward strand.
CTCGAATATGAGGCATTTAAGCATAACGAAGCCTCAAAATAGTTTAACCAGGTAATACGTCCGTGCGAGATTGTTATGCTTAAAAGCAAAACATTTCACGAAAACTTTTACGAATACCAGATGCAGAAGAAAATCAAATTTTCCCGGGTGTACCAGAATGGCGTCATTACCCATAAGGCAAAACGGTATGTAGTATAGTACATGTTACATCGGGGGAGTCGAACGGCTGGAAAGGGCGCATCTGGTACCCAGAAGCGCCCAAAAAACGGAGAGAGGAATTTGGGAATGGGCCGATCAAAGATTACAAAAAACGTTCAATTTCTGTAATCTTTATTCCCGTTTGTGATTCCATGAGGGGGTGTTGTCTTGACTCTCAGTATAAAGGGACTCTGGTCTAATGGAGGATTTGTATGCATTTTTTTTTTTTTTGCTTCATCTGAAAGTGCTTAAAGAGCTGATTTCACAGTATTTTGGGTAAATCTTCTCTGTGACCAAATGAAAGCATAAATTCCACCTTACCTAAACTAAAATATGCAAATTCTCCATTGGAGATGTTTGCATGCAATATTTTACTGCAAAAGTTTTTTGTCCCATCTGGAAGTGCTTAAAGTGCTGATTTCAAAGTATTTTTTATACTTTTTTCCTGATACAGGAAATAGTGTAAAAATAGGTGTAAAAGTAAGGAAATTCACCGCCTAGTGACGTCATCTGTCAGCATTTTCCATTTTAACACATTTATTTTAGCAGATCAAATCATTTTTTCATATCTTCTCCAATAATCGTTCAATCCATGAACCAAGGGTATCCTCGCGTTCAGTTCACTCGGTGGTTTCCACTTAAACATGAAATTCATCAAATTTCAGACACCTGAAAATTCTCTATCAATATGAGAAAAAAAAATCACTAAGAAGTAGCCCGAACTGTACGTAACAAGGTGTAGAAATCGTGCTGGGCCCACACCATTTCGCGGGGAAAACAAAGCCAAGAAGTTCCTAAAATTATAATTAGAGTCAAAATTAAATTTTTTTGAACTCTAATGCGTCCAGTACGAAACTAAGGGGGAGGAATAGTGTTCAGCTCAGGCAGTTTGCATTGGAATGTCTCTATTGATATGTTATTCAGAATAACAGTCTCCTTCAAAATTCGCCTATTCTCTATTTCCAAGGTTTAATTAAAAATATTGATAATACAAAATTACTACGTATGATTGACACATCATAATTTGGCAATGGAACAAGCTACCATTAGTCAAACCCTGAGCAAGCACGTCGCAATTGATAATAACGCCTTAATGCAACTATTCGTGCTCTCTGGATACGCGTGTGGCCTATACAAAAAACTGAAGGCGTTTTTTCGTCTCTCTCACTTGAGGTGTGCAGTCCATCAGGCCTTCATCGATGCCTCCGCGAATAAAGCTAGGGCCCAAGAGAGCAGCCAACATATGGACTCAAATTCTCTAGAACGATTTATTATTATAATGGGCCTGTTGCAAACTTTTGCTAGAGCAAAACTAAGAGTTGTTTTTTATAGATAATGCCTCAAAAATCACGATGAGCGCATCGGCAAACTCTGAAATGCACTCATAACTTCACAATCTGCGTAAGAAATTTGCGGTTTTTTGAGCTTCCCGCTTCAAAAACGATACTACGGCACAGGTGAACATTTTGTAAGAGGAGTCGTTCCATCGTCGGCAATAATCATCATAGCCGACGCCAATCCGCCAAAACACGTTTGATGGGACGAGATAACACCTGAACTGGATTAGACCAGATAACAATCGGTGTGTTAACGTTCATATTTTCCACGCCCGAATTGATTGACCTTGAACTCTCCTTGAATTACGCGCGGAACTGCGTGCATGCGTCGGCCATGATGAATATCGCCGACGATGGAGCGACTCCTCTAACAAAATGTTCACCTATGCCGTAGTATCGTTTTTGAAGCGGGAAGCTTAAAAAAACGCAAATTTCTTACGCAGATTGTGAAGTTATGAGTGCATTTCAGACTTTGCCGATGCGCTCATCGTGATTTTTGAGGCATTATCTACAAGAAACAACTCTTATTTTTGCTCTAGCAAAAGTTTGCAACAGGCCCATTGTTACGACCCGTCTTTTAAAAAAAAACATTTATTTGACTTACAATACATAGTTGACATACATGGTAGTTTTTTGACTTACTATACACAGTTTTTGCATAAAACTCTTACTTTTTGAGAGACACTCATTAGTGAACATTCTTGGTCATCTTCGCTTGATATTGGAATTTGAAAAATGGCAGTGAAATGTGTTGTGTTATGAGGATGGCAGCCTTTTTGGGCCCTCCATGAAACGATCTGCTCATATACTCGCTGATCATGTACTTTAGAAGAAATTAGCATTTGTCAGACCTTGAGCAAACACTACGCGAATTGATAAAAACACCTTGATGCAACTTTTTGTGCTCAGTGGATGAGCGTGTTGCCTATACAAAAATCTGAAGGCGTTTTGTTGTTTCTTTCACTTTGCGGCTGTATGTGCTGACTTTAATAGAGACGCACTAATTTGGAAACAAAAAAAATGAGTTTGGGTCAGTTTTGAATCCAACTAGTCGTGATATGTCTCCTCTTAACAGCTCGAAGTCATTTTGAACCTGAAAATAGTTGGTCAAACTGTACTCTTAAACTCAGTCTTGGGAAGGAATAAAACTTGAAACCTTTTTTTCAGTTCAACTTGTTGCACCTGTGTGTGTTCCTCTTACAATCCTGGTTTATTTGATGACGGTTCATAGAGGGTTCATAGCAGGTTCATAGCATAGCGGTCAACATTCTAAGAATATCCCTGGTATTAGCATTTATCTGATGGGTAATGATAACTAGGTGACAGATATAGAATATTTAAAATGCTGGGAATAATAGCACTGTGTCATTCAGTGTATCAATGTTTTTCCACAACGAAAAGTCAAGATATTATTCTTGCATTGTAGTGACTGGACTTCAGTGAAATTTAAGCCGAGCTCCAGCTAAGCTATAAAAGTCGCATGTCAAGAATTCAATCCCTTTAGTTGAATGCAATCAATTTCAATTCTCAGAAATAATAAAACCTTTCAAGAAAGGTTTGAAGAGCTCTTCAGGAACGAAGGCAATACTCCGAGGAAATACTTCACAAAATTATTTGCAAATCAAATTTATGTTTAAAACTTCGTCTCTCTTCATTACTTCCTTATTTATAATTCATCCCTGCCGCTAGACTGTCATTCAGGGCTCTGAAGTTTCACTTTAAAAATCCTTACTTTCAACCCAACGTCACAACAAGGTCTTCCTTTGATTTTCCGAATCTCCACTCCTCGAGGAGTTCCCCCTTCTTACATTTTTTCACTGATAAAAATGGAGCTTTCCCTCTCTCGGCAGTTTTTTCGTATTAATCTCCTCAGGCTTGATTTCGGAGAGGATTAGGTTCGGGAGCAGCTCAAAGTTTTATTTACTCGACGACTTTTATTTATCTCCGAATTGACCGAGGGGCACTGGCAGCTCACATGTCTGTTTGAAAAAGTGCGCAAATTGCCCCCGGAACATACGGCAAAATAGAAATGGATGATATCCAGAATGGGATTCTCCGAAGTGAAAAATTGATGAAGGCTTCATTTGTTTTAGCTAAGGTTATTATTCGAATTGTATTTAAAGAAGACACGTTACCTCAAACATTATATTCCAATGGGAGTTTCATTCTGTTGGAAATTACAGGAAAATTGTGTTTTGAAGCAAATAAAACACTTCGTCGCCTACCTGACATAAGGGCGTAACTACAATCTGCGATGAACCCTGGGCTCCATACAATTCAATGCTTTTCTTGGCTCATCTCAATGTGTAGTTACGCCCTTATGTCAGCCAAGCGACGACTTATCTGTTGCTACTGACTTAGTAAGAGATAGTATCCTCGCACTGTATGTGCGCACGGTATCCAAAGTATGTTAAAAACAATGGTGGTATGCTGCCGTCTGCCGTGCGGTATTTGGCGTAAAATCGTGTAAAAATATGTGGAAAAAAATTCTGAAGGTAAACATTCTAAAGAATTTTTGCCCATACCCGTCGCTGAAATTCTTAGGAAAAGATGATATTCACAAACATTTGAGGAAGGACAGTAGATTTAGCTTTTAAAGGGGAAAAGTATTTTCTTTAAAGTAGGAAATATAGATGGCCAAAGTGCGACACCACGTACATCTCAGTTTGCAACGTTGCATACATCCGCGGTTAAACTTTATTTTTTCTGCTGAAAACTAGCCAACGTAATTTTTTGAAAACACCCTTGATTTTTTTTCTCGGTAGGCAGAATATTCCGTGAAAATTTCAATATATAAGGTTGACTTGGATTGCATTTTGCAAAAAGGAACCAGGAGCATCGCAATGTTGCAAAGATTGTGCAACTTCTTTTGTCTTGGAAGAAAAAACTGATTATCTATTGACAGTTTCTATCTTACTCGCTAAAACCTGTTTTAAGACAAAAATTACCATGTAAATTTCATATTTTTTCATTATTTTAGTACTTTTATTGCAAGGGACGAAAATGCACAATTCTAGCATCATTGGATTCCTTCTGGTTCCTTTTTGCAAAATGCAATCCATTTGTTCTTCCTCGAAAAAATAGAATAGGAGTAGAGATTTTGAAACACTGCGACGGACATACGTGGTTTTGCACTTTGGCGACGATACGCTCATGCTAAAAGGTGGTTTAACTTTAAGCCACCCTTTATGGATACTCTAGTTCTATCTCAATATGAAAGCATTGTTATATCTGAATAATTTTAAATGTCACGGTTGCTTACTCCGCAGCGAAATACGAGAGGTCCGATCGAACAAACACGCAAAAGCCACGCGATTCCTGTAGCACTTACGACCTTCAAAAAATCCGTTCGATGGTGGGGAGGATCAGCCCGGAATAAATTTTCGAGATGCGACACCAGCGCCACGACACGACGCGGTAACGGCGTGAACGCGAAGCTAAATTGGATTCCCACGCATAATTAGATTCGACTCCAGCCACCCCGTCAATGCTTGTGCGGGAGGGAGGAGGGGGCACCTTGAATTTTCCCGCGCATCGAATTTCGCGTCCCCATAAATAGTCGCGCTCCTGGCGTAAAAACGTATCTCGGTTCCAGCTTGAGACCTGGAAAGCATAAGGGGTCTCATGCGCTGTAAGGCTCATCTCTCAAGCGCACTTGATAGTCTTGCGTTAGAGAAGCGAAGAAATTACCCTCTTTTACTGTCATGCGACACGCTGTTTCCTTGTCCGGTGCAGCAAGCGCAAGCCTCCTTAGACACCGTCGTGGATTTTTTTTTTCTTTAGATTGTTATTAGACGGGTCCCTTGAAAATCGAGATAATTGAGATGTTAGAATTACGTCATAGCTATCGGAGCTATTCTCTGTTGAGGGAATTTTCTCCTTCAGGGAAAAAGTCTCATTAAAAGCCCCATTTCTTTCATTACATCGTCACTCTCCGGTCAAAGTATCACAAGCGCCATGCCACGGTTTAGAATTTCCGCCGCCGTTTTATTTTTTTATCGAGAAATTTTCAACGAAGCTGTTCGAAAATTTCATTAAATTTTCTTTGTGATTTCTTGTAATTTTCCTCTATCAAAAAAAAAAAAAAAAAAAAAAAAAAAAAGCTGCTATCATCTGATCAGATAGGAGGATTAGGAGGGTGAACTTATCCGAGCAAAACGCTGACAACAGGGGAGGGATTGTGAAGAGTGGCGCATTATTTTGGACATTCCGCACTGGATCGCTTGAGATTCAGGGTGAATTTATAATAGAAGTACAAAAAAATCTCGACGTTCATTAAATCTCTAAAAATGAGTTCTTTTTTTATTTTTAGGACATAAAAACACATTTTAGCCGGATGTTTCTAAAAAATGTATCTCAAAACAGGCATGTTGAAGCTTAAAGTATCTTTAACGGAAAACGCGCATTTATGAAATCTTCTCGACAATATAAATTCGAATTTTTAACAGATTTTTTTCTTATAGAATACAAATCTAAGGTTGCTTTTAGAGCTAATAATTTCATTGAACCCTTGACTCTCCAAGTCTCCCCCTCATTCTCCTCCTGGAATGCTTTAATGAAGAATGGGAGGAAGTTATGAGCGACGAAGGATTTTTTCTGTCTACCCTCGTTAACCCTATGCAAGTAAAATAAACACGGCTAAATTTATGTGCCGTTACTTGAATGGATGCGCTGCAGTAATAATAGCGAAATTAAGTGCGCTCCACTGGATTAAGTCTCTTGAGATTGACACGACTTTAATGAGAAATTACTTCCTTTGATGCCACGGTGACGTCGGAAACTTTTAATTTTGTTTGATTCGATTAACCGTTACGTTTAATTCAAAGCGTTAATTTGATTGGCTTCACCACTAATCGTTGATTCGTCACCTTCCTGCCGAAGAATCAGAAGCGCCATGCGACGTTTAAAAAATTCCGCAGCCATTTTATTTTTTGGCAGATAAATTGGACTACATTTTGCAATTTGGACCTATAGATTCTAGCCTGGTTTAAAAACAATGTATGTGCCATTAGTTTCCCTATGCACATAAGTGTTTTTCCAGAAGGTCTAGAATTTATAATTCTAAATTGCAAAATTCAGTCCAATTTTTCAACGAAGCTGATGGAGGAGAAATTCAATTCTAATTTTTTTCTCTTTTCCTTGTGCTTAAATTGCAAACGAGTGAAGGGCCTAAGTCGCTAAGGCATCTCTTTAAAGTAAATATATTCTAATACCTATATATTCTAATCGGTTTATTTTCTCAGGTATACATTAGGTGATTCGATGGGCGCCATATTTTGTATCAGAATGACATGCGGTATCAATTAGTTCCATGTTTTCAGGTACTCGTCTCTCTCATCGAATTTTGAGATCGCATTACTGATGTCACGAGTCGAAAGAATTCACTTACTAAATTTGAGAAACTAATGCAACGTAATAAAGGCAGGGCACGGTTTCGATATCAGTATCAAATGCGATATTTTTCCTCTAAAACCCCTGTCTTTATTGCGTTGAATTTGTTTCTCAAATCTGGAAAACGAATTCTTTAGTCTCATGACAAAAGAATCGCGATCTCAAAATTCGATGAGCGTGACAATTAGCTGAAACCATGGAACAAATCGATGAGATATAAGTATCGCATGTCATTCTGACACAAAATATATAGCGTCCATCAAATCGCCTTAATTTAATGAAGTATGCAAAATAGCATACTTAGTGAAGCGCGACGTATGCCTATCACTCGTAAATACAGGGTTATTCAAAAGTCACCCACCACTGGCCATAAATTTAATTCTAATTATGATATCGACTTGCGGTTAATGAAGTTTTTCCTCACATCGCGGGGGAAACTTTTTAAGATTCTTTCCAGTTTTTGATCCTCTCGGGAAGAAGGGGCGGGGGGCAACTCGAATAAAATTTCAAATGGCCACCCCCCTTCATGGCCAGTGGTGCGTGACTTTTGAATAACCCTGTATATGAGATTGAAAAGTATATGATTTTTGGACTGCTCCCATCGTGGCATTCATTAGAGATAATGTTTATATTGATGATGCTTGTCATTCGGATGACCACCATTTAAACCTCGTTCATCAAGCATTAATCAGGAGGAAAAGGGTACATTTCCGCCACCGACAACCTGAGTCGAGGAGTAATTAATGCATGACACGTGAAATTTCTCTCGGCTGTCTCGGCTCGCGAACGCGGGGAACTTTCCCACTTAGGGTTCCAGCTTTCAGTTTAGTTAATTGACTGTGTGGGTAGACCGTTCGTGACGAAAGCTCCCGGATTAAAATTGAATGGCGCAGCTGCCACTTACGTCAGAATTTCGGGGGATGACAGTCGGACGTATTTATGCTAAAAAGGTGCTATGTGCATTGGGATAGGGTGTGACATAGTTCCTTTTAGCATAAATACGTCCAGTTTCGATTTTAGCTCGCGAGTGGTGTGGAAGCGAGGATGTGATGTAGGGAATTTGACCGTCCGCTCGCGGCGACTTCAAATAAAATATGCATCGGAACAGACACTATAGTGGACGGTCGTTTAATCTGTTTTGGGAAATGATAGGGGTAGAAATAGACTGAAAGTACAGACTAGACAGTTTTAAGTTGGTAGTGCATCTGTATTCGACATTTTGAAAACAGATTTATGTAAATGGTGCTCCTTTATTAAAAAATATGTGTGGAATAAATTATTGATACTACGTCGCAGTGTTGTGTATGTTGCTTACTCACTGATTGAAGGGGCGCATTTTTTTACTGAAATCTATTCCAAATAAGCTGAGGCTGATATAGGTTGAAATTTGTCTTTGAAGTGGTGGTTGCCTACTTTTCTGAACTCATCTTATCGTTGATTAAAATGTAAAGGCGCTGCTGCCACTTACGTCAGAATTTTGGAGGATGACAGTTTCGAGTTTAGCTAGCGCGTGGTGTGAAAGCGAGGATGTAGGAAATTTGAATGTCCCCTCGAGGCAATTTCAAATAAAATCTTCATCGAAACAGACACTAAAGTTTAGTTAGTTTTACTGGCGGTCGGAATGTAACACAAATTAGCGCCTACAGGACTGCATGAATACTTCACGCATTGCTTCAAACACAGTGCGGTCAGGAGCGATCGGCGCGTGAAACGCATAGCGCCTTCAATATTGCACGAATACTTCACGCATTGCGCCAAACAGTGCGGTCAGCGCGAAATGCATAGCACCTACAAGACTGCATGAATACTTCACGCATTGCGTCAAACACAGTGCGTTCAGCAGCGGTCGGCGAGAAACGCATAACGCCTACAAGACTGTGGGACTACTTCACGCATGTAGGCAAGTAGGCAAATCTGGCCCTGCCGCCATGTCAAAATGAACTGACATTTTTAAAACTATTGTGTAACTACACTGTTCCTCTTCTACAACTTTTTGCTCGTTTAAGATCGTCTTGATAATGTTGAGAAATTCTCAGGTCTAATTGAATTGTTTCCTACAGCAATGCGTACATTGAAAGTATGCTTTTAACTTCGGTGTCATTTGTTGTGTTGACCCTTACACCTTTCATCAAGACCTCTGTAAGTTATACATAGTTTTACATACGTAATACATAATTTTTAATTCTGTGAAGTAAAATATGTAGATGACTGCTAAGACAGAAAATAATAAAATGACAGGCAAAACTACAGTAGAAATACTTAAACTAGTTTAAAATTGACGATTAAAAACAAGAATGTGGCCATGTTTCCTTTCTTTTCTTCACTCACGTACAAAAGAGCACGAGGTTGTTGGATTACATGGACATTTTCAATTTATTGTGATAGTGCCCCAATTAATTGTTACCCCAATAAATTAGGTTACTAACCCAAATATTACGGTACTACCATAATTAATTAGGAAATGTCCGTATCATCCAACGAATTGGGGCAGTACCACAAATTTAGATGATAACCCTTGACCCTTTTTCCCCCTCTGTTATTGTAATTTTCTTCTGCTGGACATGAATATAAAATTTGTTATTGCAAAAGTACATTCAAGTTAAGGCAAAAAAAATCTTTTATGGTGAAATTTGGAGCGTAGAAAACTTAAATAGATGCAAAAATTCGCATGATCATTTACACTAAGCAGGTTTGAATTTCAATTTCTTGCAGCCACCTTCAATAACGCCATTAGGTATAAGTTTTGACAAATTGCGAGATTCATTCATAGCCTTGGAAAACAACCGATTGGACGTCATAAGAAAGGCTGTAGAAGTGGCCACGAACCGGCGAAGCAACGTGGCGCTCAAATTTTTGGATGTTGTAGGACACGCGGATTATGCCCTCGAAAACATACGACGCTATTTCGATGCCGGTAAAATCAAGCTGGACTTCGAGAGAGTAGAATCAAACCTTCCAATGGAGGATGTAATTGCGGTGAGATGAAATTCTTTCACTTTGCTTAGATGATTTCGTTGGAACCTGCATAGCTTATGATAGCCAGACACCGAGACAAAATTTAAGAATTTTAAACTGGATATGCAACAAGCTTATCATGCCCGTCACTGTTTCGGATATTTTGTACCGTTCACGTTCGTGTATTACGGGGTTAAACTGTCATGTACACACATACCATACACATAAATGAATATAGACGGTGAAATTACCAGACGACGTATCTCATTTGCGGTATTTAAAAAACTCCACGTTCGTTCCACAAAGAAGAAAAATTTCGTAAGTTTTCAAGAGAGGACGTTGGGTAGTTTTCCATCCAAAAAAAAATTATGACAGGAAGTCTGCGATGTCGCAAACCGTTATACATGGTCTGGTAGTTATACACCACCGATATGTTGCATGCAATGCAATCTCTCTTATCAGCATCGCAATTATAATGGATAAGTAAAAACAGGGACACAAGTAAGGCTCACAAGACGTTTTTTGAATTTCATGTCTGGAATTTTAAAATTTCTAGTTTAATGTTTAGCTTTATCAAAAATTCTATAGCTCCAGTCGAACTCAAACCCCTGCTCAAGAATAATAAGACTCAGTAGATGCAATGAATAAGCGCCAAGCTCTCCCTTAGCTGACCCTGGACAACCAGGATTATTAATTAGTTTATTTCGAGCAAATTTGAGAAACCTCCATGTTTCGTGGAAAAGTATGGTTGTACGGTATTTCACTATTGAATGACGTGAAAATCATCTTTGTTCCAGAAAACACATATCCTAGAAGATGAGAATTACTTGAGTGTGCAAATGCATAAGCTGGCCGAAATTATCAAAGATTTAGAGGCGAGGGAAGAAGATCTGCCAGAGGACTTGTTGGACATGCTGAGGCCAATAATGGACAACATCAAACAGAGTGAACAGACCGTGGCTCCTCTCGAAAAACAACTACACATCGATATAGAGGAGGCCAAAAGAAGATTACATTTCTTGTAAGGTCAGTAAATTTTTAGCCCAATGGAAGGCACAAACATGGAGGGTACCGTCTTACCAACAAAAAGCGTTTATCATTAATATTTAGCGTTTGAATAGCGTGTTATCTTCAGATCATAACAATGAAAATATCCGGAGGATTACCAAGGAGGGTCAAGGAAAAAAATTAAGTCAGGGAAATTTTATTTAAAAAATACCTTGATTCTTAGGTATTACAGAAAATTCAACTCGGCCCTAGTCGATCCACTTGGAAACAAAAACTCGCCTTAAAAACTGTGATTAGATCGCTTTTGATAAGCTCAAACTGTACACACATTTCATTTTGATTGTTTCTCTCATTAATGTGTGCGTGCACTGAAAGTATGGTTTTGACTTTGTCGTACTCTATAGCAATAATACTTGCATTCATTGAGGCCTCGGTGAGTATGTCATTGGGACCAACACGGAATTAATTTTAGAAGAATAAACATATTATTAAGAGATCGTAAATATATTTAATATGAGTCAAAATAGCATTATTTGAGGCAGTTTAATTTGGGCACCTGAAAATCAAAGTATTAGGTTATGTTTGGTTCCTCCCTATTACATTGCCTCTTTTTTTAACCATTCGTGCTGATCGTCAAAAATTTCATATCCACATTACATTTTTAAGTTTTTCAAAGAATAAAAAAAATAATTGCATTTTTTTCATCGAGTTGCATCGCACTCAAGAGGAACTCGTGTATTGTGAAACCTGCATTATTCCTGGGGCATACTTAGTTTGAAGCATGCAGGTAATGTCCGATTCATACTTATTTGAGATAATGTCTGAAATTCTAACTTGTTTTCAGCCAACTTCGATACCGTTGAGCGAGAGCTATGACGATTTATTAGTTTCATTCATAGCTGAAGAACCCATCCGAGAGGCCGTCATAAATGAAGCAATAAAGTGGGCCACGAAGGAAAACAACAAGGAGGCGCTTAAATTCCTAGAGGTAGTGCGAGAAGCAGATGATGTACTCAAGAAAATAAGACACTACTTCGATGCTGGGAAAGTTTTGTTCGACTTTAATTCTGGAAAGTCGAACCTTACAGTACAAGATATGCTAGCGGTAAGAATCATAATATTTCTGTTGCTTCGAATGAATGAGTTTAGATGAGTTTGTTAAAATTTGTATAGCGTTTGTTTCGACAAATCGCTTTAACATGTCAAACAAAGCTGAAGCTGTGGTGGTTTGAAGTGAAGTCCCAGAAATCGACAATGTAAGTCGGCGAGACTTCCTGTCATACTTTATTTTTTAAATGGAAAACTACTCAACAGCAATTCTTTAAAACTGGCGTGATTTGTCTTTTCCGTGCGAAGAAAATGCTGCAAAAACTTCAAGGAATGATGTCAATTTGTTCTCCTTTAAAACAAAAAATTAACATAGAGGCGGAGATTTTTAGACACCGCAAATGAGATATGTGATTGCGGACGTACGCCGTCGAAATGTTGTTTCAATGAAAAATTACTAAAAATTTTGATCACATATGTTTGGGATTGAAAAAGCCGAATCATAATGTAACACCACGTGCTCTCTTCAAACATAATAATTAACTTAATCAATCGCAAAGTCTTTTCAGAACACTATACAACGCATTCTTTTTGAAATCTGATCATTCGCCCCAACTTGGCAAAAATCGCTGTACAGAAAAATCTGCCCCCATGAATTAATGTCCACTGCCCCTTGGTGGTCACGTGTATTTTAAATTCTTCATTAAAGTTTATGATTTACCCTCTGATTTTGTTTTTAAACGCAACATGTTATCACTTCAAAATTTTACGAAGAAAACAAATTACACGACTGGAGGTCTGCAAATCATCTTAACAAGATATAAGTGCTCACAATTATCAGTGGTAAAATGGCAAAAATACAGATCACGTATTTTGAATAATCTAACTTCCATTCGATCTGTGTTTAAAATACTTGTTCGTGCTCTATTTAGAGGTTTATGAGTTTATAAGTTTTGATCTTCGGGTTATGTGAATCGTTTTCAACGTAAGATAATTCTCGAAAGAAATAGTGAATTTTTTTCTGCACTGGCTTCGGTTATTTTACCCCATTTAGAGCTGAGGAAACATCAGAGTGCAGAAATACAAAAGACAAGAAACCCATTTTTCTCCCATAAAAATGTGTTTTTCAAAATCTTAAAGCTCAATAAGTGTTTGACTGCGTTTCATCTTGTTTCAGAAAACCATGATCATGCGAAATCAAACATATCTAAATGATCAGCTACAAAGGTTGGCCGCATCCTCAAAAGAAATGCAAACTGAAGTGGCAAAGGTGCCAACGGATTTTTACAGCATGCTGCTGCCTGTAATTGAGGCGATGAAGAAGAGTGAACAGGCACTGATTCCACTTGGAAATCAATTCAAAATCGATATGGATGTGACCATGACCAAACCGATGTCTGGGTAAAACCATAAAATAAAAAAATGTATCCGCGATTAAAAAGGAGAAATTAAGCCTGAATCACCAAGACTCAACACAGTTGATAGTTTTTGGTTTTCTTGATTGCGTAAAATTATATCAACTAAAAATGCGTTACATGACTTCAACGGTGATGAGCTCATTCATTGTCCGCATCTAATCTATGTAAAAAACTCAAGAAAAACATTACAAGACCAAGATGTGACCAGAACACATTTTGGGGAAAATGAGTAAAAAGCAGTTGTTTTGAGCTTGACCATTCTTACTCATATTCTAAATAAAATGCGTTCAATTAGTTTCCCTGTGCTAAATGGAAAGTGCTTCATGAATGAGCCAGAAAAAAATTGCTCCCGGATGTACTTTTATGAAGACAGCCTACCTTTCATCATTGATAGCTCATGCAAAACACAAATATAACTTAGCCGATACAAAATAAGCAACACACACGGTAAACCTTCCACCTTTCATATCGACTCAAGAAGAACCTGAGGGCTAAATGGAAATTCTGTGAAGCAGGGAAGTGAATGGAAATGGAGTACTTGGCATCTCAGCTTCAGGGATGCGATACGTTAGAACCAGACCCAAATTGGCAGCCGGAAAAGTACCTCACAACGCAATATTACCAACAACTTCTGCGTCGGAATTTTCCCTAGTTTCAAATAAAATATGCATTTGAGTAGATACTAAAGTGGCCGTGATTGAATCTGTTTTAGAAAATGATGTAGGCAGGCCCGCCACATACCATCCTGGGCCCTGGTACCAGTTTTCTGGCCCGGGCCCCTTGCACAGAGGGGGGTCCGGGGGGCCTCCCCTGGGAAATTTTTGAAATTTTAAATCTATTTGGACGCATGTTGAAGCTCTTATGAGGAGATTTTCCATCAATTTCTGTAGAATAATTACGCCTTTTTTTTACTTTCACCACCAAATACTTTCGAATTGTTGCATTCAAAACATCTATACATTTTTTTTGAGGGGGTCAGATGATACTTTTTAATTCTAGGGGGGCCTTCTAGCCGGGCCCCCCTGGACACCCCTTTTGTACGTCTATGGCAAGGGAGTTGAGCCATTGAAGTCGAGGATGCCCAGATAGGAGCCTCTTAGCATCCGACAACGGAAGAAAATGAAACGCAGTTACTAAAAATATCATTCTACATATACTCAAAATCTTGAAAATAGATAGATATCTCTAAAAAAGTAAGAAAAATTTCATAGTACCCTAGCTTGTTGTTGAAACTTTATTCACCTTTTGCGGAATTTTTAGGGTAATTTTTTCACTTTTCCTTACGAGACAAGGGTTACACATGAATTCGTAGTGGTTTGTCACCTGCGTCACGGGCCCCTCCAGGGCCCGGGCCCCGGAACCAAGGACCCAGTATCCCCCCCCCCCTTTGTGGCGGGCCTGGATGTAGGGTAGAAATAGACTGGAAAGTGCCAACTAGACAGATTTAAGTTAGAGAGCTGTATCTACATTGGATGTTTTGAACAAAGACTTATTTAAATGGTATGTTCCTTTAAATAATATGTGTGATATTATATCACACACTGTATCGATATTGATATACTATTATAAATTATATAAGTTATAAGTTATTATATTTGTAAGTTACTATATGTACTATACACACTCCATACTATTCTGCCGTGATAAGGAAGAAAGCCGTAGAAACCTTGAGGGGTTGCCAAATTTCCTCAGGTAAATCACGAATTTTTGAGAAAATTTGTAAATATTTTTCTTCCTATTTTTCAGATAATTTTGCTCTCAATTTCACTTAAAGTTCTTGAAAATTTCTCGGAAAAATATTAATAACTTTCTTCAAAAATAAACACTTTTTTGATAGAGATTTGGCAACTCTCGAATGTTCATACGGTGTTTTTTCCTATAGCGCGGCAGAGCTACTTTGATATTATTGTACCGTAAAGTTGTGTATGTTGCTTACTTACGGATTGAAGGGGCACCTTTTATTGTTGACATCTATTCCAATTGAGCTGAGACTTAGATAATTTAGAATTTTCTTTTGAATTGCTGGTTGCGTACTTTTCTAAATTGAACTCATCTTACTGTTTCTTTAAAATTGACAATTACTGACCAAATTTTGTAAACATATTGCAATTATAGGCTAAAAAATTTCAGTCCCATTCCATTAAATAGCAATTTTATTTCAATATTTCCTACACCGTCCTACTTGTGTGATCAGTGCATCAACTAAAAGAAATCACCAGCCCTAATTTGAGTCTAGCACCGATAAATGTTGAGTTAAATATCAGCCAATTAACCGTTCTTGTGTGCTATCAATTTTCTTTGTTCGTGGGAATGATTTCGCAAATGAGAGAATGTTTTCAACATTTTCGGAATGCAATCAATGGATTTAAAACCACCTATAGGATCTATTGGTCGTCGCTGATGAAGCTTACTTGGCTTCCATCCCGGTAAAGTGATCTAAATGAACTACTAAAAATAGAAGGAATAATTCTCAGCGGCAATTTAAAATTAGGTAATGCACCCAGTCGGTTCGTCATCTATGTCTGTCTGCGCGAATAAATTGTTTTTGATTAGCCCGAGCCACACTCACGTTTAATTGAATTGTTTTCTACATTCATACGTGTATAAAAAGTATGATTTTAACTTCAGTGTCAACCGTTCTGTTGATCCTTGCATCTTCCATTGAGGCCTCGGTAAGTATAGATAGTATTACTCATGGCAAAGAATGAAATTCAAACTAAAATATAAGGGTAGAAGTATTAAACTAAGAGTCGAACCTAAATCTGCAGAGCTTAAAAAGTTTAAATTGATGACTGAAAATTAAAGATGAGGTTATATATAAATTGTTTACACTCTATCTTTTTTATTTTACGTTTTTTCTGGTAGAAAGGAATAAAAATGTGACATCACCACAATATTTTCAGGTTTAGGTGAACAAAATATTTCTATTATGAACAGTAAAAAAAAGGCTTTTTACTGGAACTTAAAAATTGTGCAAGTATATTTTAACTTCTTGCAGCCTTCTTCAATGCCGTCGAACAAAACCTTTAGCGAATTACTGGATTCTTTCATAGCTGTGGAAATGAACCGAACGAACGCCACAAAAACAGCAGAAGAGGTGGCTGCTAACCGGAAAAGCAAGGCGACGCTGAAATTCTTGAAAGACGTAGGATACGCGAATTATGTACTCGAAAATATACGACGCTATTTTGTCGCTGGTGAGATGTGGCTGGATTTTGTCGAAGGAGAATCACAACTTCCGAAAGAAACAGTACTTTTGGTAAGAAGGACCATTATATTTTTTGCGATTTTAGATGATATTTTTAGAATTTGCATGCAAAATTGAAACCCTTTTCTAAGGTCTTCATGGCTTAGTTTTGTCACGGCACCCTCAAATAAATGGACGAGTATTTATCAACCAACCAATCACTAAGAAAGAGATCTTCAAAATTTTCTGATAGAGAAGAGCACGGGGTTGTGGGATGATATGGACATTTCCAAATAATTGTGGTAGTATCTTCATAAATTAGGTTACTAACCCAAATGTTGCGGCACTACCACAATTATTTGGAAATGTCCATATCATCCAACTAATTTGAGTAGTACCACAATTTTAGTGATTAACACTTAACGCTTTTTTTTTCAGTGAAGGATATATTAATTCGTATTTTCCGAGCAATACGTTGCATGCAAAATACTTTTCTCACGTCAGCATTAACGGCACGTCTATAATGAGCAGGTAAAAAATTATGGAAGAGGATAGGACTCAGACGGTTATGAAATTTCAAGACTGGAATTTTAAAACTTAGACCACAGGCCTCTGATCTTTACATATTTACTAGAGTAACTAAAAAGCTTAACTATGATTTTTATTTTTATTTTTTGAGTTTTAACTTTTAATATACTTCCGAACCTCCATCGAACTGCACTTCAATCGAGATTGACGCAATGCAGAGGAAGTAAAAAATCCAAGGAATATTTCATTTTGACGGGAACGTGTTCTCTCATACCCCACTATTCAATGACTTTCAGACTTCATGAAATACATATTTGTTTTAGAAAACTTATCTCCTGAGAACGGAAAATTATTTGAATAAACAAATGTTTCTGCTTGCTGATATCTGCAAAAAAATAGAGGGTGAAGAGAAAAATGTGCCAGAGGACATGTTGAAGATGCTGCGACCAGTGATGGACTCCATCAAACAAAGTGAACAGGCGGTGACTCCTCTTGAGGAACAATTACAAAATGATTTGGGAAAGGCCAAAAAAAAGGAGAACACGATTGATGAGGGTATGTAATTTAAAGTTAAATTCACGGCTTAGACCTACAGTGTAGCATCTCGCTGAGAATCGTTTATGCATGATTATTATTTTCAACCGAGAAAAGTGCTCCTCTCTTCCATACCATAAAATTCACCCACATGGTTGAAAAACGATGTTCCAGAAGATCCAAAGAAGAAAAAGGGATGAAAGAACATTTGAGGGGCTTGGAGGACAAGACTCACGAGTGCATTTTTTGCTATTTTGAAAAATACGTATTGGAAGTTTCGAAATTACTTGGATACCTTTGGCGGAAAGAAAATTCAAACCGATTTTTTGATGCTTAAAAACTGGAATTTTGGAGCGAATTTTTCATAGAGAATGCATCAAGATTAGTTTTATTTGAAATCCTTGATAAATCAATTTCTTTAAAATCGGTGCTTATGCGCCTTGTCCTCCAAGCCCTTCATTTGTTTTTGATAAAAACACGGTAAATGTTGAAATAACAGTGTCGAACCTGTGACTGCTCAGCTTGTCGTCCGAGACTTTTTAAGCGTATCAGATCGTATTTGATAAGCTCAAATAAAGCGCAAGTTTCATTTTCACTGTTCTTCATATTTATAAGTGCGTTTAAAGTATGATTTTAACTTTATTATGCTCTAAGGCGTTGATCTTTGCATCTATTGAGGCCTCGGTAAGTGAAAAAGCTCGCCATAGATAGAATATAAAATTAAGGTACAAAAATCACTAAAATTTTCTTAGTCATTGGTAAACATCTCAGCAGCAACAATTACATGAGTTAAAAGTTGGCACCTGAGTACCAAGTATTAGGTTATGTTCAGTGCTCTTTTTTCATTTTTTTGAATTGTATGGCTCGAACTGTGGTCAAGCACATTTAGCCTACAAAATAGTTTAAAATTGTGTGATAAAAACAATACTTTCATTTTTGCGGT
>NW_017554870.1:283603-294826 GCF_001854935.1 Bemisia tabaci
GTGAAGAGGGTTCTGCAGCACTGAACGTGGACACGTGGACACGTGGACACGTGGACACTACAAAACTTAGATTATTACTGGAGCACATCGTCATTTTTTGGGGAAAAAGAACTTAACTATGTATTTTAACGTCGTTGAATTTTTGTTTGCAAATTTCATTTATGCTTGGAAGTAGTTCAGTGTTTCTGACTGAAAGTTTCCCTGCATTTACCACTGACACTCGCCAAAATCAGCAACATGCTGGGCAAAAATAAAATCGTGCAATTCAGTTTCCTAACCTTAAAGCGATGTTATGTTCTCTCGTCTAACATAGGAAATGAAAAATGCAAATAATGTTACTTTCGTACTTAATTGAGTCAATAAACTAGAATCCAACTTCTTGCAGCCAACTTTCACGACGCCGAGCAAAAGCTTCGATGAATTATTGGATGAATTCATGGTCATAGAAAACAACCGAAAGACCGCCATTAAGATAGCTGAAGAGGTGGCTACAGGGGCTAAAAGTAACGCGACACTCAACTTTCTGAAGGTTGTGCGAGAGGCAGATGAAGTGCTCGAGAATATACGACGCTACTTTGATGCTGGTAAAGTCATGTTCGATAAGAATAAAGGAAAATCGAAACTCAATGAAACAGATTTACATGCGGTGAGAGTAAGACTACATATTCTTTACTCTATCCCTAGTTTGCAGACCCGTTAAGTTCGCAGTATTCCTAGCCTACGATGGATGAGAGCGCATTAGAAATCGGAAGACAGAAGAAAGGAGATACAAAGAAAGACATTAGGAGGAATAAGAGAATAAGCGCCAAGAGAAGAAGAAGAAGAAGAAGAAGAAGAAGAAGAAAAGAATGTAGAAAGAGAAGAAGTAGAATTAGGAGCAGAAGAGGAAGAAGAGAAACATGAAGAATTTATACTTCTTCGTATTGATCTTCCTCTTTCAATTCTTCTACCTTTACTTTTCCTTCTTCTTTCCTCCCTTTTTTGTCCCTTGGCGTATTTTTCTGCGCGTGTCCTTTTTCTTTAGTTTATTTCTCTGTCTTGCACCATTTACTCCTCCACGCCTTCCTTCTCTTCTTTGCTTTTACACTGATTATTTGTTTCCCTCCATAGGTAAGCTCTTATTACAAAATTTTATCTACACTTTGGTTTAAAAGAATCGAATTGGCGAGACAAAGGTTGAAGATCACGTTCATTGGAACTAGCACAGCTTTAATTGCTTGTACTCAGCAAAAAAAAGAAAAGAAACGAAACCAAGTAGTGAACTCCAACACAATGTGTTGAAAAGGCGCGTCATTGACTCGTACATAGCAACCTAATTTGTTTTCATTAACAGACATTTTAATACATGTGAGCAGCAGATGAAAGGAAACAATGATCCAACGATTGCACCGACATTTAAATTAGGAATGCAGAAAATAGTTCTGAATGCAAGAACACTAGCTTATTTTCGAAAATTTCTCCGTTAATACCTCAGTGCCTCATTAAATTAAGTTTGAAATTTCAACTCTGTTACAGACAACTGAGCTGTTGCGGAAGGAGACATATTTGAATGATCAACTGACTAAGTTATCCGCAACTTACAAAACAATAGAGTCTCAAGTGCCTAATCTGCCTAAAGACATGTATAGGGTTCTGGGGGCAGTCATCAAGTTTATCAAACAAAGTGAACTTGCATTAATTCTACTTGCAAAAAAATCCCAAGAGGAATTGGAGAAGTCCAAACCAATATCCACATAAGACTGCAATATACGAATTTTAGATCATGACTTGAAGAATAGATATCGACTATAATCGAAGCTTTCCGTGTCCTATCGTAAAGATTTTAAAAAAAAGAGTGACAACCAATCCTTTGACCATACGGTCGGTCACGAATAGTTTATATTCAGTTCCAGGGAGGTTCGAGCAGGAAGCTTCCAGCATAGCAACAAAGAATGGCCCATATTTAAGAATTTCGAGTAATATTCAAGATTACGTAATAGTCTTGCCAGGGGTTGCAGCGTTTTGTTACAAAAAAACGCAGAGGGACAAAATAAAGGCACAAAGTGAGAAAAAATCTACCTGACTCAAATTGTCTTTAAAAGTTTTATCTTTTGCAGTATTTTACGAGCATCTTTTTTCAGATCAGAGGGTTGAATTTCACGTGAATTTTGTAAATTTTGCACAATTTTTTTAACGCTACGTAAAAAAGTACTCTAAGCATCTTTGTATTTTATACACAATTCCCCCCCCCCCCCAAAAAAAAAACTTGCATACAACACATCGCAGTGATGTATATGTTGCATTCCTACTGGTTGAAGGGGCACCTGTAATTGAGATCTATTCCAAATCAACTATGTCATAAGTAGCGATTTGTTTTTGAATTGCTGGTTGCCTACTTTTCTGATCAATTAAACTCATCTTATCGTTTGTTTAAAATTAACGATTAGTGACCATAAATTTTGTAAAAGTATTGCAATTTCAGTGGCTATAAAAAAATACAGTTTCATTTAAGTAAATCGCAACTTTATTTCAATACTTTTCTTGCACTGTGCTACGTAAGCGATTGTTGCATCAACTGCAACAAATCACCAGCCCTAATTTGCGTCTAGCACTGGTAATTGTTTGTATTAAATATCAGCCAACCGTTTTTGTGCGACATCAATTTTCTTTTCTTTTCTTATCCAGTAGAAATGATGCCGCAAGTAGTTACAAAAATGTATCACGATTCTCGGAATGCGCGCGATCAAAGGAATCTAGACCCCACCCATACGATTTTTTGATCATCGCGGATGATACTTACATGACTTCCATCCTGGTAAAGTGGTCTAAATGAACTAGTAAAAATGGAGTGAATAATTCTCAGCGGCAATTTTAAGTTAGGTAATGCACTCAGTCGGTTTGTCATCCATGATTGTCCGCGCGTACAGATTGTTTTTGATAAGATTAACCTATACTGCAGTTAAGTTGATTTTACCCCCACTTTTATACATACGCTAAAAGTATGATTTTAACATTAGTGTCATCTGTTGTACTGATCCTTGCATCTTTTATTGAGGCCTCGGTAAGTGTCGGATCACGGTATGAACTCATGGTAAGGAATGAAGTTAAAAATAAAAACGAAGGGAGGAGAGTATTAAACTAAAAGTCTAAAAGAAAGCAGCAGAGCTTAAAAGGTTTAAACTGACAATTGAAAATCAAGGATGTGGTTAAATCAATTTTTTACACTCTTTCTTTTTTATTTTACCTCATTTCTAATAAAAATAGATCGGGATAAGATATGTGTCATCACCATTATATTTTCAGGTTTAAATGAACAAAAATCTACCATTGTGAAAGGTAAGAAAAATACAATTTAAAAACATGCGGATATTGTAACATTTATACTAATTCGAACTTAAAAAAATATATTTTATCTTCTTGCAGCCTACCTCAGTACCGTCAAGTCTAAGTTTTGACAAAATACTAGATTCTTTCATAGCCTTGGAAATTATCCGAACAGATGCCATAAATAAGGCAAAAAAGGTGGCCACGAACCAGAAAAGCCGTGGGGCGCTGAATTTTTTGGAGGCCATAGGGCAAGCAAATACTGTACTCGAAAACATACGACACTATTTTGACGCTGGTAAGGTAAAGCTGGACTTCGAAAAGGGAGAATCGAACCTCCTGGAGGAAGATGTAAATTTGGTAAGAAGAACTCTCATCTTTTTTGCTTTAAATTAATCAAAACTATCTTAGGTGATATCGTTAGAACTTGCATAGTTTATTATAGCCAGAATCAACACCCTTTTTACAAGATGCTGATGACTTAGTTTTGTCAAGGCACCCTCAAATAGATGTATTGACCGATTAACCAATCATAGAGAGAAAGAGAGGGAGGGGGAGGGAGCGAGCGAGAGGGGAGAGGAGGAGAGGGGCGAGAGAGAGGGGTGGGGGAGAGAGAGACGATTTTAAAATTTTCTAATCGATATGGAATGTACTCATGGGCTCATCCATCGTGTTACCGTAAGATATTTTGTAAGTTGCAAGGCTAGATTCATTTGTGTCTTCTGAGACTAAAAGTTCGGCACAAACAAGTATAAATCATACGTTGCATGGAACTTACTTTTCACACATCGACATTATCAGCGTGTCTGTAAGGGACTGGTAAAACATTGGGAAAAATAATGTAAATGGGACGTTTTTGAAATTTCATGACTGGAATTTTAAAACTTAGATCAAAGACCTCATCTTTAAATATTTACTTGAGTATCTAAACGATTTTGACTAAGATTTTAATTTTCTTCGTTGAGTTCTGAGTCTTTATATACTTCCATACCTACATTAAACTGCAATTTCATTTACATTCACGCAACGCCGAAGAAAAAAAATCCAAGAAATAATTTTTTATTGTGGAAACGTTTTCTTACATACCTAACTACCTAATAACGCTAAGATTTCATAAAATATATCCTTGTTTTAGAAAACTTATCTCCTGAGAGAGGAAAATTACTTGAAAGGGCAAATGCGTAGGCTGGCAAAAATAAAAGAAAATTTACAGTCTGGTGAGGGATGTCTTCCACAGGACATGTTGAGCGTGCTGCGACCTGTGATGGACATCATCAAACAAAGTGAACAGGTGGTGACTCCTCTTGAAGAACAATTACAAGTTGAGTTGGAAAAGGCCAAAAATAAAGAAAACCCTATTAATGAAGGTATGTAATGTAAAGATCAATTTACGGTTGAGACGTAGAGTATAGCATCTCACAGAGACTAGTTTATGCATGATTCCTATGTTTTCAACCGAAGATAGTGCTCCTGTCTCAGACCATAAGATTCACTTATTCGATTAAAAGGCGATGTCTCAGAATATCCGGGGGAGAAAAAGGGATGGGGGAACATCTGTTTTTGATGAAAATACGGTAAATGTTGAAATGATGGTGTCAAACCTATGTGACTGCTCAGCTTGTCGTGTAAGACTATTGAACCATATCAGATCGTATTTGATAAGCTCAAATCAAGTACACGTTTTATTTGCATTGTTCCTTGGATGTATATACGTCCGTCCAAAGTATGATTTTAACGTTAGTGTGCCCTGTAGCGCTGATTCTTGTATCTCTTGAGGCATCAGTAAGTATATAGACGGTTTGATTTGATTGGAAAAAAGCATGCAAATGAATGAGTTGAGAAAAAAAATAATCTTAGAGATTAATAGCCCAAAAATAAGTGGCAATATTCCAAATAGTTTAGAAATTGGTGAGTGTATTTGAAACCAAGAATTGTTTTTAACCTCTCTCTTCGTTCTTATTTTATTCTTTTTGTTCGCACGTAGAAAATACATCACTTTTGCAAGAAAAATTACGAAATAAAAACTCATATAAAAATTACACTGCCACAATTATGATTTTTTTAATAATAATCTTTTGCTGCGATGATAGAAAAGCTCTCTACATTTATAATTGGGATCCTTGTCTCAATAAAATTATACTTGTCAGGAAAAAAATA
The DNA here is from genome assembly GCF_001854935.1 of Bemisia tabaci. Taxonomy (NCBI): domain Eukaryota; kingdom Metazoa; phylum Arthropoda; class Insecta; order Hemiptera; family Aleyrodidae; genus Bemisia; species Bemisia tabaci. Next base: position 289,064 of record NW_017554870.1, read on the forward strand.
CTGATGTGATTGTGAAATTCTATTTTTGAATAATACTTTCATCTACTTATTTATCCCTGGTAAAAATTGGTGATAGGAGCTGCGTTTCAAAATACCGTAGGAGTTCTTATAGCCGACTGAAGAAGGCTATAGAAAATCATATAGCTGGCTGTAGAAAGTGGAAAAAATCATACGGCCGGGCTACACGAAGCGATAAAAAATTATACTGGCGGGCTATAGTTCCTATCGCCGGGCTTTACACTTTATCGCCTGGCATGTCGCTTTTTCGCCATTGGCTATAAAAGGCTATAAGAAATTGTGTAGAAATTTGTGTGCTTTGTAAATCCTTAAGTTTGTACGGAATCACCTTAATATTTAAAAACGCACATTATATTTTCCTTTACTAAATATTTTTTTTCATCAATTAAAATGAGAATACCTAGTCCATACAGAGTGTGCAAACATTTCAAAGTCATGAGTTGAAAAACGCTGACTCCACGAGATTAAATATTAGAGCCTAACACAAAGCGGAGCAGCGGCGCACTGGCGCCTACAAACCTAACAGGAATACTTCACGCATTGCGCAACGCGTGAAGTATCCCTGTTAGGTTTGTAGGCGCCAATGCGCGTTTCGCGCTGGCTGCCCGCCCGCCGCGCCGCGCCGCAGCGTACCACGGCGCTTGAAGCAACTATTTCACACCAGAGGAATTGCACAGTATCATACGAAATTGAAGGCGCTCCAACATATTAAGAATGGCAGGCATCCTCCAAAAGTACGCAGGATTCCTCGCAAAATACATCAAGATACTACGGCCAAAAAGGAGAGTGGTAGTCCAAAAACTCACTAAGTCCTAGCATCCGTAATTAGTAACGTTTAGCATACACTTTATCGCCAGGCTGTTGCTTAATCGCCATCGGCTATAAAAGGCCATAAGAAATTGTGTTGCCGGCTATAGAAGCTATTGGAAATCTTATAGCCGGCTGTAGGTCTATGGTATCTTGGAACACAGATTCTACTGCCAAATTTTACCAGGGATGACAAGGATACTTTTACGCGTGATAGTGAATTATTTTTTTCCGTCCACCGAAAATGTATCGAATTCATATCTTCAATAAAATTTCGGTGGCATGTTATGTTTCCTAAAAAGAATTTTCCCATCGCAAGTTTTCCTAACACTTCTTTCCTATTCTTTTTTTCTCGCTACAGTACGTCCAACAAGTATTATATCTTACTGAGTTATTTCCTTGAGGTATTTCTCCTAAATTCAATTGAGCTATCAGTAAATCCAAAAAAAATATACTTTAAAATAGTGATCAGGTGGTAATAGCTCAGGACGAAGAAGATGCGTATTACATGACGCGGAAGCTAGTGGAAGTATACCGAAAGTGGGGAATGGAAGTAAATGTGGTTAAGACGGAGAAGTTGGTTATCGGTGGTGATCAGCAAAGCATTGAACTGGAGGATGATCGGAAAATTCAGGACTGTGAAGAGTATAAATATCTAGGAGTTTGGTTAACTAAGGACGGAAATTTGGATCGGGCTATTAAAGATCGGAATGTGCAAGGCAGGAAAGCTATCGCGATGCTAAATGGGGTTCTCTGGGACCAGAGTATCTCCAAGGAGACCAAAAGGAAAATTTATAACGTCATCGTGAAGAGTATCGTAACTTACGGGAGTGAGGTCTGGCAACTCAAGAAAAGAACTGAAGACATGCTTAGGGCAACTGAGATGGACTTTTGGCGGAGGTCTGCTGGCATCTCAAGAAGAGAGCGTATCCGCAATGTAAAAGTACGCGAGATCATGGGTGTAGAGAAGGACATCGTGCACGATATCAGGTCCAAGCAGTTGGTCTGGTATGGACATGTGCGAAGGATGGCAGACGACCGGTTGCCCAAGCAGGTCTTCGATTGGGTTCCTCCCGGAAGGCGACGGCGTGGACGTCCTGAGAAAGGTTGGCGACAAGGGGTGGAGGAGGAGATCAGAAGGTGCCAATTGCCTGATGATCTCTGGGAGGATAGGGGGCAATGGCGATTGGGCGTCGCAGAGCGCGAGGCGGCGCTATAAAAGCGACTTTATGTATGTAAAATAGTGGGAGAGGGTGGGGGGGTGTCTCCTAGAAACCGATCTAAGTGTGGAAGGTTAGGTCGCGAACTCTTTCCTCTAAACTCCCCATGTTAAAGTTCCAATCACAATTAGGACAAATAGCCTTAGAAAAAAAGCCGCCGCCATTAAGAAATCTCACTTGGAGGATTTACCGTAATGGGACAAAAAACGAGCAGTAAAAAGTATGAGGAAACCTTGTGGTAGGAAAGAAAATTTTAGGACAAATGACCTAGCACATAATTTCAGGTCTTGCAGTAAGAAAAATTTAAATCGTAATTCTTTCGTGTTGCTTCACAGTGCAGTTCGAAAAATTCAAACAGGGTATATAATGGCATTTACACTTATTTCAGCTTAATTAATTGACATCCTAACTCCTTGCAGCCGACCTCAACAGCCACACCGATTCGAAGCTATGATGAATTACTAGCTGGCCTTATGACCGTCGAAACCAGCCGAAAAGCTGCTATAAAGAGGGTGGTGGGGCTGGCTGCAAACCTAAAAAGCAACGTCACGGGCGAATTCCTGGAGTTCGTGAGAGTGGCAGATGAATCTCTCAGGAACCTACGGCGTTACTTCGATGCTGGTAAAGTCCTGTTTGACATGAATAAAGGAATATTGAATCCTGGAGATCCAGGTTTCATTGCGGTAAGAGCAATACTTCTTTTTTTGCTTTCGATAACTTAATCAGGGCAGGGGAAGTTTGATAGTGTCTGCGCGAATATTTAAAAAAATCTTAATGTTTCAAATTCCTGGTGAATTATTTTCGATCAACTTTGCAGGTTATTTCCTAACAAATTTACATTTCATACTGACTAACTAATTAGGAAATCTAGGAGAGATCGGGTCTGTGACGATAGAGTGTGCCAGATAATGGAAGTCGAAAATGACATCGTGTTCGACGTCATGACCAAACAGCTTGTCTGGTATGGTCATGTCAATAGGATGACGGAAGAGAGGCTGCCAAAAAAGATGCTTGATTGGGTTCCTCCTGGGAGGAGACGTAGGGGATGCCCAGTGAGAGGTTGGCGACAGGGGGCTATGGATGAGATGAGGGAATGCCAACTCCCTGACGACCCGTGGGAGGACCGAGTTTTGTGGCGGTTAGGCGTTGCAGAGCGCCAGAGAGCGCTGTGAGAGCGACTCGTATGTATGTATGTATGTATGTACTAACTAACGCTTTTATTGGCTTGGAATACAAGCCACAGTGAAAATTGGTAAAATCCAACATTATAATCCAAAGAGGCGCATAGTTGGTGTCAAAGAAAAAAGAATATATAAAATTAACCACGGTTGATGTAATTTTTGCGTCTTCTAGGGAAGACATTATCTCTTTCGTGAACATTTCTTTCCATTCAAACCTCAATATTCTATTACAATAAGACCTCAACTTAATATCCATGTTCCAGAAAACTGAGCTTCTGCGAAATGCAACATTCTTGAAAGATGAACTGCATAGGTTGGCCGCCACCTACAAAACTTTAGAGGCTCGAATTGTGGATTTACCTAGAGAACATTATGAAATGATGCGGCCAGTGATCCTAAGTATTAAGCTGAGTGAACAGGCACTTATTCCGCTGGGGAAAAAATTTCAAGTTGATATGGATGGTATCAAACCAAGACCGAGGACCGATACGACTTAAAATTCACCTTTTAACACTCGACGAAAATAATAGATACTGAGCATCGCTGAGACTTTTCGAACATCTTCCGTGAGGATTTTTATCCAAAAATATCATCCCGTAATTGGTGAAAAATCCGAAACGGGAGCAATTGGAGTACCCTGGGGGACTGCCTGCCAACCCTTCACTTTTTTCCGGAGATCTTTCTCTCCAAATCTCTCCAGTATTCTAGTATGTATACTTCCTTCTGTTATTGCTTTTGTTATTTTGGTGTAAGATTTGTGTGAAATGTGATATTATTTTGTATAAAATCTTTCATTTCCTGAAATGTAAAAACGTAATACATGTAAATACATGAGTGCCTAATCAATTTTCTTCGTTCATTTTTTTCCGGTGGTGTAAATAATACCACAAGTGAGAAAATGTTTTCAACATTTTTGGAATGTAATCAAAGGGATTAAAACCACCCATACGATCTATTGGTCATAGCTGATGAAGCTTACTTGGCTTTCATCTCGGTGAAGTGGTCTAAATGAACTAATAAAAATGGAGGGAATAATTCTCAGCGGCAATTTTAAGTTAGGTAAAGTACCCAGTCGGTTTGTCATCTATGAATGTCCGCGCGTTTAGATTGCTTTTGATAAGCTTAAGCTGCTTTCTCGTTTAATTGATTTTTTTCCCACATTTATACGTGCACTAAAAGTATGATTTTAACATTAGTGTCATGTGTTGTATTGATCCTTGCATCTTTCATTGAGGCCTCGGTATGTATCGATTGCAGAAAATATAATATAAATATGGACTCAAGTTAAGGAATGAAACTCAAGATAAAAGAAATAAGAGTGGTAGTATTAATTAGGATTCAAAACTAAATCAGCAGAGCTCAAAAGATTTATATTGATGACTGAAAATCAAGAATGACACTTTAACATTTTTGCACCCCTTATTTTTCATTTTAGGTCCTTTCTGGTAGATAGGGATAAAAAATGTGTCATAACCGCAATATATTCAGGTTTAGGTTAACATAAATCTTCTATTTTGAAAAGTTGAAAAACGGCAGTTTTAAAGAATGGAAATAATGTATCACTAATACTCAGCCACACTTAAAAATTGTATATTTTAACTTTTTGCAGCCTCCCTTGCAACATTTTCTTCTAATATCGGACCCTTTAGAAGGTTAAAACCCGGATAAGTGTAGAAGCTTCTAGTGCTATTAGAATGATATAAATCGGAACTTTTAGACAGTTAAACGAGAGATAGTGGTAGAAGAAGGCTCCTTGGACATCTACCTGAAAATATACCTGTTTTGAGTCGAGTAAAAACTGAGAGGATGGGTCTGAGCTCCGAAAAAAAGGTCGATTGAGGCTCGAAAATGCCCGTCGAGGGTCAAAAAAAGGTCGTTCCGCTTTAATTGCGGCGGGGAGCGAGAAAGAGTGACACCGAAGAAACCACTTTGGCCAGTAGAAGACGAGGCTCTGTCGACTTTTAAAGGTTGCAGATGTTACAGCTCGCAGGCGAATTACGGGGGAGTTTCATTCGTCCGCGTTCGTCTTGGCAAGGAAGAGACGGACAGGCTCTACAAAACGCCTCGGAAAATCGCCAACTGACCCGTCCACTTCGGAGGAAACTCCCATTCCCTCCCTTAAATTAAAGAGTCAGTCGAGATAAGGTGCAATGCTACAGACTTACAGACAGAAAGTTATTGGGCATTCAAAAGGATGAACATCTCTTCAGATTGACGCAGTTGAAGGTGGACGTAAATATTTAGCGGACATAAAAAATTGGACATTTTGCAAGTGGACGTAAAGTCCGGACTTAAATATTTAGCGGACATAAAAAATTGGACATTTTAGAGGTGGACGTAAAGTCCTGGAACCCTTTGAGGGCTCATTTTTGGGAGTAAAGTGGTCCGATCTTGGATTTGTAGGGGTCGATTGCACGTGAAATTTTCCGTACTTTTCAATCCTAATGAAATCGAATCGAAATTCGATCAAAAACTCTGACTTTTAGGATCGTGACCCCCCTTCAGCCCCCCCAAAGACGGGGGGGGGGGGGGGGGTG
>NW_017554870.1:303572-385887 GCF_001854935.1 Bemisia tabaci
TAAAGACCTCCTTAAACCATAAGAATTGCATATTGGTTAAGGAGGCCTTGACATTTAAGGACGGTAAGGATTAAAGCAGTATGCAACGTGTTCCCTCCTCAAAATTTCAACAGGTAAACAAGTTACTCAACGAATAGTCTAAAAATTAACTCCTAAAAAAGATGTAAGTGTTTACAAATAACATTAGTTCAAAGAAAAATACAATACAAATACGTCATTTGTAGAATACAGTTTCCATTGGATCTTTTTGGATCAAATCTCTTAGTTTACGAGTTGACCTTCGAACTTCCCGTTATGTGAATGGTTCGCCTCTACGTCATAATTTGACGAAAAAACATGTGATGCTTGTTGAGTGGCCTATTGTAGGTCGGTTGGAATGAGTTGGAAATTCTAAACGCTCTCTGCGCTTTTAATCGTATTTCCTTCGTTTTTTCATCTAAACTATAGAGTTATTCGTTAAAATTTTTAGCAGTATACATTCTACATGGTAACGATGAGAGAATTTATAAAAATCGGTTCCTAATCTTAAAAGTCAATGGTTAGGGGGACAAATGCACTTTTTCGGGAGATGCTCCAGAGGCGCGCTCTCTTGGATTGGACGAAGAACCTTTCGGGTAGGGAATGCCTCTAATATTATCAACGACAGTACGTTTTCCGAAAAAATGCCTGCCAGTTAGGCAGGGGTCATGGAACAGTTTGTACCCTCAATCGGCAGCATGCGGTGAGCCGGGTTAGTCCTTTCCGCAATCGGACCCCATCCCCGAGACGGTGAGCATGGATGCTCCAAAAAGCATTCCCTTCCACTGCGTATAGAGGTGCTCAAAAAGAATATGAAACACGCTATATGCAGAGGCTATTCCAATTCTAATAAATAATGAGATGTTGAAGTTTTTTAGCCAACGTGCGTAAAAAATTCAGCTTAAAGCTGAAATCTCATTAGAGTGGGAAAAAGCTCACACACAAGCACCATTTTCCCTCAAAGAGATATGCTGTTTGGAGCAACACTAGTTACGTCCATTCAGGAAGGCAACTACAGACGCGTTTCGGCCTTGTTGGGCCAATCCTCAGTGCAGTGCAGCCTCCTGAATTTTCTGCTACCAAGCTCGAGAGGTCGTGAAAACCAGCCCGAGACTTGGGCAAGCGGACGCGGCGGCAAGTAAACTTTACGCACGTTGGCTAAAAAACTTCAACATCTCGTCTTTCGACCCGTGCGTTCACCGCAATTGGTTGGTGTAATAAATAATGGTACAAAAAACCTTTCGCTAAAACGGGATCGCAATTTGAACTCTTGCAAAGCTGAATAATCAGATGCAAAAAATTGTGGGCTCATGAGGTCAGGCGAAGAAGCTAGGTGACTGCCTGAATAGTCTTCAGTAACCCGTGCGAGTACTTACTTTAATGTAGAACTCCACCTACAAGGCAAAAAAAAAAAAAAAAAACCCACACATAACCTTCCGGATTGCCTTCAATGTTAGCAAATACAAATTAACATACAGAGGTGATATTCAGTCAACCACGATGTCCATAAGGGAAGAAGGATTTTCTTGTTACCGGACTACCTGACTACGGCAACTTAAAAAAAAAGGTTCTTCATTCATGTCATTGTTTCATGACTGGGGATCGGGAAGGGTACACTCTCGAAGGATGAAGGGACCCAACACGAGACCTTTTTTTCAAAAAGGTTCACTGGTGTGTCAATGTGGGTCCAGGTAAAATTTATTTGACTCTAAAAGAAGGTTTTTAAACGTCTAACGTTCGAATGCGATTGCAACGAAAACCAAGGTTCTACGGGACCCTGCCAAGATTTAGAAGTAGAAGAAAATGTTCCAAGGGCTACCTCAGTGCCATCGAGTCAAAGCTTTGACAAATTGCTAGATTCTTTCATAGCCTTGGAAATCAAGCGGACGGACGTCATAAAAAAAGCGGAGGAGGTGGCTACGAACCAGAAAAACAACGTGACGCTGAAATTTGTAGAGGTCGCTGGCTACGCAAATTATGTACTTGAAAACATACAACGCTATTTTAATGCTAGTAAGGTAATGCTGGACTATGAAAAAGGAGAATCAAACCTTTCGGAAGAAACCGTAAATTTGGTAAGAAGAACATTATCCTTTTTGCTGTATATTAATCAAGCTTAAATGATATAATTATAGATCGTGCATGGCTTAACATGACCAGAATCGATCTTCCTCTTCTTTATAATAAGCAGCTAAATAATTAGTGAGAAATAAAATTAGATTATAACTCTATAACGTTTTTGAAACATGATTGGAATTTTAAAGCTTACACCAGATAGTCTAATCTTTAGCTATATATACTGGAGCATCTGAAAGATTTTAACAATTACTTTATTTATCATTTTCTTAGATTTTGATTTTTTATATACTTCCATACCTCCCTTAAACTGCAATGTGATTGAGATTCACGAGATGCCGTAGAAAAAATTCATGAGACATTTCTTTTTTGGTGAAAATGACTTATTTTATACCCCATTGTTTAATAAAACTCAGACACTACATATATTTTTTCTAGAAAACTCTTCTACTGAGGACGGAAAATTACTTGAATAGACAAATGCGTAGGCTAGCCTCAATCTACAAAAATTTAGAGGCTGGTCAGGGAGGTCTCCCTCAGGACATGTTGAGCAAGCTGCGACCTGTGATGGATATTATCAAACAAAGTGAACAAGCGGTGACTCCTCTTGAGGAACGATTACGAGTTGAATTGAAAAAGGCCAAAAAAAAAGGAAAACACTGTTAATTAAGGTATGTAATTCAAAATTCAATTTACGGCTAAGACGTAGAGTATATCGTCTACCCGAGATTAGTTTATGTGTAAAAGTAAATAAGTGTCAGTTTATCAGTAAAAGTGAGTCAGCCTGACGTCAGGCTATGTTCCATTAACTACCCTGAGTCTGACTGATTCAGGCTGACATCAGTCTGACTGATTCCGGCTGACATCAATCTGACATCAGCCTGCATCAGTTTGGCTTAGGGTAGTGTATGAAACATAGCCTGACGTCAGGTCGATTAACTTTTACATCCCTAATTTCAACCGAGACTAGTTCCGACTCTCAACTATACGATTAAACTAACACTAACAACACTAACTAATACTTATTTACTTTTACACATAAATATCCGAATATACGAACCGTCTTTAACCAAACGATTCACCTAATGGTTAAAAGGCGCGATGTCTCAGAAGATCCGGGGAGGGAAAAGCGATAGATGAACATTTGAGAGGCTTTGAGGACAAGGCGCATGAGTGCAGTTTTTCATATTTCGAGAGATACGTGTTTGAAGTTTCAAAGGTACATGGATCCTTATGGCGAAAAGAAAGTTCAAACTGTCCTAATGATGCTTAAAAACTGGAATTTGGAAGCGATTTTTTCACAGAATATGCATTAAGATTAGTTTGACTTGAAATAATTAAAATCCTTTTTTTTTTCAAAATCTGCACTTATGTGCCTTGTCCTCCAAGCCCCTTGTTTATTTTCGATAAAATACTGTGAATGTTGAATTGACGGCGTCAAACATATATGACTGCTCGGTTTGTCGTTCAAGACTATTAAAGCATATCAGATTTTATTTGATAAGCTCGAAGCTAGTGCACGTTTCATTTTTACTGTTCCTCAGATTTATACGTGCAGTAACAGTATGGCTTTAACTTTGCTGTGCTCTATATCGTTGATCTTTGGATCTATTGAGGCCACGGTAAGTGTAAAAGTTCGACATAGTTAATACGTAAAATCAGGGTAATAATATCACTAAAAATTACTAGGGCATTAGTTAACATTAGCAGCAACAATAAAATGAGTTAAAAGTTCGAACTTGAGTACCAAGTATTAGTTTTAAGTATTTTTTTTTCTTTTATTTTTTTGAACGATTTCGACTAAACTATGGTCAAACACATTTTATCTATAAGGTAATTTAAGCTTTTGTCATAAACAATGCTTTCATCATTTTCGTGGGGAAGGTTGTGCAGCACTGAACGCGTGGACTTTTACGCTAGTAAACTAAAATCTTCCCAGGAACACATCGTCAATTTTTGGGGGAAAAAAAATTCAACCATGCATTTTAACGTCGTTGAATTATTTCCATCCGCAAATTGCATCCATGCTGGGAAGCGGTGCTGTTTCTGGCCGGTGAGATGGCGTGGTTTGCGATATATAGATCGATCTACTCTTTAAACCTATGGAAAAATATCGATATTCAGGGTGTTCGCAACGAACACCTTAATAATCGCTTCTTTACGATAGCTTCAAATGGAGAAAGATCGATAATCGACCATTCACCCCTCGCCACTGTTTCTGACTGAAAATTTTACTGCATTTACCTCTAATTCTTGCCAAAATCAACAAAATGCTGGACAGACTTCAACTCGTTCCATTCAATTTTCTAACCTTTAAGCGACGTTACGTTCTTTTATCTGACGGAACAAAATATGTACTTTGAAAAATGCAAATAATGTTGAATTTAAACTTAATTGAGTCAATAAAGTAGAATGCAACTTCTTGCAGCCAACTTCAACACCATCAACCTCAACACTACCAACTTCAACACCTCCAACTTCAACAACACCAACTTCAACACCGCCGAGCAAAAGCTTTGATGAATTATTGGATGCATTCATGGTCGTGGAAAACGACCGAAAGGCCGCTATTAAAATAGCAGAAGAGGCGGCTAAAGAGGCAGGAAGCAACACAACACTCAACTTTTTGAAGGTTGTGCGAGAGGCAGATAAAGTGCTCGAGAATCTGCGACGCTACTTCGATGCTGGTAAAGTCATGTTCGATATGAATAAAGGAAAATTGAAACTCTCAGAAGCAGATTTACTTGCGGTAATAGTAAGATTACATCCTTTACTTTATCCCCATAGTTTGTAGACCCATTAGGTTCGTAGGACTCCTAACCTACGATGGATGAGGGCGCATCAGAAATCGAAAGATTGAGAAAAGGAGATGAAGACAAGACGGACGAAAGAGAGCAAAGAAAGTTCTTAGGAGGAATAAAAGAATAAGTGACAAGAGAAGAAGAAAAAGAAAAGAATGCGGGAAAAGAAAAAGCAGAATTAGGAACAGAAGAGAGAGAAGAGGAACAAGAGGAATTTATACTTCTTTGTATAGGTCTTCCTCTTTCACTTTCTCATACCTTTTTTTCTCCTCTCCCTTTCTCCCCTTTTCTCTTTTGTCGTATTTTTCTCCGCGTCTCCTTTTTTTTCAGTTTATTTCTCAGCCTCTTCTTGTTTATCCTACGATTTCTAATGCGTCCGTATATCTGACGTGTGTCACGACTTAAGCTTTTGCCCTGCTGATTTTTTTCTTCCCATAAGTAAGCTCTCATTACACAATTGCATTTAAAAGAACTAAATTGGTCAGATATAGGTGAAAGCAATCACATTTGGATTATTTAGTTGGAACTAGCACAGCTTGATCGACCGATCAACGTGATTCGATCGACAACCATAAATTGATTGGCAAACCCGTAAAATGCACGAATACTGCATGACATAATGTCTTGAAAATAAACTTTTTTACAAAATTGTAGTACACTTTATCAGATCAGTAGGTTTTGAAATTAAACTGCTTTGCGGCTTACAAAAAAGAGAAAAAAAAAGAAAAAAAGGGAAAAAATTGGACATGGACTGGACATGGTTCTTAATTCACGAAATCTCACTTATTTTCCTTTAGAGCCTCACTATCTAATTAAATTAAGTTTGAAATTTCATCTCTGTTACAGAAAACTGAGCTGTTGCGGAAGAATACATATTTGAATGATGAACTGATTAAATTATCCGCATACTACAAATCAATAGAAGCTCACGTGCCTGATCTGCCTAAAGGCATGAATAGGGTTCTGCGGCCAATAATCGAACTTATCAAACAAAGTGAACATGCACTAATTCCACTTGGAACAAAATTCCGAGATGACCTGGAGAGGACCAAACCGACATCCGCATAAGACTGCAATATACGAATTTAGATCATGACTTAAAGAATTGTTTTCGATTATCATCGAGACTTTCCGTCTTCTATTGTAGAAATTTGTAAAAAAGAGTGACAACAAATCCTTCAGCCATATCCCAAATAGAAGTTTTCAATTGAAAAATCGCGATACCTCAAAATTTAATCGCGACTTTTTAGAATTTTTTGGTGATAAACTCGTAATTAGGATCATCGACTTCCGAGCGATTATCCTCGATTTTGTCGCTATTTTTTCTCTATAAAATTGCGTGAAATAATATCGAAATTATATCTCAATTTAGCTCTATTTTTTGTTTGATAACATTTCGACGAATCGCCATCGATAAAATCGCGATTTTATTGGAGCGTTATGCGATGAAATCGCAATTTTGTTGCCGATAATATTGCAATAAATCGACGGCGATAAAATCGCGATACTTCTTCGATCAAATCGCAACTCATCGCGATCACTGCTACTCGGGACGGTCGGTTAAATCGGTCGCAAATAGTTCCATTCCATTTCCAAGGAGCTTCAAGCAGGGAGCCTTTAACATCCCAACTGCCCAAAATGGCCCATATTGACAATGAAACTGCAAAAAAAAGTATGTACCTCGGTTGCGGTGGTTTAAAAATCTCCACCACTCTTCCATGTTTCAAAAGGAGACTGAATCAACATCATGACTTGAAATATTTTCTGAATATTATTGACTTTTTTTTTTTTTTTTACTACTACTACTTCAAGTAGCCCACAAGAGGTAATCCTACGCTTCTGTCCGTCCCCCCTCCGTCCCTAACAACCAGTCCCAGGCAACCGTTGTTTGAGACCATCAAACTCGGGTCGCCTGGCCGGGAATCGAACCCGGGATCTCTTGATCATAGAGCTAGAACAGTCAAATTACCGAGATGTTAAAGGAATGACAATCAGTAGTTTTCCACGTCGGAAATAATGTGTGAAAGAAAATCTACAAAGCCGCAAACCGAGATACTCATTCCTGCAGTTCCATCGATACTAGATCAACTCAAGTAATATTCAAGACTACGGTGATGGTAACAGTCTTGCTGGGGGTTGCAATGCTTTTTTACCATAAAAACTGAATAAAGACAAAATCAATATTCATGGTTAGGCACAAAGTAATGAAAAACCGTACCTAATTCAAAATTTACAGGAGTCATTTTTTTTTTCTTTTTAATTGTTCATTATTTGAAGTGTCTGACAAGGATCTTTTTCCATAGCAAATATGTTAACTTTAACGTAAATTTTGTAATTTTTTTCATTCAACGAGTCATTTTTTTCTTTTGAATTTTTCATTCTTTGCAGTATTTTACAAGGATCTTTTTCCAGGGCACATTAACGTGTATTTTGTGAACTTTTTCATTTTTATGACGCTACGTTTTAGAGTCTTCTAAACATCTTCGTATTTTACATATGTTAATCTGCCAAAAACGAAGAGCTAATTAAGATTAAGGAGCAACTGCGTAGAAATCTCATACTCTTTCATTGACACTTCGTGTGAAGCGCAAATATCACGAACTTGATACGAAATAAGCAAAATACACAGCAGATACCTTCAACCTTTGATATCGACTTGAGAGGGAGGGCTTGAGGGAGATTCTGTGAAGCAGGGAAGTGAATGGAAAACGGGGTACTTAGCATCCCAGCCTCAGGGATGCGATACGTCAGACGCAGACCCAAATTGGCAGCCAGAGAAGTACCTCGCAACGCAATATCACCAACAACTTCTGCGTTGGATTTCGCCCAGTGGCGTAGCGTGCTTTGCGATATATCGATTGTTCTGCCATTTAAACGTATGGTAAAAATCGATTGTTAAGGTGTTCGCTGCGAACACCCTGATTATCGATCCTTTCCATAGGTTTAAATGGCATAACAATCGATATATCGCAAAGCACGCAACGCCACTGATTTCGCCCCCGATTTTCCCAAATCCGACCCGACAGGTTTCGGAAAATTGACCAACACGTGGAAAATTTCGCTCTCATTTTACTGAGTGCAGCATCAGCTCTTTCCGGCATGTCACCTCGCGAACTTCCTTATTTTCCTCTTTTCCTCGTGCGAAAGGTAATTTTTTCGCCGTAGGGATCGCGATTGGAACGGTGTCTGATATCGTCCCTCTTCTGGCGAAATCTTGATTTCAACGTGAGCCCTGTTCTCCATATAACTCCATGCTTTTCAGGGCTCGTATGGAAATGGAGAGACGATCTTACGTTAGAGGAGCGACGATATGTCGTGTTGTGTTGCGTAGTAATTGGCCTTTGGCGTGCAAAAAAAGAACACCCGTTGCAAGATCTTTCCAGGGTATCGTGCGGGCTGCGGGACCACGTATTTTCATTTGCGAAATTGCAGACTTCCGGTTAGAATTTATTTTATCTCTGAAAAACTAGACAACTTAATTTCTTGAAAACCACCTTGATTTTCATTTTCTGTCAGCGGAATATTCTGAATAAGGGAATAAGGAATTCAGTGGGGCCACCGTGTTTCTCGCGGACTTTTACAGAAGAATCAATAGCATGGTCAAATCGCAAATTCCTCACAAATTGACACTGGAAAAAAAGTAGCTTGGATCTAGAGTCTAGACTCTTGAAAACAATGACAAGAAAAAATACTCTTGATTCAATCGGATTTTTGCTTGAATTAAAGGGGAATCCGCTTAAATTAAGAGGCTTGGTTCTCGATTCAAGCAAAAATCCGATTGAATCAAGAGTTTTTTTTCTTGTCAATGTTTTTAAGCGTCTGGACTCTAGATATAAGCGACTTTTTTTTTTCGAGTGCAACATCCTCATTGCAGAGATACATTCTTTGAAAAAATCGAGCTGTTTGAGTCAATTTTGCAACGTCGGATGCGGAGTTGCGTTCCTTCGCCGAGAATGGACGATACGTTGTTTCACGATTCGGCCTTGAGTTTTATCTCCAGTAAGCAACAGGCCCACGACTGGACGTTATTCATCCAAAGCAGGTGCCTACTATTCTCCCCCGTCGCCCGGTCCACAAATCCCCGAGGTTAGCAGCCAAGAATGGAGTTTTCTCCGAGGGTTTTTTTGAAGGGGTGAATAATGTAACGACCGCTTGCGCGGGTCGCGGTTAGCGCGTGAAAAGAGTCTACCGAGGCTATCACAATGGCAGTCGCGTTCGGCAGGTCGTTATTTTTCGCGTTTAATTTGATTGCCGCCTCATAAAACCCTTCGTCGCCTAGCGTTGCCGCGCCCCCCGGTTTCAGCCCCGTTTCCAGTGCCGCACAGTGCTGCCGCGCTAAAGAAGAACGTCGTATGAGCCTTCGAACGTTGCCAAGTTTCTTCCGATAAAGACTGAATTTACTGGGAAAATTGCGATGATTATTTTCCAAAAGCTTCAGACAATTTTTTACGCAATTTAATCTAAAATATCTGAAAATTTCAGGGAAAAATATTCATGAATATTGTCAAAAATACATGTTTTATCAAGGGAAATTCGGCAACTCTCGAATATTCATACGGCGTTTTTCCTTAGCACCGCAGAGTGGATCGAGTCAATACTGCCGTGCTAAGAACGAACGCCGTATGAACATTCGAGAGTTGCCAAATTTACTTTCATAAAAAGTTTATTTTCGAGGAAAGTTATGAATAGTTTACCTTTGAATTTTCAGAATCTTTAGGTGAAATTGCGAACAAAATTATCTGAAAAAGTGGGAGGAAAATATTCATAAGCTTACCAGAAAATTTGCGATTCATAAAAGGAAAGTTGGCAACGCCTGAAGGGTCATACGGCGTTTTCCCTTAGCACGGCAGAATAAAAGAGGTCCAACAATATTTGGGAACTTTAAAAGCTTATAACTCCGTTCATATACAACTTTGAAGTTCTAAAAGTGTTGGTTTCCTTGTGAAATTTTCTTCTTAAAGCAACCCTTGAAATGTGAAATGTGACCAAATAAACACGAAAATTAGCAGTTTTAGTCAAAAATTTCTCGTATGACCTCTCTAATTGACTCGATCTACTGTGTGCCGCTTCAAATTCTTGGTTGCAGTGTCTCAAAATCTCCGCTAAACTCGCCTAGCGTTTCCGCTCCCC
Organism: Bemisia tabaci; assembly: GCF_001854935.1. Taxonomy (NCBI): domain Eukaryota; kingdom Metazoa; phylum Arthropoda; class Insecta; order Hemiptera; family Aleyrodidae; genus Bemisia; species Bemisia tabaci. Next base: position 313,598 of record NW_017554870.1, read on the forward strand.
CAGTTTGATTATTGCTTTTGAAAAAATACGTCCAATTATTTTTGCAAAAAAAAAAATTGTGATTTTTCTTCGCATAATCAAGAATGTATCCTCTAAAAATTTCATGAAAATAAGTCTAGTAATAATACGATCGGACGGTGAGGGAAGGCAGAAATTTCGAATCACAACCAAGCCTACACATCTCTGCGGTATCATTGTCACCGTGCTGAATGCTATACGAGTTAAACGATTGGCTGTGTGCGTGAGGTAAAATTTCGTCACCGCACTGTCAACGAAAAACTTATTCGCGTCTTTTCAGGTTAGTTTAACGCTGATTCATCCAACCGCGCGTTCTCGCCGGAAAACTTGGGCAAACGCGGTCAAGGTTTGCCGAATTTCACGTCAAATTCGATCGTCATAAGGAAAAATTGGTAAAATTGTCACAAAATTGGCAACGCCGAACGTGGTCAATGAGCTATAACACACGGCAGCTCATAAAACCCCAAGACGGCCGGAACTTTCCACGAACCTTCTTGTCGAGTTTCGAGCTTTGACATCAAAAGTTCCGACGAAAGTTGGTGAAAGGCTTCGTGTCTTCGCGCTCGGGTGTTTTGCCCGCGGCGAGATATCGAGCGGCGGCGCAGAAGGGGCGAAAAGGGCTCATTAAATATTAAGCTCGTAAAATAATAATTACATGCGCGCTGGGAGCTTTACAGCACTCGCTTCTCAATGGGAATTTTCAGTTTAATTAATTAAGCAGCTCTTAAGCACGAAAGCTGATAAATTTTCAGCTGAAACGTGGTATTACTCGGAAAAGAGTTTGCGAGGACATTTATTATCGTGCTCTCTTTGAGAACCTACAAGTATTTAACTGCGAAAAACAAATCCTCATCGGTTGAAAAAGCATGTCGGGTCTACATGTAAGAGGGAGAGTACGGTTATTATGTGGTTATCGGGTTTTAATATCACACGAGAATTCACGAAGAGCCATGGAATTTAGGTTCTTAAAGTTAAACTGTGGGTTAACTGCAATTAAGTTAGCAATTTTGGTAAACCCTGGTAAAAATTGGCGATAAGAGCTGCGTTTCAAAATACCATAAGAATTCTTATAGCCGGCTAAAACAGGCTACAGGAAATCATAAAGCTGGCTGTAGAATGCGGAGAAAATCATACGACCGGGCTATACGAAGCGATAAAAAATTATGCAGCCGGGCTATAGTTCCTATCGCCGGGCCTTACACTTTATCGCCTGGCTGTTGCTTTTTTGCCATCGATTATAAAAGGCTATAAGAAATTGTGTAGAAATTCGTGTGCTTTGGAAATCATTAAGTTTGATACGGAACCACCTTAATATTTACAAAACACACATTATATTTTCCTTTAATACATATTTTTTTTTTCATCAATTAAAATGAGAATAATCCATACAGGATGTGCAAACATTTCAAAATCATGAGTTGAATAACGCTGACTCCGCCTGATTAAATATTAGAGCCTAACACAAAGCGGAGCGGCGACGCACTGGCGCCTACAAACCTAACAGGGATACTTTACGCATTGCGTAACGCGTGAAGTATCCCTGTTAGGTTTGTAGGCGCCGATGCGTGTTTCGCGCTGGCTGCCCGCTTGCCACGGCGCTTGAAGCAACTATTTCACACCAGAGGTATTGCACAGTATCATACGAAACTGAAGGCGCTCTAATATATTAGTAATGGCAGGCATCCATCAAAAATACGGAGCTTTCCTCGCCAAATAAATCAAGATACTACGGCCCAAAAAGAGAGCAGTATTAGCTCCTTATAAAAGCGTGCCGTAAAAAATTGTTTAAAGAAAGAATCTTACCGGAGACTGCGTCAAGAGGTGCGGTCTGAACGAAGCTGCGTTGTCTGTTGTTCCCGACGATGCAAACAGCTAAAACGAGGATGGTTGGGTAACTCCTCATAGCTCGATTTGGGTCAGCCGAGATGGCAGTCGTATCGGCCTTGCCCCTTCAAATCTGGAAAAGAAAATAAAACGAAGACGTGTCAAAAATGCTTCAAAGATTTGCCGAGAGGACAGAGTTCATCAGCGTATTTTTCCCCCCACGAATCCCTGACGGCCTTGAACATCGGCAGTCATTCTTCTTTTAATACTCTTCAAATTGGCAGAATCTGATTTCAGTCACGCTCACGTGCCCTCATTTTCATGCGGAAAATTTCGGGGACAATTTAGGCTTTTTCTTACTACTTCACTGAAAAAAATGGTCTGCTGTTTCAGCACCTAGGATGTCAAAAATGTGTCTGGTGATTCTAAGATGCTGCCTTGACTGCCCACTCAGTTGAATTTGCATTCAGAGGATGTAAAGTTAACTGCGGGGGCAGTAAAGGCAGCACCTTAGGATCACCAGGCTCATTTTTGACATCCTAGATGTTAGAACAGCATATTAATTTTTGCGGTGAAATTGGAGGATTCGGAACTTCAATAGGATACGAGACAGGGTGAAAAGCGAAACAATTTGAGATACGTTTTCTCATCAAAAGTTGACATATAATACATCAAACTCTTTAAAAATAGTGGAAAATCTGCTCGAATGAAAAATTAGTGTTAACAGGTTACACTACAATCAGTAAATTTAAACTTCCCGCTCACGGAAACACTACAGTCAGCGAAACTCAAATCGACGATTGTAAACAATTATATCACCCAAAGAGGACGAAAAATAGAAAGAAAAGATGAGAAGAATACAAAAAAGAGGAAGGAGAAGAAGACGAAATAAAGAAAAAAGGAAGAAGAAAAAGGGGAACAGAGGAGGAAGAAACAATTAATAAGTAATGATAAAAGGGGAAAAATTCGAGGAGAGAAGCAAGGACACCAGAAGGAAAATAAAAAGGGGAAGAAATAGGTAAATGAGAAAAGAGAGAAAACAAAAGAGGTGTAAAAAGAAAAGAGAAAAAGAGGTAATTTATTTATTTTTTCTCTTTCTCCGTCTCTAGTTTCTCGTTTTCTTTTCACTCCTAGGTATTTATTTTTTGTACATCTCCCAAGTCAGGAATCGAGGACTCGAGTATAGAAGACCCAAGTAAATGAAACTTGGGTCAAAAGCAATTTACGGGTTTCAATCGCTGATTTTGAAACTTCGGCAGTTTCCCCGAAAATTCGCAAAGGTCACATCCACGAAAACCGGGGGAGGATAAAAACTTGGGGAATGTGAGGTCCGCGTTCCCGGAAACGAGAGCGACCCCATCAACTTACAGCGGCGTGGCGTGCTTTGCGATATATCGATTGATTCGCCATTTAAACCTATGGAAAAAGATTGATTATCAGGGCGTTCGCAGCGAACACCTTAATAATCGATTTTTTACCATAGCTTCAAATGGCGATATATCGATAATCGATCCTTCACGCCACGCCACTGACTTAATTATCCCGGAGCCCCGAAAGCAACCGCTAAAAGTTGCTGAAAACTTCCGCATCCACGAGGGACAGGAAATTGGTGACCGGATATTTCTAGAGCGACTGACCTAATTTGGGGATTACCGATCACATCCGCTCCACCTCAATTAGGCCAAAATTAGCTTGCTCATACGCGCGCCTATTAAAGTTTTTAATCGTGGTGGCGTTTTGTGGATTCCCCTAGAACAATTTGCGACCATTATTTGGATTGCATTTTTCAAAAAGGAACCACTAGCATTGCAATGTTGCTAGATTGTGCAACTTCTTTTGTCTTGGAGGAAAACCCCGATAATTCATTAATAGTTTCTATTTTACTCGCTAAAAACTGTAAATTTAAGACAAAAATTACCATCTAAATTTCAGTTTTTCACGATTTCCGCAATTTTTTTGCAAAAGATTAAGTTGCACAATCTTAGCATCATTGCAATGCTAGTGGTTCCTTTTTGCAAAATGCAATCCATTTCCATTCACACAATAGCTCTATGAAAATAATGCTCTGCTTTGTAAAGGAAGAACGCCATAAGAGCAAATGGACGCTGCTCAATTTCTCCGGATCAAACACTAATCTTCAAGAAAACTTTAGACTATATTCTGCCGTGCTAAAGAAGAACGCTGTATGAGCCTTCAAATTTTCAAGTTTCTTCCAATAAAAACCCAAATTACTGGGAAAATCGTGAATATTATTTTCCAAATTTTTCAGACAATTTTGTAAGCAATTTAATCTAAAATATCTGAGATTTTCAAGGAAAAATATGCATGAATGTTGTCTAAAATACATTTTTATCAAGGGAAATTTGGCAACTCTAGAATGTTCATACGGTGTTCTGCCTTAGCACGGCAGTATTCTCCTTTAAACTTTCAGATAATATACTCCGCAATTTATTGTTTAGCACAAATGACAAATTCAAGGGTTAAAATACACGACTTCTCAGAAAATGAACGTTTTATCTGGATATTTGGCAACGTCTGACACACACGGCGTTTATCTTAAACACGGTAAAGTTCCTAGGGAGCATAGGTAAGGGTACAAGTAGTAGTGCAAGACTTCAAGAGTAGGCAAGAAAACGTGAACGCTACATTGAGAGTTCAAAATAAATGATACAACTATATTAACTTCGAAGCAGCACAAATTGCATAGCTTCCTAATTGTAGGCGTTTCTAGTTTCCACGTTTGTTCAGATGCAAGAGCGATGAACTAAGGATGAGGCCGTTTGCTGAAATTAATCAAGAGCTGGGTAATGAGTTTCCGTGCTTAGGAGGACATCGATGTCACTTATATTTTTCTCGAAATTTGTTTTTTTTTGTTTTTTTTTCAATTAAATGAAAATAAAATCCCTAATTTTCTTTACACGAAAGTCATGAACATATTCCTTTACAAATTCAGAAGTGCCAAATTACAAAGAAAAAACCTCATTTCAAAAAAGTCAAAATTGATTGATTCAAACCACAGTTCAAACAAATGGTTGTTGAATATTAAGGGAACAAAACCGCCCGATAATGTTGTGCAAAACCAATTTTATGATTCAAGTTTTGCAGGTCCAAAAATGTGCGTTTAAGAAAATAATTCTGAAGTTTTTATCTACGTAGAAGTATGCTGGTGGTATCTCTGATAGCATGCAACCAAAGAGATTAAAAGGGGATCCTTTTGTGCTTTAAATTGTTCTTTAACTACATCAAATAAATTCCGTTTAAAGCTACTTACAGCGATATGATACAGAATTTAATGGAGAGAGCAGATTCACAAAAGCAATATTAAATCCGAGCTCACTGGAGCTTTTCAAGCTACAAAACAAACCGCAGAAGTTTAATTACATTAAAACTAACCTAAAACATACATCCCACAGAGAAGTTTTACTGAGGCAGAATGAAATGTTGGAAAGTTTGGGCAGTTGAAAGAAACTAATGGTTGCCAAGTTTCAATTTTAATCATTAGTTAAAGTTGGACTGACCGCAAATTTTCTGCGATTTATAATTATAAATTAAAAGTGTCACCCTTTTTTCTGATGACTTGGATGATCTTAATCACTAGCCTGTATGGTTCTCTTTCTTTCAAAACTTTTATAATTGGAAGCAAATTTATAAACTTAAAAAAAAGAGATAAGTAGAGGTACCCGCAAAATACGAAAGACCAATAGAAAGCCACGTCAGTCCTCGCACTATTCATCATCATCTCTTTACTACGTTATGCTCCTGGAACAGCTGACAATCAAAACTAGATTTCTTTATTTTTTTGTTGTTATTTTCGTGTGCATGTGTGTTAGTGAAAATTATGACGTAGCTGACAAGCAGTATCGAGCTGAGAGAGCAGCTGGTGCGTTCTTGCTATATTCGCTTTTCTTTTTATTATAATAGTTGATATCCACGATAAAATTGTATTTTTACATCAAATAATAGTTGATATGTAAGACCAACTGGATTTTAAGCTAAACACGCGATCGTAAAATTGAAAAAACAAAAAGTTGACTTGTATTGAACGCATGAAAGGGATCTCATGCGGGTTTTATAAAATGTTCAAGAGGGCCAAAATGTAACTTATCAGATCAAACTCTTTGATTTTTCTCTTGCGTAAATCCGATTTACATAAGTATGGGACTTATATTAGGTATACATTTGACCCGATTTGAAGATACCATTCAAAAAAAAAATTCAAGATGAAGGTATTTAAATTTTAGACACCTATTTTCAGAATTCAGTATTGACGAATCAAACATTCTCGTTTCATTCTTTGCTATTCATTCAGTTTAACATCCTTCGTCAACTTGAATTTCGTTTTTATGACGTCTTTCGCTGCGATTCCCAGCTCTTGTTAGAAAGAACGTTCCCATAAAGTTGCCATTTTTCCTGGGCACTCGAGGATATCAAGGGCATATACATATGATTGAAGTGAATGTATTGGTTATACAGCTGTGCAAAGTTACAGTTTTTAGCATCGATGTAGGCATTATCTAATACCAAAAATTACACACGTTGCAACGCTGTGACACTAAAACCAGACTTCAACTCAAGCCTAAAGTTTCACAGAGGGCTTGTCTCGTCCAAGGATTTCATTTATCTAGTAACAAAGTGACCATGGGATTTTCGAGCCCTCGGAAAAGGGGCATAAAGGGGGGGGGCATTTGTTGAGGGAGATTATTTGCTTGAGTGCATTAAGGCCCCCATCTCCTTTAACAATAAAAAATTGACCGAGTTCAACACGGAGGAACCAAACCAAAATCAAATCGAAATCGAACTGAGACAAAGGAATTAGAAGTTGTATGCCTTTGTAAATTTCAGCATGCAATTTAGATTTTAATTCGCGTTTCCTATGTTCCGAGAGCAGGCAAACTTTTGCCTTCTCTTTTGCGTCAAGAACTAAATTTTAATTCATAGGTACGTTTTTAATTGACTGTATAAGTTGGATGAAAGAATAAAGCTCATATGCGAGAATGAAATATTAATAGGTATTTTTTCTTTTGACTGCAGTGTGTGAGAACTAAAGTTCCTAAGGTAAAACAATAGTTCCTAGTTTTATAGCTCTATCGAATTTCATGGAGCTGTATATATCGACGATGAAACATCCAAACCATGTACATTTCTTCGGAGTTTTAAAATCTCCGGATCCAGTTAATTTTTTTGAAGAGAAAATCATTATCATTCCTTGAAATTTCCAAATTTTGATTTTCTTCACAAAGAGAGGAAAAATCACGGAATATTAAACGAATGATCGTTTCGTAGTTTCCGATGACAGGAAGTCTGTAACGTCGCAAACCGAAATTAGTTGTCTCGGAGTTTCACCTTTGAAATGTTTCTTCAACCGATAAATTTTTGCTTTCCCTGTTATGTTTGTTGCCTATACGGCAAAATTGAAGGTGAAACTCAAAAGGAAGATATATCCCAATAGGTTTACGCATTCTGTATTCGCCGTATCAAAGTTTATGGAAGGAAATATATCGACAGTGTAAGGCCACAACCACAAATCTCAGTTTGCGACGTTGCAGAATTACTATTATACTTTATATATTAAATAGAAAACTACTCAACGACAATTCTGCGAAAACTTCAAGAAATGATTTCGATTTGTTCACATTGACAAAAATAAAATAGGAGAGGAGATTTTCAAAAAAATGCAAACGAGATACGTGGTCGCGGACATACACCGTTGACATGTGCGTTCGTCAAGTCATGAGGCAATTTTGCCTCGCTAAGGAAGAACGCCGTATGAACATTCGAGAGTTGCCAAATCTCCCCGAATAAAATATGTATTTTTGAAGGAAGCTCTGCATATTTTTCCTTGAAATTTTCAGATATCGGAAACGCTTAGATGAGAAGCTGGGGGATGGACTCTCGGGTACCACGGAAGAGCAATATCAGTTCATCAAAGATTGTATCCACTCTGCAGCGAAAGAAGCCCTAGGTGTTCACAAAACCAGTAATAAATACCAGCATCCTTACTGGTGGGATGAAGAAATTGAAGACGAGATAAATCTTAAGAGGCAAAAACACCTTATATTTCTGTCGTCTAAAAAGACTGAAGATAAAGTTGCTTACAGGAAAGCTCAGTCTAAAGTTAGGAGCCTCATAACACGGAAGAAGAATGAAGCTTGGGAAAGCAACTGTTCTAGAATTAACACCTACCTAGGGGGGAGAAAAAGTGCTGAAAGCTGGAAGTTAATTAAAGGTTTACGTAGAGACATGAAGCGCGACATCGTTTCTCCGATATCACTTAAAAAACTGGAGGATCATTTTAAAGATCTTTTGACGGAAAGGCGCCCAGAGTTTCGCGACAACAGCACGGACAACGGAAGAATGAACAACTTGGAGATCCACACTTGTGACATAATTAAAGCGGTTAAAGAGCTAATTAATGACAAAGCACCGGGTCCTGGTGGGATTCCTGTCGAGTTGGTCAAGTACGGGACTGCCAAGCTCTTTGAGTGCCTCAGAAAACTGATGCAACAATGCATCAGGGGTGACGAGGTACCAAGGGAGTGGAAGGAGTCTTGGATCAAGGCCATCTACAAAAAGAAGGGAAGGAAGGACGACTGTAACAACTACCGGGGGCTCTCAGTGACCGGGACAATAAGCAAAGTGTACGGGAAGATACTGAAAGCGAAGATCGAGGACGAATGGCAGGATCACGAAGCAGAGGAGCAGGCTGGTTTTAGAGCTGGCAGGTCTACGATAGATCACCTCTTTGTTATTGTCCAGGTCATTGAGAAGAAAATGGCCGTAGCTCAGGAACTGCATTTAATTTTTGTGGATCTCCAGAAGGCGTATGACAGCGTGCCGTTGGTGAAACTTTGGGAGGCCTTGGAAAAATCGAATTTTAACGGGGGGTTGATTGACGCTGTTAAGCGATTTTATAAAGGGAGTTTTACCAAAGTTAAGTGCCATGGGGGGTTGTCAGCGGGATTTTATGTGACTAAGGGTTTAAAACAGGGATGTTGTTTGTCGCCAACATTATTTAAAATTTATCTCGAGTGCGTGCTAAAAGAATGGAAAAAGAAATGCTCTGGTATGGGTGTCCCCTTGGGTGATCTCGAAACTCTGTTTACTCTGTGCTTTGCTGATGACCAGGTGGTGGTTGCTCAAGATCAAGATGACGCGGAATACATGATGCGCAAGCTAGTAGAAGAGTATCGGAAGTGGGGTCTGGAAGTCAGCATATCCAAATCTGAGAAGATGACTTTTGGCGGTGATCAGCAAAGCATTGAGTTGGAGGATGGGCAGCAGATCAAAGGCTGCGAGCACTTTAAGTACTTGGGAGTGCGGTTGACCCAGGATGGAAGGACGGATCAAGCTATCAGGGAAAGGAACACCTTAGCAAGGAAGGCTATAGCGATGTTAAATGGAATCCTCTGGGATCAGCGGATTTCCAAAGATAACAAGAGGAGGATATACAACGCTGTAGTCAAAAGTATATTAACATACGGATGTGAAGTTTGGCAGCTGAAGAAACGGACACAGGATATGCTAAGAGCAACGGAGATGGATTTCTGGAGAAGGTCAGCAGGAATTTCTAGGAGAGATCGGGTCCGTAATGATAGAGTGCGTCAGATAATGGAAGTCGAAAATGACATCGTGTTCGACGTCATGACCAAACAACTTGTTTGGTATGGTCATGTCAATAGGATGACGGAAGAGAGGCTGCCAAAAAAGATGCTTGATTGGGTTCCTCCTGGGAGGAGACGTAGGGGACGCCCAGTGAGAGGTTGGCGACAGGGGGTGTTAAATGAGATAAGAGATTGTCAACTCCCTGATGACCTGTGGGAAGACCGAGCTTTGTGGCGATTAGGCGTCGCACAGCGCCAAAGAGCGCTATAAAAGCGACTCATATATATATATATATATATATATAGGAAATTTACCTTATTTATTCAGCTTGCAGCCATAAAAAATCGAAACATTAGTTCCTACGCATCCGCAACGTTTCGCCCCGCATGGGGGGCATCCTCAGGCAGGCACACATTATAACTTAAAAACTATTCATAAAACTGATCGATTGTCCACGCGAAATGTTAAAATCGTCGAATGTCTACGCGGAAAAATAAAAACTTTTAAAAACACGAGAACTAAAACTACAACGGTGGCCACCACGAAACTCCGACTCGTATAACTGCTTGAAAACTGACTATAAACAAAGAGAGCCCGTCACCGCGAGGAGTAAATAGATAGAACACGTAAACAATCAGAAGAAAGCACTGTACGCCGTGCCCAGTACATCGGTGTCAGTTCTGAAATTAATGGAGTTTGAGCACCGTTTAATCTGTATGGCTTCATGATACAGCCTTGCCCTGAAATTGGGTTCCCTGACAAGTACTTCCGGATTTTTGAAGTTAAAACTGTGCTGTTGTTCTTGGCTGTGTTGGTGCAAAGCAGTTTTCTCCTTTTTGTCATACTTGTGTGACCGTATTCGTTCCCCTAGGTAGCGTTTGGTATGACCTATATAGGCAACATTGCAATCCAGACAGTTTATCTTGTAAACAACACCGGAGGTCTTTTCAGTTGGTACTGTACTCTTCAATTTCGAGAAAAACCGTTTATTCGAATTTGGGTTACTGAAAACTGGAAAGAAGTTATAGGGCTTCCAGCACTTTTTCAATTTTTCACTGAGTCCCCTTATATACGGCATTTTCACGACATTGCCAACATCTACTTTCTCCTTCGAAATTTTATTTTCTTCTTTCTCGCAAATATACTTGCATTTACGCATCATCTTGTCCAGTAGAGTAGGTGGATAGCCATTTCCTAAAAGCAACGTACGTGCTCTATCCATGCTTTCCTGGCGGTATTGTTTATCTGATAACTTGTAGGCGCGTTGAAATAAATTGCTCACAACATTTGCTTTCCAATGGAAGGGTACATTTGAAAAATAATTCATGTACCTACCAGACGATGTTGGTTTTTGATACCACTTCGTGTTTATTTTTTGACCTTCATGATGGTCTATGGTCATATCCAAGAAATTAAGTGATCCATTTTTTTCCGTCTCTATGGTGAATTGGATTTTAGGATGAAACGAATTGAAGTGCTCTAAAATGTATACATGTAAATTTTTTGGAAAACATGTGATGCAATCGTCTACAAACCGTTTATAGAAGGTTACACTGCATTTAAGTGAGGCCAATGTCTTCCCTTCTATATATTCCATTACCAAATTTGCTATCACTGCTGAAACAGGTCCTCCCATCGCAACACCAGAAATTTGTTGATAAAATTCTTCTTGGTACTGAAAAAAGGTAGAAGTTGCACATACTTTTAATGCATAGAGGAACTCCTTTTTCGGCAATTTAGTATGGTGCTTGATCTTGTCCCAATATTCCTCTATGACTGTTTCGATTAATTCGAGTGGGATATTTGTGTACAAAGAAATAACATCTAAGGAGGCCAGCATGTAATGCTCCGGAATTTTTTGGTGTTTAATGAAATTACGAAAATGGAAGGAATCCTGTATAAAAGACTTAGTCTTTCCAACCACTTTGGACAATGTATTACTCAAAAATAATATTAAACAAGAATATTGGGACAAGATCAAGCACCATACTAAATTGCCGAAAAAGGAGTTCCTCTATGCATTAAAAGTATGTGCAACTTCTACCTTTTTTCAGTACCAAGAAGAATTTTATCAACAAATTTCTGGTGTTGCGATGGGAGGACCTGTTTCAGCAGTGATAGCAAATTTGGTAATGGAATATATAGAAGGGAAGACATTGGCCTCACTTAAATGCAGTGTAACCTTCTATAAACGGTTTGTAGACGATTGCATCACATGTTTTCCAAAAAATTTACATGTATACATTTTAGAGCACTTCAATTCGTTTCATCCTAAAATCCAATTCACCATAGAGACGGAAAAAAATGGATCACTTAATTTCTTGGATATGACCATAGACCATCATGAAGGTCAAAAAATAAACACGAAGTGGTATCAAAAACCAACATCGTCTGGTAGGTACATGAATTATTTTTCAAATGTACCCTTCCATTGGAAAGCAAATGTTGTGAGCAATTTATTTCAACGCGCCTACAAGTTATCAGATAAACAATACCGCCAGGAAAGCATGGATAGAGCACGTACGTTGCTTTTAGGAAATGGCTATCCACCTACTCTACTGGACAAGATGATGCGTAAATGCAAGTATATTTGCGAGAAAGAAGAAAATAAAATTTCGAAGGAGAAAGTAGATGTTGGCAATGTCGTGAAAATGCCGTATATAAGGGGACTCAGTGAAAAATTGAAAAAGTGCTGGAAGCCCTATAACTTCTTTCCAGTTTTCAGTAACCCAAATTCGAATAAACGGTTTTTCTCGAAATTGAAGAGTACAGTACCAACTGAAAAGACCTCCGGTGTTGTTTACAAGATAAACTGTCTGGATTGCAATGTTGCCTATATAGGTCATACCAAACGCTACCTAGGGGAACGAATACGGTCACACAAGTATGACAAAAAGGAGAAAACTGCTTTGCACCAACACAGCCAAGAACAACAGCACAGTTTTAACTTCAAAAATCCGGAAGTACTTGTCAGGGAACCCAATTTCAGGGCAAGGCTGTATCATGAAGCCATACAGATTAAACGGTGCTCAAACTCCATTAATTTCAGAACTGACACCGATGTACTGGGCACGGCGTACAGTGCTTTCTTCTGATTGTTTACGTGTTCTATCTATTTACTCCTCGCGGTGACGGGCTCTCTTTGTTTATAGTCAGTTTTCAAGCAGTTGTACGAGTCGGAGTTTCGTGGTGGCCACCGTTGTAGTTTTAGTTCTCGTGTTTTTAAAAGTTTTTATTTTTCCGCGTAGACATTCGACGATTTTAACATTTCGCGTGGACAATCGATCAGTTTTATGAATAGTTTTTAAGTTATAATGTGTGCCTGCCTGAGGATGCCCCCCATGCGGGGCGAAACGTTGCGGATGCGTAGGAACTAATGTTTCGATTTTTTATGGCTGCAAGCTGAATAAATAAGGTAAATTTCCTATAAATATTACAGCCATTTTATCTTGATATATATATATATATATATAATTTTCAGATAATTTAGATTAAAATGCGAACTAAATTGTTTGAAAAATTGAGGGAAAAATATTAAGAGTTTTCCTAGAAAATTCGTTTCTTATCGAAGAAAATATGGCAACGCCTGAATGCTGTTATGGCGTTTTTCCTTAGCACGGCAGAATAAGCCGCTTAAGTAACGTAGTTTTCACCAAAATGTACACGGAGAAAAATAGAACCGCGCTGAGTACCAGAAGATGGACTTCATCACATGGGACGGATGATGATTTTGCTTTAACATTCCATTCCGCACTTGGGCACAGCCGACACTTGTCCCCAGCACATTCCTCCTGTACTTCGTACATACCTCCTCTACTGGGTGACATGCTTTCCTGCACTCCACCACATCCGGCGGATATTAAAGCCAAGTTTGTGCTGAGCACGGTTCTATTTTTCTCCGTGTACTTTGGCAAATAATTCCTATTCAATTCAATCCTCAAATGAACGGACGAATGAAAAATTTAAAAAGGCAAAAGAAAAAATCAACAGATAACATCCCATTTAATGGTCCCACTGGGAGTTTATAAATAGACTTCACGGAGTAAATCAGTTCCGACGAGGGGTACCAACCCTGCGGGGGAGAAGAAAATTGATCCGGATTTCATTTCGCGGAGGGATTCCACTTAAACTCACCGACAAATCATGTAACTGGGTCAGTACATCAGATGGAGACGAGGCTGCCGCGAAAATCCCGACGTCTCGCGATGCGGGGGTGGTAAACGTCGGAATAAAACAAATTTCGTGCCCATAATAAAACAACCCCCTACCCCCCGTCCGCCGCCACCCCTTTCTCCAACGTTTTTTTTTTTGTTTTCTCGACAGACCCATCGGGTACAACGGGTGCGGAGCAGTTGCGTGGCGTGAATTGCGATGTATCGATTGTTCTGCCATTTAAACCTATGATAAAGAATCGATTATTAAGAACACCCTGTTTATCGATCCTTTTCCATAGGTTTAAATGGCATACCAATCGATATATCGCGAAGCACGCCACGCCGCTGGTGTGGAGTCGGAGGAAAAGTCAAGCGTTTCGGCCTTGGGATCTGCTTTTTTACGCCGAGTTCGTTCGGTGTTGACTTTTCGTCGCCCGCATCACAATTTACATCTCAGCCCTGTTTTACGTATGATTCCCTGCATTCTGAGGCTCATCCTGAAACTGAGATACGCCCATACATCAGAGAAGCGACGTTTTGTGATAAATAAACTGCGCATTTTGATTTTCAGCGTAGTGGAGAGCCTCCGCAAAAATCGATGTTTGATTACGATCAGTGGTGAGGTGTGAATGGTCGATTATCGATACTTCCCCATTTGAAGCTATGGTAAAGAATCGATTTATTAAGGTGTTCGTTGCGGACACCCTGTTTATCGATCCTTTTCCATAAGTTTAAATGGTAGACCAATCGATACATCGCAAAGCACGCCACGCCACTGATTACGATATTGGAGCAGCGGGCTGATTATTGAAATTGATAGAGAAAAAAGCGATAGACAAAAGGAACATAAAGCGATCTTTTCGGTGGAAGCCGGTGGTTGCAATTGACAAATGAGATAAGATAACGAGAACCCACAAGAACCCCTATAATTAGTCCATAATTTTCCCCCGTAGTCCATGACAACCACCCGTTTGAACCAGCAGGGTTGCTCCATTTGCCCTGTGTTTCTTTTCCCTCAATCGCTTGTCTATCAATTTTAATAATCAGCTCGCAGACAGAATAATGTGATTGTTCGATTAGAAAGGGACTTATAACAGCAAGAAACCATTATTCCTGGCTAATTCTGAAAGGCAACTAGTTTCATAGGGAAGTTAATGGCACATGCGTTTTTTATGCGGAAATGAGGCAGAAATAGTAAAGTTCCTTGTTGAAAAATGTTGTCAAATGGCGAATTGAATCATTTCGATACAAGATTTCTTTTCAAATTTTCACGCAAAACATGATTTGCACGGCAAACGGCAACATTTCTTGAATAAGATGCGTATTTAACATTTTTTGATGTGTGAATTTTAACCTCGTCTCGTGAAAAAACAGAGGTCCACAGGGTTGGAATCATGCATTTAAAAATAAGAACTTAGCAACGCTGTGAAGCATGGATGATATATTCTGCTTTTAGCTGAAATACCCGGAAGTTAGGTAGCTTTTTCATTATATTTTATTTGAGCTATAACTCATCGAACTGCTCAATAATTCAAAGGAAGAAGGGAGGAATCATTCATTTTAGGGATGGCTCACTCTCCCTTTCCGTTACGGTCATAAAATAATAAAATTGAGTCTCAGCAATTTCCAGAGTATTGCGAAATTTTAACTATCCAGACCGTCACAAAAATTTGCAAAAAACACGCGGAATAAATCCAATAATTTTATTTAAATTCACTCTCAACCTGGCTAAAAGCTTTTGACGTTGGCAGCTATTGCATTGAGCAATATCTGTCAGAAGTTGTTTGGCAGAAACTCTTCATGCTCCCATCTGAAGCCGTCTTCATTTCCGGGACCTTGGCAGCCTCCTCCATTGGGACCCAGAGTTCATACTCTCTTAATGTAGGTACTCCACTTTTAACCATTCCAATGAAGTGTCATAAGCTTTTCCACTCAACAAAATAAACTTTAAAGCTTTCAGCTGCAGATTAATCTCGCAGTGTACTACCGTAAGTACTAAGGAAGAACACCATATCGACGGTGAAACTACCAAACCACGTATCTCGTTTGCGGTGTCTAAAAATCTCCGCTCTCATTTTATTTTTCTGGAGGAGAACAATTCAATATCATTCCTTGAAGTTTTTACAGAATTTTCTTCGCACTGAGAAGAAAAATCACGGAAGTTTTCAAGAATTGACGTTGAGTACTTTCCCATTTAAAAATTAAAGTATGACAGGAAGTCTGCGACGTCGCAAACCGAGATACGTGGTTTGGTAGTTTCACCGTCGATATGAGCCTTGAGGTGTTGTCTTTCCTTAGACAAATCACAGATTTTCGGGAAAATGTGTATATGTGTTTTTCTTCCTATTTCTTATAGGCAATTTTGTTCGTAATTGGATTTACAAATTCTGACGAGATCAAGGAAACACTTTCAAATTTTCCCCACACATAATTGTTTTCTGATGAGAAATTTGGCAACTTTCGAATTTTCACAAGGCGTTTTACCTTAGCTCGACAGAGCACACCGTAGAAAGGAACGCATTTCAGGACTTGGCACAGGTTCACTAAAACTTGTGGACGGGAAGAATTTATTTTGATGCATGTTACTTGAAGGTTAGTTCCCCCGTTCTGCCGCACTAAGGAAAAACGCCTTATCAACACTCGAGAGTTGCCATATTTCCTCCAATAAAAACTTAATTTATTAGGACAATTTTGAATATTTTTGTTCAATTTATTTAGACAAATTAGTTCGCAATTTTGCCTAAAACGTCTGAAAGTTTCAGGGAAAAATACGGATGATTTTTCTGTAGAATACACGTTTTCTTCGGGGAAATTTGGCGACTCTCTAATGCTGATACGGCGTTTTTCCTTAGCACGGCAGTGTTGGAATAGCGCGATTAATATCTGGAGGGAGTTCGAGGACCATTAAACTTCCATGCCCGAAGATCTAATGCCCAAGTTTTGAAGGGATCTGTTGAATGGCACCATGAATTTTCATGAATCTTCGTCCGAGAACTTTGACGCGAGTTGCGTGGGCTGACAGACCAGGAAACATCTTTCAGCCGTGAAACTCCCTCGCAAGGGAAAACACAAGACCAACCCTTTGTAATCGTCGGTATTCTGATCTCCCTCTTCCCCGCTTCCACAAAGTGTGAGAATTTCTTGTTTTGCATCGCGTCTGTCTACAGAAAGGAAGTTTAATGGTAAATCTTCGCCAGAAACAAGTATTAATTAAGGTACCGAATCAACTAATTTCGCTAAAATACTCGTGTTTCAAAACTGTGGGTCCCCTCAAAACCATTCCTAACTCAGTTTTTCAAAAATAAGGATTGGTTCCTTTGTGTTAAACTCGGTCCAATTATTATGAAACTAGGACGTTCGTCTCTTGATCAATTCTCAATCCAACCCTCTCCCAAGTAGCACAGTGCAACAAAAATATTAAAATTAAATTACACTTTGATTTCAATGAAATTGTAATTTTTTGATCATTTAATTGCAATATTTTTACTTCATTTAGTCGATTTGTGCCAATTTTAAAAAATCAACAAAATGAGCTTCATATGTCAGAAAAATAGGCAATATACAATGCAATGAAAAATTGCGACTTATTTCAATTTTACTATAATAAGTTTCAATGAATGGGGCCCTTTCAAATTGCAGCTAGGCAACATACACAACGCTCAGTGGAATTACAGTATTTTTACTATGCAGTTTGCTACTTATTGCACACTGTGTTACTTGAAAAGCGCTATAAGCCCGAGGTTTTATGAGCTACGTGTCACTCTCATGATTTTATAATACATAGTAAGATATAACGCCTTAAAGGAACGGCAGTAGTGTGATGATCTTTGCGTTTCCATCTTAACCAGGAGGAACCACTTGCGCGACAGCTCACAAAGCAGAAAAACACCCCTGATTTTCCCTTTGATTCGTCCCCTGCGATTCACGAACCATTACACCGACGAGGAAGGTGTGCGCGGGTGGGGGAGAAGGTGGGCTTGTTGGGGTTGGATTCCGCGTAGCGATGTGGGGGCCTCCCGTCGAGGGGGTGAGGTAAGGGTGGTGTGGGGGGGGAGCAGGGGCGAAAACTTCATCTCTGCTGTCCCAGTTTCGGAGGCATCGATTTTCGCAGCGTGCTCCTGGTTTTTGAACCGACCCGACCCGACCTGAACCCGGTTGGGGCTTGACCGCGGGCCCCGACTCACCCCCCCCCCCCCCCCTACCGGTATTTGCACAGTGAAATTTAAGGTGACTCGATGGACGCCATATTTTGTGTCAGGCGGTATGCAATACATCGCATAAATTGGTTCCATTTTTTCAGCTACTCGTCATTTTTCTCCAATTTTGAGATCGCAATTCTGTTGTCAGGAGACTAAATCACTCACTTATCAATTTTAACATAGAAAGTCAACGTAATAAAGGCGTGGTTTTTTCAGAGAGAAAATATCGCATTCGATACTGATATCGAAACTGCCCTCAAATGCGATATTTTCTCTCTAAAAAAACCACGCCTATATTACGTTGAATTTATTTGTTAAAATTGGTAAGTGAGTGCTTTGGTCTCCTGACAACAGAATTGCGATCTCTCAATTGGAGAAAAATGACGAGTAGCTGAAAAAATGGAACCAATTGATGCGATATATCGCATGCCGTTCTGACACAAAATATGGCGTCCATCGAATCACCTTAATGGCGGAATGTTCTGGTGACCAAACCGATTAACTCAGTAAGTTATATGCGTTTAATGCGGGGGGTCTATTAATTAGCACGGGCGAAGAACAGTACTCCACTCCACCCCAGAATTGAATCAGTGAGAAGGAAGACACACCAACTCGGAAAAATGAAAATAATCAAGACACACACAAAACTGCACATTGGGTGAAGAAGTTAGTTTAAGAGAAAGATTTTCGCCGCCGAAAGACAAGTATTTATGGACACTTTAAAATTCCAAGTTGTAACAGATGCGCTAACTGCAATGACCTTTATGTAAATTAACTGTCTTTAATGGAAATTGAGCATTTTCGAGTTACCAAGTTGGTGTGTTTCGTTCTCACTGATTTAATTATTGTAGGGGCTATTGACCCACTAGACAAGGTACGAATTTAAGCACTCCGATACATATTTTTTAACGAGAATTTTGTGTAGAACACGATTCTTGCATCAAAAGTTACCAAAATCAACTCCTAACTAAGATATTGACGTTTTAATTTTACCTTTGTTTTAGGAAATTTGCCCGGTCACAAGAAACACAATACTCTAAGTAAGTCAAATCGCACTTCTCAATCGAGCTTCGTTCATTCCCTCCCTTTAATTCTTCAAAGTGAAAACAATTTGCTAAGATTGAGCCAAACTGTCAAGATTGAGATCCAGATATTTTCGTATCGCAGAGACTGCCATGGTAACGTTTAGTTTGTGATGACTCACGGAGACCATTGAGTTTTCATGAACGGGATATTTTAATTCACGCGTCAAAAAACATTAAATGTCTTGATTAGGAGTCAGTTTCAGGAATTTCCGTTGCGCGTATGGTGTTCTACGTGAAATTTTAGTCCGGAAACATGTATCAGAAATGCCTGACTTCGTACCTTGTCTAATGATCCATTGACCGATTATGATTTTCAGGAGAGTCATGGCCAATTTTTTTTCCGAGCCAGAGGATTTTCATCGATGATTACGAACAGTGTGCATGGAGGAATATTGCAAGAGATTTTGAAACCACACTCATTTTTATGGCGCCGAAACCTACTTTCTAAGTAAATTTAGCACCTGGCACTCGGTGACGTCAGAACAGTAATGAAGAAGAAGGTATTTGATTTTATCTTTCTATGGTGTTAGTTAGCAACTTAGTGAAACTCAGAAGATAAAGTAAAATAAATCGGCAATTCGTTTTGCTTTTTCTGGGAATACAATTTTTCCTTATTAATGAAAAATTTTCAAATTTTTCCGCTTGTTTTGCAATTTATGATGTTTTGCCAAAATTCTTAAACAGCAGCCATCAACACAGAATTTCTACATCAAAATGAAGCGAAACTGATGCGTAAAAATTACGATGCAAAATCGCTGGCAGAAAAGAGAATGCACAAAACAATCACAGTATAGAGTTTGCATCATGACATGCAGAAAGCATGACATTGCAACTCATTTCAGACAACAGAAAAATCTCAGTTGATGTGTCACTTTTTTAAGTCTAAGTTTTTTTTTTGCGATAAAAAATACTGGAAACGTGCCGAAGCTGAATAAAAAAGTCATACAAGTTAAGACTCTCTTTTCCACTGATATATTTTTTTACGCAACCCTGCCCTCCCTGGACAAATACTAGACAGAAAGCACATCGGTATTATCACCTAAGTTTACAAAGCCCTTCAAAAACGACAAAAAAGTCAGAATCTTCTGCAATGTCAACCATATAACGTAATACGTGCGACGGAATGAAAGCTTAGGCTCAGTAAAATAATGAGCTGATTTGAGTCCGAGTCACAGAGAGAGCTACGCTGTTGCACGTTCCTGTGAGATTTAGAGAATATAGAGCGCCTTCATGATTTTGTATGCAATATGGACGTTCCTCAAACACGAATAGTTGCATTCAGGCGTTATAACATCCGATCCATCTGCTGAAACACCAATGACGCTTTTCTCTATGGTATTAGTCTTGGATCGGTTGTTTTTTTATTGGTTGTTTTATTTTTTTAACTTGAATCTTGCAATTTTTTATTTTTGTTTATCTCTAGCGATATGCCCAAAATAATACTCACTTTTGGTATTAATCTTTTCAGATTATTATGGGCAGTTTCACGTGAAATTCACTTTTTTTTTTTTTTTTTTTTTTTTTTTTGGTATGTGAGGGTGTGTGTGTCGCACTAGGTGGTGACCAGCAAATTTCTTAAGCTTATTTTGCTTTTGTTTCGATTTTTCTACGTGTGTTTCCTCTTCTTTTTCTTGATTTTCTTCTTGTTTTTCTTGATTTTTTTCTTCCTGTTTTCCTTCTCTTTCTTCTCTTAATCCTCCTTCTTCTTTTCCTTAGTAATAAAATGCTGATTATCACGGAGGTAAGTGGAAATACCTTGCGGGAATCTTTACAAGTCTCCAATTAATATAAAAATAGATTTGAATGGCTCCAAGAAAATTCCAGTCTGAGCACGAATTTTTTTTTTTTATTTTTTATTTTTTTTTTTTTTAATAATAACAATATTTTTTCTGAACAAGATAGATTCATAAACGGATACGAGTGTCCCAAGTTATTTATATTGACCCCGATTACGGACAGTAGAGTGGTAAAATTTTAGCTCCACAACATCCCCATGAGCACTTGTTAGAAAGTAAATATTATCAAAACTTCTCGGAAGATTCTCCGGAGTTGATGAGACGATCACTGTCATTTTCAGGAGCTCCGGCGATTCTCAAGTTAAAATTCTATCATTCGACGAGGGAAAATAAATCCAATTTCAACGATTGTCAATCAAGTTTTTGAGAACGATCTTCTCAGAAACGCCGGGGGAGCTTCACCTTTTCGATGTAATAATGGCTTCCTACGGTTTAATCTAACTATCGCAACTTCGGACTTTTAGAGGAATACCTGAGAGGGGTTCGCGGTAGAAACTATGCCAATATCACTAATTATTCCGAGAATTGGGCGTTATTATTTTACAATCTGCTCTCTGAAGACAAAACTTTTATAATCGATTGGTTACAGGGAAACTAACCCACGTGTCATTGCGGTTCCCACATTTAACTTGACTTGAGGAGGATTTTTTATAAAACAACTTTGTCAATATTTACTGACCTTTTGAAGGACGACAGTCTTCAAAAGATCACCTACAGGCTCTATAATTGAAAAGATATTTTTGTAGAAGGGTGCACGTTTCTTGTAGCACTTCAGAATTGCAGAGAGTGCTATTTTTAAATGGATTGACGACTAAGCCGATCTCCTGGGAATGAAAAGAGACTTTGATGGAAATCAATCAAAATAACCTTAAAACATATATGTGCTTAATTTTTGGGGATCACGTCTCATTGGAGGAATAACACGAAAGTAGGTGGGAGAGAGAATTTTCCCATGCAAGGGTCACGTATCTCAACCAGGTAAAAACGCGCCTCTATATTATAGAGTAAGCTTTATTATTCATTTTTTTTTTAATTTTTATAATGTGATCCTCCACAGTTAAAGACGCCTTAATTTTGGAATATATTGTGGTGGTTTACATACTTTCATGCTTGATTCTTGTAGACACCGTTCTCTTGGCTGCAATAGGTAATCTCAATTGGACCATGTTCAGCAGAAAGGAACCGAGCCAAATCAGCTATCGACTTTAACTGGGCGAATTAATTTATCACATGAAAACGGTCGTGCGGATTTTGTGCAAATTTCAATGAATGTTTGCATATTACGAGGCAAATTCTTCAAAATTGTCAAAGGAATCCTCGCAAACGTTTTCGTGTTCAAAATTAAATTGCCCACTGAAAGGCAATTGCTGATGAGGCTTGGTTCGATTCTGCAGTCGTACGGAAAACGCCGTGTGACCCTTCAGTCGCAGCCAGACTTCCTTCATTAAAAACCAAATTTACTGGAAAAAATTTCAATATTTTGTATCGAATTTCTCAGATAATTTTGTTCGCAACTTCATCCAACACATCCGAAATTTCCACGGACAAATATGCATAACTTTCCTCAAAAATACATGTTTTATCCGGGGACGCCGCGCCGCGTCGCGCTGACCGCACTGTGTTTGGCGCAATGCGTGAAGTATTCCTACAGTCTTGTAGGCGCTATGCATTTCACGCCGACCGCCGCTGAACGCACTATATTTGGCGTAATGCGTGCAGTATTCCTATAGTCTTGTAGGCGCTATGCATTTCACGCCGACCGCCGCTGAACGCACTGTGTTTGGCGCAATGCGTGAAGTATTCCTACAGTCTTGTAGGCGCTATGCGTTTCACGCCGACCGCCGCTGAACGCACTGTGTTTGGCGCAATGCGTGAAGTATTCCTACAGTCTTGTAGGCGCTATGCGTTTCACGCCGACCACCGCTGAACGCACTGTAGGACGTTCGGCAACTATCGAATGTTCATACGCTGTTGTTCCTCAGCACGGCAGAATTCAGCCCCCTTCCTCCCCGAGGAAACCCACCTTTCAACCCCGACTTTGAAGAGTTGTCTCGCGAGTGAGCGCCCTCTGACGGGGGATGAAGGTTTCAACACGGTTCGTCGGCACTATCAACAAGTCCCTTCCGAGGTTGCCGCTCGTCGCGAGATATTATTCATTTCTCGGTTACGAGGCATGCACAATAAGATAATTCATTGAGAAGTTCGACAACGCTGCCTCTATTTTTGGCACGAGTCCATGAGTCCCGATCGCCGCCTCTCCTGCGAACAGACGCGGCAAACGAGCCGGAAAGGATACTCCGGCGATGTTGCTTCGTCCTAGAATTTGTCTGCCGTACTAAGGAAGAACGCCGTATGAACATTCGAGAGTTGCCAAATTTCTCTTGATAAAACGTGTATTTTGGACGACATTCATGCACATTTTTCTTTGAAATTTTCGAATATTTTAGAGTAAATCAGAGAGTAAAATCAGAGAGTAAAATCAGAGAGTAAAATCAGAGAGTAAAATCTGAAGATACGTTGAAACTAGAAACGCCTACAATTAGGAGGCTATGCAATTTGTGCTGCTTCGAAGTTAATATAGTTGTATCATTCACTTTGACCTCTTAATGTAGCGTTCAATGACTAAAGTCACTCACCTACATTCACTAGGAACTTTACCGTGTTGAAGATGAACGCCGTGTGTGTCAGACGTTGCCAAATATGTAGATGAAATGTTCATTTTCTTAGAAGTCATATATTTTAACCCCTGAAGTTTTGATTTGTGCTACAATAAATTGCGGAGTATATTATCTGAAGGGTTAAATGAGAACACTGCCGGGCAAAGGAGGAACGCCGTATGAACATTCGAGAGTTGCCAAATTTCTCTTGATAAAACGTGTATTTTGGACGACATTCATGCGCATTTTTCTGTGAAATTTTCAGATATTTTAGGGTAAATCGCGTACAAAATTGTATGAAAATGTTGGAAAAAATATTCACAATTTTCCCAGTAAATTCGGTTTTTATCGAAGGAAACTTGGCAACGTCTGACGGCTCGTACGGCGATCTTCCTTGGCACGGCAGTTATTTATTTATTTATTTATTCATTCATTCTTTTCTACCAGAAAACCGCAAGAGGGATTTTTTTCAAACTCATTCATGATGATGACTGGTGCGACTCCACGAAAGCTAAATTTTTCTGGCCCAACATTTCATCCCCCAGTCGTTCTCACGATGACAAAACTCCGAATGGGGCACAACCGTTCTGCCATGCTAAGGAAGAACGCCGTATGAACATTCGAGAGTTGCGAAATTTCCTTCGATAAAATGTTCATTTTTAAGGAAAGTTCTGACATTTTCCCTTGCCATTTTTCAGGACTTTCGCGAGCAAAATAATCTGAAAAATTGGAAGAAAAATATAAATGAATTTACCAGGAAATTCGTTTTTTATCAAAGGAAATTTGACAACGACTGAAGGTTCATACAAGGTTTTTCCTAAGCATGGTAGCGCTGAAATTGCGTTAAGCAGAAAAGAATCAAGCCACATAACGTATACTGCCATTTAGTTGGACACTTCAATTTCTCACTTAAAAACGTTTCTGCGGATTTTTGTGGAAATTTAATTAAATAAAATTAAATACTATACTGGCATTAGCCACGATCTTGCCAACACTACTTTCTAATTATTTATTGCGGTGTGCTTTCATGACCTTTTAACCTGTCTGTTTACATTAATTATTACTCTCATCATAAATCGACGGTTTGCTTGAATGGCAGTTATATAATGAATGAAAAGAAAACAGCGGAGAAGCGTGAATGATTGATTATCGATATTTCCCCATTTGAAGCTATGGCAAAGAATCGATTATTAAGATGTTCACCGCGAACACCCTGTTATCGATCATTTTCCGTAGGTTTAAATGATAGATCAATCGATATATCGCAAAGCACGCCACGCCACTGAGAGAAAACAACCGCAATGGGAAAAGCGTTACGAAACGGAAGCCAAGCACATTTTAGTACACGTAGCGATTGCTAGACTTTTAAAAGGCTTCTGTACTGTAGGCGCAAAGGACCAAGTATTCATATCAACGTCTGAAATATGGTGCCTATGCTGGGGTAGAAGTCAGTCCTTTTGGAAAGAGATTTCTTAATAGTTTGGGCTTGAGATAATGACAGATAATTTATCTTTTTTGAAAGATTATTTCTGATTCTTTGATCGGTTGAAATCATTTGATCAAAAGTAGTGTTATTTACAGTAGCCTAGTAATAATCACTGATGATTCTTAGGTACAAGTTGGCAACAGTTGGTTATGTTTACTTGAATGTACGGAAAGTAATCGATACTTATCAAGAAAAACAGCCCTCTCCGGAATTTCAAACGTAATTGTGAACTCAAAGTAAAATTCAATAAGTAAATGAATAGACAAACTATCACCGTATCAGCTTTACCAATACATATGTATGCATAAATTAATAACCCGCTAGAAGTCTTCCGATTGTGCACTTCGATATCAATGACTCATAAACAGCATTATTAAAATTAAACGAAAAAATCAACAAGTAACACAAATACACTACTATTAATATAGATAATCGGTCATATTTGAAATTGAAGAAGTAAAATTCATTGAAGTGCCTGGTAAAAGTTAAGACGGATTTTAAAATTGTCACTTGCTTTGCGAAATTCTATTCGCAAACACTAACAATGAGATATGATATTGAAAGCTCTGCTACCTATTATTTATTTACTATGCAGGAAAAACTGATGTTTATATAATTTCAGTCAAGGAAACGGGTTGTAAATACATATATGCATTTAGTTATCACCGAAAATCCATTATTTTCATCGAATTTAAATGGCAAAGAAACGGTATTCCAAACTTTCGAGAATCGCCAGTATTTGAAATGCAGCTCTACAGTACCACACCAAAAATTTTAAGTTACACCTCATCTTATAAAAGCTATAACTAAAATAAAGTAGAACAAAAATATGTGGCTAAGGAAATGGCTCGCAGTTAACATACTGCAGGAGCCGTCTCGTTTGAAGCCCCTTCATTTAAGAGCGATACAATTTCACGACACCAAGGTTCGAATAGTTGTATGGCGCGACGGCGCGTTTTGCTGGTCGCGCACAACGGGATTCCATGCGTATTAGCGAAATATGTTGTCTTTTCTTGGCAGTAAGGTGTGTTGCTTTTGCGTTTTAAAATCATCTGCAAATGATCGAAATAATAAAGTTCGCCGCGATGAATGATGGATTGAAGAGTACTTTGCAGTGCAAAAATTTCCGAATTATTCATCTTGATACACAAGTATTCCAACATTTGTCAAAATAATGATCGCAATATCTAAACGCCACACAGTGGATCGAGTCAATAGGAGAAGTCAGACAACATTTGGAAACTTTAAACGCTTATAACTCCGTTTACAAACCTTTGAAATACTAAATGGACCGCGTTAAACAGAAAGGAACCAAGCCACATCAGCTATTGCCAACTTTAACTGGGCAATTTAATTTTTTGGATGAAAACGTTTGTGCAAATTTTCGTGAAAATTTCAGTGAATTTTCTCCATTGTACGAGGCAAATTCCTTAAAATTGTCAATAAAATCCGCGCAAATGTTCCATCGCAAACAATTAAATTGCTCGGTTAAATTTGGCAATAGCCGATGTGGCTTGGTTCCCTTCTGTGAAACGCGGTCCAAATGTGACCTCATTGGTCTCCTCGTTAAATTTTCTTCTGAAAGCATACTCCTTGAAATTTAAAATGTGACGAAATAAACATCAAAATTTGCAACTCTAGTAAAAAATGTATGTCCGACATCTCTAATCGACTCGATCCACTGTGCGCCATCAAAACGCTAGCAACAAACGGAACTATAAGCTAATGATCCGCCTTAATGGTATAAATTGACGCATTTATGATAAAAAGAACTAAGTACATAGGATTTGCATACTAGTTAATTCCTTTTGATCCAATGTATTCGCACGTTATTCCTTTCAGCATAAAAGCGTCCAAATAAGGGTGGAATTAGACGAAGATATTCGAGCTGGAAGCGATGAAGGTCAGGAGTGAAGTTACTGTCACGCGATTAGTCGGAAAAGCCGCTGAGAAAATGTGTCAGGGGTCACGGCTTCGAGAATGACCATCCGGTGAATGGGGGTCAGAGAGAGGGGTGCCTCAAAAACCACCTAAGTACACATATAGGTTCTGTTTATGTTGCGCTGTTTTACGAAATGCTGCAAAGTTTGGAAGCAGTTCTGTCACTCCCGTCGCTCGATCTTGATTAATCGTCGTTTTTATACCCTCCTGTTTTCATTAGCCGGTGCGCATTTTCGGAGCAACGCCTGTTTTGTCGGATGTTCGGGGTTTTTGCGTTCCAAAGTAAGAGATTTCATAAATACACATAGGTGATTTGTTTAGATCCCGGTGTGTTCCCTGAAATAAAATTAACAAAGTTTGGATGTGTTGGATCATTTTTTAACGGGCAGTCACATAAAATTCATTAGAGTAACTTTCGAAGCTTCTTTTGATGGAATGAGAGCGAAAGGGAACGTAAAAAGGAGCTTCTTTGCGTAACCGTGTTTATCAAATGAGGTTCCCCTTCAATTGGGCGTTTAGGCAAAAGCAGTCCCGTAGAGTCTAAATAGTCGTATAAAAGTATAGAAAAATCGGATGTTTACCCCTGAATACCCATTGCACTGGAAAAAAAAACACATTGGATCTAGAGTCAAGACTCTTAAAAATATCGACAAGAAAAAGTACTCTTGATTCAATCAGAATCTAGCTTAAATCAAGAACCGAACCTCTTAATTTAAGCGGATTTCGTTTTGATTCAAGCAAAAATCCGATTGAATCAAGAGTATTTTTTCTTGTCAATGTTTTCAAGAGTCTGGACTCTAGATCCAATGTGCTTTTTTTTTCCAGTGTGTGTTGTACACTAACGCCTCACATTACAGGAAACGCGTTTGATGTATTTTTCATAAACTCAAAATAAGTAGGAATGGTTAAGTGTTCAATACCTTCGATACCCCCAATCAAGAAAATGACCGAACATTACATCCGTTTGGAAGAAATTGAGGAACGTATGTTCGTGATGTGAATGACATAATCCGATATATTTGTGTGAGGGCAATGTTTCGATCATAATTGAGTGCTTGAAGAATAATTAAGCAGTTTTAAGTTCTGATTCTTTTTTAACTCAAAGATTAAAGTACCAAAAAGCGATTATGTAGCGCGAGCAAAACTGACCATAAATAAGATCTTTCATCTAGTCTTGCATGAATCATAAATATGAAGATTAAATCTGGAAAGTATGTAATGCAGTTACATTCACCTGATCATGGAGAAAAATAATTTGCTAGGCATCAGATAAACTTTTGAAACATCGAATGATAAAAAAATAATATTTTTAACAGCTTCAAGCTTCATTCCAGTCGGCGAATATGCAAAAAAAACTTGGTGTTTAAAAAAATCTGAATGTTCACTTGATTGCTGCGTACGATCATTGAAAAAATATTTTGTCGATTTTTTCTTGCATCAACGCTGAGTAATTTTTACCAGGGGCTGACCTTTCCAACCTTGAAACCTTGCCGTGTAATAAAAGGGCGCGGGCGTTTGATTTTTAGTCGCTGTTGAAGTGCTTCCTCGATGATTCGACGCGGGAAAAGAAAACAGCCGTGGTGGAATCATCACTCAATCGATAACAATTCACCGTACATTACTTTACCAGAAACGCGACTCTAACGAGAAGAATATTTGAGGTATTCTACGTTAGGTATTAAGGTATTCTAAAGTTCTTTGATTTCTTCGCGAAATGGTGTGGACCCAGCACCATTTCTCCACCCTGCAAGGCCTTGTCTCCACGGGCCGTTTCACGGGATTTGTCCCAGGGAAAAATCCCACTTATGAAGTTGAGAAAAATATCAAGTTAATCAATATTTTTCCCAGCACCAAGTATATGGTTCTTCCTTAGGACCCACTGAGAGAGGAAAAGGAAGTGAAAATGCATTGTGCAATATTTTGTTCATTACTCCATTGTTCATGTTCGTTTTGTCAAAATAATGTGTCTAATTGTCGATTGAGTGTAATTATTATTTTAATCCCGGTTAAGTACTCGACTTTAACTAATTTATCTTCCCGCGCAAACTGGTCGCAGGGCTGTATTAGCCTCGTCCCGAGGAGACGGTAACTGGGAAAAATCCCAGAAGTTTCATTCCTGTGATTCGAACTTGGGACTAATCCCATGAAAACGTCCCATGGAGACAAGGCCTCACATGCAGACAATAAACGAAATATTCACACGCTCCTAAACTCACGTATAAGAATAGCGGTGCCCGTGAAAGGATGCTTATGTTGTTTTTGAAGTAAATTACAAAAGTTACCTCCAATTGTAATATTTCAGCCATTAAATTCACCCACTGCCTACAAGTCGCTACACCAGATAATTTCAAGCGCACTGATTAAAGCGCCAGACTGGATGACTTCAGAACACAACTGAAATAGTTCTCTCGTGGATATTATTTTTCCCGCGAATATTTCGTCGCTCCTCTGACATAAAGACGTATCTCGATCTCCACATGAGCTCCAGAAAGCATGGATTCATATGTAAAACAGGGCTCACGAGGAAATATAGATACGCTCTTTAGTCAGAGGAGTGACGATTTCGCGAAAAAAATACGTAGCGGAGGCACTTCCGAGAGTGCAATAATTCACACGTTGTCTACTCACCCACTCACCGGTCTGAAAAATACAGCGCAAAGAGAGAGGGAAAAAGTAGGGTCGTGCATCATTTCTCCACAATGAGTGATCACAAAGAAACTCCTCCGCATCAAGATGTTGTGGCAGAATTCTCCATCACCGGCACAAATTGTTCAAGCTTTATTAAATCTCATATTTAACCCTTTGTGAAGGGCTGTAGGCAATTTAAGATGGGAGGGGGGGGCTACCGCGAGAAAATGAAAGAGGAGATAGAAACAAAATTCAAGGTAGAGAAGGAGCTGTGCTACGCTAAGGAAAAACGCCGTATGAGCATTCAGACGTTGCCATATTCCCTTCGATTAACATCTAATTTACAAGGAAAATCGTGAATATTTTGCTTCAATTTTTTCAGACAATTTTGTCCGCAATTTTATCTAAAATGTCTGAAAATTTGAAGAAAAAATACGCATATTTGTCTTCAAAAATAAATGTTTTATCCGGGGCAATTTGGCAACTCTCGAATGTTCATACGGCGTTCCTCCTTAGCACGGTAGAGCTGTCTTTAGGTTGAGTGTCTCTTTCCTGTGAACGTAAAACGCCGAGGGGTATGAAGTTGTATTCCGAAAGTAATTATTTGCTAATGGTGATTGAAAACAGGACTTGACAAGAATTCAGTAAGATAGGAATGTGTATTTTGTCCCGTTACCCTCCAACAAATCGTTCTTTCGAAAAGACTCAGTGTTTCTGAAAATATCTACGTCAAGGTAAAAATAAAGGGCATTTTAAAATTAAGCAGCCGCCAATAATTTATGAAATGGTGCGAAACGATTTGCTGCCACGCAAAGTTATCAAAAATCTACTTTTCGGCTGTGCGTGTACTTTCAATTCATTTTTCGTCGAAACACGAAGGTGGAGATATGTTTCTAATCCCAGGAAACCAATGAATAATAATGATTAAATTTGAAAATGACCCCCGTTTTATTCAGCATGCAGGGCCGGATTTAGGGGGTGGCCACATGGGCCGCAGCCTATGGCGGCAAATTTAGGGGGCGGCAAATCTTTCAATAGTTTTAAATGTGGGTAAAAAGAAATCGGATTCAGAAAAAAATTACAAACGAAAAAAGGCGACAAAATCTCTCATTTCCTGAGAGTATAGTGATTTCTAATTTTGTCGTCTTTCGGCGATACAAGAGACGGCACCTTTAATTAGTCGAGTTGAGAGAGAAACGAAACACGCAATTTTGCCTGGAACGACGCGGCGCAGAGAGCAATGATGACGAGGACTTGAGATGGAAAGGAGAAGCCATCGTCGCGGCGATCGGCATGTAACACGTATCAGCGCCTACAAGACTGCATGAATACTTCACGCATTGTGCCAAACACAGTGCGTTCAGTAGCGGTCGGCGTGAAACGCATAGCGCCTACAAGACTGGAGGAATACTTCACGCGGTTAGTGCGGCGCGGCGGCGGAAGTTAACCATCTATGGCATAGCGTTACGAATTTGTAACAACCTATTTTCGGGGATTTGAAAAATTGAATATTTCCCTTGTGCCATAATTTCACAAAATTTCGTTGGTTTTTTCTTTTTTTGAAAAACTAATTCCCTTAAAATTTTAACAAAAAATTTGGTACTCTATTTTTTTTATGCAAGTTACAAAATAGATTAGTGTCTTCTAGAATCTGAGATCCAAAATTAATTCATGCCATGGAGGGTTAAACTTATTAAACCGCATTTATATTTATTCTTTCATAATTTTTTCGTTCATTTATTATAAATAGAAGGCCTTGTCCACACAGAGATAGGTTTACGGAACTTAACTTTCGCGCAAGGTTCCGTAAACTTTTGCTACTAGTGTTGACATGGCTTTCACAAGAAATTTGTCCAACACGATTAAACGCGTCGTATGCTCCGTCCCCCTCCGGCACGTTCACTTGATGGTTTTTTTGATAAGTTCCTCCCATAAGCTCTAGCATCTTTGCTCGGCTATGAGCTAGCTCTACGACCAGGAGGTCCCGCATTCGATTCCCGTCCAGGCGACCTGAGTTTGGTCGTCTCAAACAATGTTTGAGTGGGACTGGTTGTAGCGACGGAGGGGGACGTGACTGAAGCGCAAAGATTAGCCCTCGTGCACTGGAAAAAAAAAAAAAAAAAAAAAAAAAAAAAAAAAAAAAAAAAAACACATTGGATCTAGAGTCCAGACTCTTGAAAACATTGACAAGAAAAAAGGACTCTTGATTCACTCAGATTTAAGCTTAAATCAAAAGGAAATCCGCTCAAATTAAGAGGCTTGGTTCTTAAATTAAGCTTAAATCTGATTGAATCGATGTTTTTAAGAGTCTGGACTCTAGATCCAATGTGTTTTTTTTTTTTTTTTTTTTTTTTTTTTTTTTTTTTTTTTTTTTTTTTTNTTTTTTTTTTTTTTTTTTTTTTTTTTTTTTTTTTCCCAGTAAGGGCTATTTGAAGTATTAAAAAAAGAAATAAAAATAAAAATAAAAAAATACAAGTGCCAGGTACTCACATGATGAAAACCGGAAGGACGTAAACACACACTCACACAGACACAAAACGACCACTACCGGGAGACTCCGGATCTCGAGGCGTGCACGGGGTGGCGCGGTTTCCTCTCGCGGGGGAGCGTGAGCGCGGTTCGAGTGCTCGACGGTGAATGGAGCGCCGCGGCCGTGCGGGGGCGGTCGACGGCGTGACGTCACGCGAGCGAGGGATCGATGCGCCGCGCGCCCGGCAACCGCCCAACTCCCGCCGGGTCGCCGCGGAGGATACGCGTTTTTCGCCGGGGGTGGCGGGGCGGCCCGAGCGCGGCGCAAGTGCACCCTCCACCCCTCCCCCGCCCATCGGGATCGGGGTGACGTCACGACTCGCGAGCGGAGCATATGGTCGCGGCGCGTTCACACCGACCTGGCCGCGCGTCCGGGGTGTTCCCGGATTTGGGTTTCTTATTCTTTTTGTTCGGATTGCATTTTGCAAAAATAAGGAACCACTAGCATTGCAATGATGCTAAGATTGTGCAACTTGGATTGCATTTAGCAAAAAGGAACCAGAAGAATTGCAATGATGCTAAGATTGTGCAACTTGGATTACATTTAGCAAAAAGGAACCAGAAGAATTGCAATGATGCTAAGATTGTGCATTTTCACCCTCTGCAATGCAATTACTGAAATTATGAAAAAACATGAAATTTACAGGATAATTTTTGCCTTTAATTTACAGTTTTCAGCGAGTAGAATAGAGAATGTTAATAGATAATCAGGTTTTTCTTCCAAGACAAAATAAGTTGCTCAATCTTAGCAGCATTGCAATGCTATTGGTCCCTTTTTGCAAAATGCAATCCACTTAATCTTTAGCAATAAAATTGCGCGGAAATCGTGAAAAACTATGAAATTTAGATGGTATTTTTGTCTCAGATTCATAGTTTTTAGCGAGTAAAATAGAAACTATTAATGGATAATCGGGTTTTTCCTTCAAGTCAAAAGAAGTTGCACAATCTTAGCAACATTGCAATGCTAGTGGTTCCTTCCCGCCCGGCAAAATTACGTTGTGGCAACGTTGCCAAAACGTTGCAATTTCGCCGTTTACGTATTCGGGCAGCGTTGTGGTAACGTTGCCACAACGTGTAATTTTGTCAGCTTGCATGAACGTAATTGGCAATGTGTCTGCAATGTGTTTTAGCAACATAATGGGAATGTTGCAAAAATACGTTTTAGCAACATAATGGGAATGTTGCAAAAATACGGTGAAAAAATTTCGGTGATTTTTTGTAGGAGTACTCTGCATTTTTACTCCTAGAATTCAATGTGGGCCGTAGAGAAGTGTTGCTTAGGCACCCGATTTTCACTCCAAGTCCGATAGTAGCCGCGCTCCGCCCGGGTTCCCAAGCGGGCTCCCATCGAAGTACTAACTACACCCGACGTTGCTGAACTTCAGTGATCGCCCGTGTGTCGCTGCCACTCAGCTACGGACGCTCGCGTGAGAGAGATCGGTTATTTAGCATTAATAAACATCCCTAGATCTGGTTCAATGATAGAAAGCAATGATATTCTTGCATTTCTGTGCATAATTCTAAAACGAAGGATACTGAACATAATATTAGGAAGATCAAGTTTTTAAAAAAAAGGAGTATGAAAAAAAATTAAAAAAGAATTGAATAAATATATTCATTTTATATAAATAAAATTATTATTATTTTAATTATTGCTTTAATTATATTATAATTATGTTTTATTATTATAATTATTTGGTATTTTTATTTTGTATTAAATTATTTTCTAATTATTTATATTTATTTTTTTTATTTATTTTTTATTTTTAAATTATTTTTTTATCTTTTTTAATTTTATCTTCATTTGTATATTTTTATTGTTAATTTTTTTATTTTTTTAATTATCGGTCAATTAATTTTTGTTTATTTTTGTATATACATATACATATTTTTGCGACATTGTATGAGGGCGCATTCCCTTATATTGATTGGAGAAAATCATCTGTTGAGAAACAACAGAAAGGAGAACACCTGAAACAGTGTAAAAGTGTCCTCTCCGATTTGCAGCACAGCATCTGCCTGACCTCATGTCTGAGTTCTACGACCAAAATTACACAGGGATTGATACCTCACATGACACTATATGCGCATTTTAAAAAACCGAAATCCCAGAGGCCTGATTATGGCCGCCATTTTGAAATTTAGGCATTTTGGGGGGTGTTCCGGGGTCGGACCGTGGTAAACTTCTGGTATGTTGTTCAGGAGGACCTACTGATAACGTTTACACAGGAAAAGTTTGTTGAGCAATTTGTTCCGGGTCAAATCGTGTTTCTCCCTGACTAATAATTTTTAACAACGTTGTCACAATATATCTAAGAAATATTTATTGAAACGTTTTTTAATAATGTTCCAGAAACATTTCTAAAAACGTTTTGAAAATATTGTCTAAAATATAATGTCAGGCAAAATTGCTGAAACATTGCTTAAACGTTGCTGCTTTACCTTACAAAGCAATATCATCAAAAATGTTGCCTTGCAACGTTGCGGCAACGTACACATTGCTCCCTTGCCGGGCGGGTTTTTGCAAAATGCAATACATTTGATGTAGGTACGGTGCACGAAAAGAAGATATTGAATGGAGATGTTGTACCTATGTGTGAGGAATTTGCGATTTGACTGTTGATTCTCATGTAAAAGTTCGCGAGAAACACGATGGTGCTACTGGTTACCTCTGAAATCATCTCACAAGCTCAAAAACAGCTCTCAAGTTGAGGCCAAAATGGAGGGAATATCCCACGTCATCCTGAAAGTCCACCTCTACATCAAAACAAACTCTCCATGCAAAGATAGGGAGTAAATACATTAGCAGGGTTGCCGTGTTTTCAGTTTTAGAGTCCCCAAATAAAGTGGCAGCCCTGTCAATGTATTTGCTTCCTATCTTTGCATGGAGAGAGTTTGTTTTGACGTAGAGGTAAACTCTCAGGATAGCGTGGGATATCCCCTCCATTTTGGTCTCAACTTGAGAGCTTTTTTTGAGCTTGGGAGTTAATTTTAGAGAAAACCAGAGGCACCATCGTGTTTCTCGCAAACTGTTACACGAGAATCAACAGTCAAATTGCAAATTCCTCACACATGCAACATCTTCATTCAATAAACACAATATATTTCGGTCTTGGTGACCGGAATTTTTCGTTACAGGGGCTGAACTGGATTGCATTTTGCAAAAAGGAACCAATAGTATTGCCATGTTGCTAAGATTGTTCAACTCCGCTCTTAGATATAAAACCGCTGTAATCATGGGAATACATAGAATTTACATGGTAATTTTTGTCTTAAATTTACAGTTTTTAGCGTGTAAAATAGAAAATTTTTATAGATGAGCAGGTTTTTCTCCCAAGACAAAAGGAATTGCACAATTTCAGCAACATTGCAACGCTCTTGGTATTCTTTTTTGCAAAATGCAATCCGACTTTGGCTCATCAAAGTTTTGGTCAGCATCTTCTAGAGTACCTGTATACGGGAGAGTATTGCCATCTGAATCCTTTTACCACAGACAAAGTGTGCCGCTCTCTGATTGGTCGGCTATCGTGCAGCCCCAAAATTGACCCGATGTAAACAAGCCCCCAGTTTCTCTGCTCTTAGTTTGGCCCAATATAAGCAAACAAGATGGCGAAAGAGCTCTAAAAAGTTATTCCAGACGTCATTTTGAATGAGATAGAAATATTTTTACATCCAACTCCTGAATTGAGTTCGGATCGAACTTTGGTAGATACTTTTGCCGAAAATTAAGCTTTGAGTGGTATCAATCATTATTTCTCAGCCGATAATACGTGTTCCTCTGGGTCGGGTTTGTTTATATTAGGCCAACCTTGAAGCTCCATGATAGTCAAAAACTGATGAACTACTCAAAGAGCGGCACTAAGATGGCCATACTCTCCCGTATACAGGTACTCTAGCATCTCCCCTCTGTCTTCGTCAGTTCGAGCATGTTCTCAAAGAAAGCAGTGATACCTAAATTTTCGGAATTGATTTCTGTTTAAAATTCGGATAATCTAATCCAGCGAACTGACTGATTTAGCCGAAACAGCAACATTTTTCCGACAATTTTCGAAAAAACCAAGAGATACGAGGAGTTATAGTAATAAGTGCACTAAAATTGACGTTATTTGGACGTATATTTAAGAAGGAGAGAATTAAAATATGGGTAAACAAGGTTAAAACATTAAAAACCCTAAAAGGCAGGACGTTTCGAGCTGTTACCAGCTCATTTTCAGCTGAAAAATACATAAAAAACAAATAAAAAATTGAGTGGCGACCTGACCCCAGCCGTTATCACGTAACCACTGGAATTCAGTACCGAACATCCGAGGCAGACATACTCGTAGTGGCCGCCTTCACACCAACCAATGTAGACGATGGGTAGGCAACCCCTGCTCGCACATCTGCACGCGAAATACGGACAGATGACAGACGTGCACTTACTGAGGCCACTTCATTAAAAAAATTGGCGATATGCAGCCCCTGAACCTTCCACGTCTGCTCGAAAGTTGCATAATTTGTCTCTATCTTTCACGATATGAATCATTTCTAACACACCCCTGGCAAAGTCTCTATGTTAAACCCCCAACACTTAGGATTTTCAAAATCTAAAAGATGGCCATGATTTTTTTTTTTTTTTTTTTTTTTTTTTTTTTTCTTTAGATGACCATGATTGTCCTCGTGATAATGTAAGGCTGTTTTTTCCACGCGATTATACTTATGAACCGCAATCCTTTTTCGTAGAAACTGTTTTGTTTGCCCAACGTAGCCAATTTGACAGTCCTTACACTGTAACCTGTACACAACACCCCAGCGCTGATCAAGGGAGCACTTAGACTTTAGCTGTGACGACAGAAATTTTAGCTTATTGTAGTTAGAGTGGGCTACGGTAAAACCAAAACACTTGAGGATAGATGTTAGATTTCTGACAGAAGCGGTACATAGGGCAAGGAGACAATGCGGGAGAAATCCACAGTTCCCTTAATCCCGGTGGATAAGTCTCTTAGTGTTGTGGAAACTTCTCGCAATTTTTTTGTGTGTATTTATGCAGCTGAAAATGAGCTAGCAACAGCTCGAGGCGTCCTGCCTTTGAGTGTTCTTAATGCTTTAGCCTTGTTTACCCATATTTTAATTCTCTCCTTCTTTATTCGTATATCCGGGCTATATTTTTGTGCTTTATCGATTGGACGTATATAAATCAAGAGAATCCATATCTATTCCGACATGACTATGCCGAGTATGTGTTCTCATTGATCTCAAGGCTCATGTAATGAGGGAAACAGTTTCGTTTGATTGAAGTAAGTCTATTCAAACAAACCAGTTGAAATTTCATATTATTTCACCAAGGTGTAGTATTACTGCTATTTTGGTCATAATAGTAATCTTTCTGCCATTTTTTAACCTTAACACATCTGTTTGTCGTTAGTCCAAAACGTACACTGAAAAAAAAACTCCGGCCGTGGGAGCCGCAATTACGGGCTATATAGACATACCGTCCGTTCCGGGCTCAAAGGCCAAAAATTCCGGCTGCTGGAGGCGTAGCTTCGATTGCTCCGGGCTCAGAGGCCGAAGCTACGGCTCCAGCAGCCGGAATTTTCGGCCATTGAGCCCGGAACGGGCGGTATGTCTATATAGCCCGTAATTGCGGCTCCCACGGCCGGAATTTTTTTTTTTTTCAGTGTAAACAAGCAAAGCATGAAACATTGTGAAGCGTTTCATAAGTGAAGAGCCAAGAGCCTCGAAAGTATGACCTCTGTTTGGAGCGCCTTCAAATCCCGGTGATACTCTCCGCATTGTCAGGCAGTTAGTTTAGTTGCCCACTGGAATCAAATCCATGTGTGATCACTAAAATTTCTGTATGCATTTGCGGGTATGGGTAGATATATTTTAAGTCACAGGCTCCATGAGAATTGGAGCTGAAATTTGATCTTTCACTGATATTCTATAACCCGGAATTGTCAGTTTTTTCCACAATTTACTAATTGAATTGCATTTAGCAAAAAGGAACCAGCTCGATTACAGTGTTTTCACAATCGTGCAACTTCTTCTTCCCTTTCAAAAATACTCAATATAAGTACAGTATTAAAACTTCCACGATAATTTTTCTTTAAAATCAACTTTTTTAGTGGGGAGAAAAAACTATTTGCTATTCTGAGAGATTAATTAGATAATTATGAGGAGACAGAATTTTCACAACACTGTAACTGCGCTGGTTCCTTTTTGCTACATGCAATTCAATTATAGAATTTTTTCCCCCGTTTTGATATAGGAAAGTTA
This sequence comes from Bemisia tabaci, assembly GCF_001854935.1. Classification (NCBI taxonomy): domain Eukaryota; kingdom Metazoa; phylum Arthropoda; class Insecta; order Hemiptera; family Aleyrodidae; genus Bemisia; species Bemisia tabaci. The sequence goes on from NW_017554870.1 coordinate 351,772, forward strand.
AATACTTGTATGAGTGAAGGAGAAGACCTGCATGATACGGAGGTGAAAAGGTTTTAAAGACTGAAAAATCTACATGAATGTATTGAAAATTTAGTGTGATAAAACTTTCCGACTGTGGGTCTTATCAATAATCTGTCGTGACCAAATCAAGAGAAAGTAATTTTGGAGAAAATAGTTGATGAGAGCTCATCCCTGACGATTTTTTAAGGAACATCACGATAGTCCATCATAACTGATCGCAACTGTGCCTCGATACACGTAGGTTAATTTTTTCCTAGAAACTTAATGATTCCAGTCATTTGACGAATAAAATTGTTTTCGCGCGTTATGAGACGTCAGTTCTCCTGTGTAATTAAAACTGGTATCAAAAAAATCCGCAGCAAAAAAGAAACTCATCTAGTTAATGACGGTTTTAAATCATATACACTTTTTTATTTTTTGATCTTTCAATTTTTTCCCGCTCTGATGGATACTTTTCAGCTCGTGGATTGAAACACTATTTTATCCTTTCAGTCTCGTGAAAATGATCGGGCAAGTTCGACTGACTAGTATTCATTTTATACGTTCGTGATGTTACACACAAAAATCTATGGAGGTAAGGTATTATTGTTTCAACTGTAATATATTACTGTCGGGACTTGCTTTATTGTTATAATTGTTTATTATTGTTTGTTGACTTAGGGTCGTATTCATGGTCGCTCTTTATTCAACATCGCATTTTTTTATAAGACTACTAGGGGGCCCTGCCCCCTGACCGCTACGCGGCCCAACCCGCGGGAGGGCGCCTCGCACCTTCAGGCCCGCTTCGCGGGCCCTATACGTATACTAGGGGGCTACGCCCCCTGGCCGCTACGCGGCCCAACCCCCTGAAGGCGCTCCGCGCCATCAATGGGCCGCTTCGCGGCCCTATTCTTACCCTCCTATCAGTGTTAGTTTTATTTTTCCCCTAAAAAAATACGATATGAGGTATACTTTAATTTTAAACTTTACTTAAAATTACTTTAAAATTAAAAGGACGCGTTTTGGAATGACTGCTTGATGACATATTGCAGTAATACAATGAACAATGACAGTCAGGTAATAATCAAGATCTCATAAGTCGGGGATCGAACCCACACTGTGATCAAAGCGGACGCATTAGACGTCTTTAGACGACTCGGCCACCGCTCGACATGAAGTCGTAGGTGCGAATCTTGTGTAGATAAGTGTAGAGCTGATGCGCAGGCTACCCAGCTACTGCGCAACCTCCTCGACCATTGCGCATCCTCCCGCGCATAGCGGTAGCAGTACCTTAGCATTCTGTAAATTCACTCACTTTTATAACGTGATTTTAAAAAAACCTGGGTCCTATTTCCAAAATCTGATTGCAGCGGGCTCATCTAGGGCCTATTACCTGTCGATTTACGCAAAAATCATGGAAATCGGCCCGGTAGAACGCTCAAACGAACTATGACAAAAAGTATAAATTTACATTGTTTAAATGGGAGAATTCGCAACTTTACCACGTAATATAAAAAAACCTGGGCCATATTTTGAAAATCTGAAAAGAGTTGGCTTATCTAGAGGCAATTGCCCGTCGATAGCCGCAAAAATCATGAAAATCGGCCCGGTAGAACGCTGGAACTATAAGCGTCACCAGTTTCGCAAAATTAGGAGGTCTTGGAGCTTATAGCATAGATGTATAGGCAAAAATGTTCTTCCATTTTAATACACCATTTTGTGTTCGAGCTGCATCGATTTCAAAATTTTTGACGTAACACTCAGATTTGTAAATGATGAGGGATAACTGGATGTACATGTTTTCACAGTCCACTTACTGAAGAAATTTCCATTTATTATGTTATTTTTAAATACTTAATTTAAAAAAAAATCGGATTTTGACCGTTAAAAGTTAATAATATTTGGTCCGTCCGGACGCGACGCAGTGCCTGCCTTCTCACTTCGTATCTGATGTTTATCTGCTGTAAATATTAATAGACATTCAGCAATCAAGTAAATTGACCAATGCCACAAATCGAAGCCGGAAGAATGCAGGAAAAATTGAGTAAAAACCTTATACCTTGAACCTTGAACCCTGAGCGATGCACCGTTCCTCAACTCTTCGAATGAGGAGCCCTTCATGAGGTTTTCCATTGTTTTATTGTTTATTCGAGTCACACAGGTAGAATCCCACACCTTGACGTTTCTGGCGGAAACGACATATCTCTCACGCTATTAACATTGGACTCAAGGGACATGAGCTTTAAAAGCTCTACAACATTAAAAGTTCGGGGTTTCATAATTTTTTGCACATCTACATCTACTACAGATAACATACATGTAAAGATCATCCTTATCGGTCCGGCAGTTCGTCAGATATAGTGCTTCCAAGATTTTGCTTGTAGCTGTATAATATAGATAATATAGATGCATATAGATTACATTGTGATAAGAAAATTTTTGAGACGGTTTTAAATACAACGTTATTATATAAAGGCCTGTTTTATGAACTTCAAACAAAAAACAATGGTGTGTCTATCGGAATTGATTCTTGCAAGGAACTATGATGATTAGCTACTGCAAAGAATAAAAAAAAGCACACGGAAAATATACCAGGTTTTACAAATGTTAAGGTAGGTACGATCTCAAGTGAACATGTTTTTCTTTTGAGTTTTTTTATTACTTGTAGTGCGCAATACATGCAGTCCTTAAAGTGGGTCCATTCTGTAACTTTCATTCATGAATCACTCGAGATGTATAAAAATGTATGATGCAATGTTGAAGCTCTCCCTAAATCAACTTTAATCATGTTGTAAACCCTTCTGCGGCCACCCATAGATCGAAGAAAGTATATATTTCAGGGCAGACCACGACTATTGCTTACATTTCCTGCGTTATTGCTCCCTTACATTTGATTGAAAGTTTTGGAACTCCTCAGCTTTGTTTTCCCCACGGAATGGTGTGGACGTAGCACCATTTCTCCACCTTGTTACGTACTCCCATGCTATGGATAAACGCCGTATGAGCATTCGAGAGTTTTAAATTTCCAAATTTCCTCTCAGAAAATAGTTATTCTTGAAGGAAGTTATGAATCTTTTCTCTTGAAATTTTCAGGAATTTTAGGTGAAATTGTGAAAGAAACATATCTGAAAAATCGAGGGGAAAATATTCACAAATGGGCCTGTTGCAAACTTTTGCTAGAGCAAAAATAAGAGTTGTTTCTTATAGATAATGCCTCAAAAATTACGATGAGCGCATCGGCAAAGTCTGAAATGCACCCATAACTTCACAGTCTGCGTAAGAAATTTGCGGTTTCTTGAGCTTCCCGCTTCAAAAACGATACTACGGCACAGGTGAACATTTTGTAAGAGGAGTCGTTCCGTCGTCGGCAATACTCATCATGGCCGACGCCAATCCGCCAAAACACGTGTGATGGGACAAGATAACACCTGAACTGAATTAGACCAGATAGCAATCGGCGTGTTAACGTTCATATTTTCCATGCCCGAATTGATTGACCTTCAACTCTCCTCGAATTACGCGCGGAACTGCGCGCAAGCGTCGGCCATGATGAATGTCGCCGACGATGGAGCGACTCCTCTAACAGAATGTGCACCTGTGCCGTAGTATCGTTTTTGAAGCGGGAAGCTTAAAAAAACGCAAATTTCTTACGCAGACTGTGAAGTTCTGAGTGCATTTCAGACTTTGCCGATGCGCTCATCGTGATTTTTGAGGCATTATCTATAAGAAACAACTCTTATTTTTGCTCTAGCTAAAGTTTGCAACAGGCCCATTCTCCCGAAAATTCATGATTTACCAAAGGGAATTTGGCAACGCATGAGGGTTCATGCGGCGTTCTTCCTTAGCACGGCAGGATACAAGTGTTTTCTTTTTTTCCTCCTTATTAATGGAATAAAATAGTCACTTAATAATGGTTATTTTTTCTGTTTGTTAGAGAAGTGTTAACTTCATTGACTTTGGTTTAACTTTACTTATAATAGCTTCCTGCTCTGTTTGCCTCTCGCTTTAATTTCAGTGGCATTGATAATCAGTCAAATTTTGCTGCTACTAGACGGGATATGCTGGTGTCCTCCCAGAACAGTGAGAGTGCCACGCGGATTTACAAGGGTCGCGAACAAAAGGTTGAGGGTCACGCAGGTTCATGAATTTAAAGTAATCGGGATCTTGGAACACGATGTAGGAGACGTTTTCATGATGGAGGGAATCGGCAGAGTATTCTTTATAGAGAAGAACGTAGCTGCATACGTCCGCAAGCGTGGGAAATCCGATAAATTCACTACCGTTGACAAAATTAACGTATGTTCCTGTTTATGTCTTTCTTTTTTAAAAAAAAAAGTTGTTCAGCCGCATGTTGCATCTGTATATAATTATGTTGCCAATTGTTGGAGGATAAGTTACTTGCCCGGATGTGGCTACCGCTACTCATGATAGTTAGTTATTTTATTTATGGACATTCAGCATCCTAGGCTATTAACGTCTTTACAAAGAATTAAGTGATAAAAACGTGAGCCAAAGATGCATCATTTTTTTACAATTTTATTTTTCAGCTGTTGATGCATTTTAGGAACTCAGTCCCATCTTCAGAGCATTACCTAAAGATACATTGTTAAGTTACATATGGACGTATTTCTATCAAACGGAACTATGTGCATTATGACGTGAGCCCTGTTATACTCATATTCTTATGGGTCGCGGGGCTCATGTCTTAATGCACGTAGTTCCGTTTGATAGAAATACGTCCATATTAGAAAAATATAATACACTAACAAAGCAAGAGACAAACTGGAGGTACATCAAAACAGGATATTAATAAAAATTGAAGCATAATTGGACACATTTCTATCAAACGGAACTATGTGCATTATGACGTGGACGTATTTATACAAAAGGGAACTAAGCGCCAAATTTGCAAATTTCAGTTTTTAACGGATCTGGATTCTCCATGTAATAAGCTGCTCTCACACGTAAATATGCCCCCAAAATACTAATTTCATCCCCTGAGATCAGCCCCTGAAAAATCGCAAAACAGGGAATCAGCGATTACGAATAAAATCAAAAAGAACTATGTGTAATTCCCTCTGATTTAATGCGCTAACCCGGATTCCGAATTAAATCAAAAGGAGCTATCTCCACTCGATTGACGCGCGCGCGACGGAGCTTGGTGGCAACTTGGTGAAACTTGGTACCGTTGGGTATTTTTGGACGAGAAACTCGAATTTCCGGTCAAATTTTGAAAATTCAGAAATCCAAGATGGCAGACATGGCCTAAAATGCTATCTCGACCCCTGTCTAGCCGATCTTGGTGAAACTTGGTATCAGGTGGTATTTTTGGACGGGAAACTCGAATTTCGGGTCAAATTTTAAAAATTCATAAATTCAAGATGGCGGATGTGGCCTAAAATGTTATCTCCTGTTTAAACGCGCATCGCCGAAAAATCCCAGATGTCGTCTGGTAGATCCCCTGAGTGACGGTCACGTATCGACCGTGCGTTCCCTCTGGCTTGATCGATGTCAGTGTGCACTGACATGGATAATGGGCTTTTAACGAGCGAACAAATTAACACACCCATTGGAATCACTTAATTTTCAATAAAATCACTGTTAGGTACTTTATTGGAATCGGAACAGTATTTAGAAATTCATGAGTATTAAGAGCGCGCTGGAAGGATTACGTGGTCAAAAGCGTGACCGTCACCTAGGGGTTCGTCAGGCCCTATCTTGACTTCCTCGGAGACGCGAGTTTAAATGGGAGCTCAGAATACGCAACTTCGAACTTTTTTCCGTGGGTTTATAATGTTTCAAAAAATCGGAGAAAATTCCAGCGAACTGCGCGTACTCAATCCTCCAAAAAAATGCAAAAATTAAAAATTACTGAATAACCTCATTGTTAAAATTTTCAAATCCAATATGGCGGATGTGGCCTTCAACAATGGCTCAATGCCTGAATCGTTTGTGTGAAGTTCAGTATTAGGGGCTGAAAATGACAACAGAAACTGTTTTTATTAAGATACGAAAATTTTAACATAGGTAATCAGCACATGAAGGGAATTCACGATCCGACGCTGCTAGGTAAACCACGCACCTCGACGAGGCGGTGTATTGTGAACGTAGAGTGCCATATATTTAAAGTTTACAAACGTGGAAATTTTCACATCTAATCCACATTGGCAAGATGCAGCGGGAATGCAGATTGAGGTTAGGTAGGTATATTTGGGCTCCCACCCCCTCCGGCCTTCACAACCCGGCCCGTGCGCGTTACGTAGGTTCATTGGCGGCCATTCTAGACGTGCAGTGCGTTTGTTTAAAAAGGAGATAGCATTTTAAGCCACATCCGCCATCTTGGATTTCTGAATTTTCAAAATTTGACCCGAAATTCGAGTTTCCCGTCCAAAAATACCCCCTGATACCAAGTTTCACCAAGATCGGCCAAACAGGGGCCGAGATAGCATTTTATGCCATGTCCGCCATCTTGGATTTCTGAATTTTCAAAATTTGACCCGAAATTCGAGTTTCCTGTCCCAAAATACCTCCCGGTACCAAGTTTCACCAAGTCGCCACCAAGCTCCGCCGCGCGCGCGTCAATCGAGTGGAGATAGATCCTTTTGATTTAATTCGGAATCCGGGTTAGCGCATTAAATCAAATGGACCTACGTGCAAAATTCCCTATATCTCGCTTAATATGCCTTTTTTCGTAATTTTGGCAACGTGTGTAATTAGAGGAACTCTTCAGCTTTCAAACAAGCTAAAGTAAACCAAAATCGGTCCATTAATACGGAAACGCCAATGGTTTTAGTCAAACTTGCTTTACTGAAAAGTTTGGAAATGGCGTTTAGCGCCTTTTCGCATAAATACGTCCACGTGAGCCCTGTTATGCATATATTTATGTGGGTCCCAGGGATCGTGTATTCGTGCACATAGTCCGTTTGACAGAAATACGTCCAATTGAATCAGTGAGAACGAAAATACACCAACTCGGTAACTCGAAAATACTCAATTTCCATTAAAAATAGTTAATTTACATAACCCTCTATTGCATAAGAACACATATATGTAGTTTAACGTATTTTCTTTTTTTAAACATTCTGCACGACCGCAACAATGTTTCTGAATGCATCTATGCAAGCTGAAGGATGAATTCTATCGGATAAAAATGATGAAACCCACTCCAAGATTGCTAAATTAGGTTGAAAAACGTGCAACGTTTTTTTCGGCAACCGCGGGCTGCGTAAATCGGCTCTGGCAACGAATTTTCGGAGCAGGATTTGAGTTGGTAAGAGTGATCGTACGACAATGAAAAAAATATGTGCATATGCAGCACACGTCATATTTTTTTAGGTGACAACAGGAAATATTATATGCAAAATTGGTTTTTAATAAATTGATTTAAAACCGAATAACATATATGTGATCTCATACAACTGACTCTGGCGGCGAAAATGACAAGTTACATATCGAGGGTGTAAGTCGGCAATCACATAACTCGTTTGCGGTGTCTGAACATCTCCGCCTCTATAATATTTTTTTTTAAAGGAGAACAAATTTACATCATTTCTTGCAGTTTTTGCAGAATTTTCCTCTTATAGAGAAGAAAAATCATGACAGTTTTAAAGGATTGTCGTTAGAGTAGTTTTCCGTTTAAAAAATAAAGTATGATAGGAAGTCTGCAACGTCGCAAGCCGAGTTATGTGATTGCCGACTTACACCGTCGATATATGCCATTCCATGCAACCGCTTATACAAAAGCTTATATAACTTCGTTTTTAAAAAAATATTGAGATTATAAAGGTGGTCCATTGGTTTCCTCGTAAAATATTCTCCTAGAAATACCCCTCCAAAAAGTGTATTACGATATAAACATCAAAATTTGCAGTTTTCTTCAAACATTTTCTGTCCGACCATTCCGATTAACTCGAACCTCTATGCACGGGTTGATAAAATCCCTTCTCGTGACATGCGTTTTAGCGGGTTGGCATCAGCCATGTTGAATATTGTGTGGCGGTTAGAGGAAAAGGGTTGGATAGAACGACTCTTCTTACGAAATCTTCAAGCAAGTCGTAGTATCGTTTTTGAGGCGGAAATTTTAAAAACACGCATATTTCGCACGCAGATCTCTGAAGTTGGGAGTGTATTTCAGACTTACCCGATGCGCTCATTATGGTTTTTCAGCCATTATCTGCGAGAAAAAATTCTTCTTCTTGCTCCACACCTGAAGTTTGCAAGAAGCCAATTGAAAAACAACGCAACCATGACGAAAATTGTTTGAAGTTTTGACCCTGCATTGATTCATACCATAAAATATGAGAAATTATCTCCCACTAAGACTTTTCAGACCGTAAAATGTCCTGCCCATTACGCGTAACCAACACACACTGGATCGAGTCAATAGGAGAGGTCTGACAAAATGTATAAACTTTCAACGCTCATAACTCCGTTTTCTACAAAATTTTGAGGTACTAAAAGTCTACGCCGCTGACGTCACTGGCGCTCTATACAGGGTGTCCGGAAGTTAACGTACTTTACTTTCAGGATCGATTTTTCGGCTCAAAATTTGATTATTATTTCTGATACACTTATGCCCGAAAACGCTTCACAAGTGAGCTATGCGCTTCCGAAGTCTCCCATTTTAACTTTCAAATTTATGTCACTCCTCGTTATCTTGTCGTGAGTACAAAAAAGTGTATCGCAATTTTAACGTTCGGGAACTCTCGTAACGTCATTTGCCGACTACGCTCATCCTTGAAAACACAAAAAATGATCAGCACGCAAGCAAATACCCTCATTTACCAAGTTTCAGCTACCCACGACAAAATAACGAGGAGTTACATCAATTTGGAAGAGAGAAACTGACAACTTTGGAAGCGCATTCACTTATGAAGCGTTTACGGGCATATGTGTATCATATAATGATATTCGAGCCAAAAAATCGATCTTGAAAGTTAAGCAGTACGTTAACTTTCCTCACACCCTCTATAATTCCTATTCATTCCGATGATCTTCCATTAACGAGCACATATATTCCTTCTTTCACACCCGTTCCTTATCCTCCCGGTTCCTTTTAGCATAAATACGTCCATTTCATGGTCTTAAAGTCATGATGATACACTTCTTACAACGTTTTACATTTTTTTTGCAATGTTTTTCTTCCTCCTTTTTTGGGCAAAGGGAGGGGGATGAGTGCACGCCACTCAGTGGATTGGGTCGATTGCAGCGGTCGGACATGAAATTTTTGACTAAAACTACAAATTTTGATGTTTAATTTGTCACATTTTAAGAGGGGTGCCTCTGGAAGTAAATTTCACGAAAAAACCAATTTTTAAAATTTCAGACTTTTGATTTGACGGAGATATAAGCTTTGAAAGCTTCTAAATTTTGTCCGACCACTCCCACCGACTCGATCTACTGTGCCACCGTGAAACGCAATCCTGAAATTAAAGAGTAAATTAAAAGAGTAATTAAATCAATTAAATAAATCTAAAATTTCCTCTTCTTCCTCCTCACATAGGTATCTGCACGTCCTTCATACCATTGGTGGAGAGCACAAGTCATAAAATTTGAGTATACGCTTCCCCCGGACCACACTGCGGCGATCCTAAGAAGACTCTTGGGCAGGAAACTCCCTTACGCGTATTCCAGTTGTAACGAGGAGCACTACATGGACTACTTCCTCAGCGGGGAGCCTAGGCAGGGACGCATATTGGCCTATCCTCTGTGCCTGCAGCGACGCTCATTGTCGTCTGTCCTGTATGAAGAAATCGTGAGTTCAGACTTTTACCTCCAAGACATGCGCAACAAAAAGGTGAAGGTCATAGATATCGATTTCGAAACTGATTCCAAGGAATCCGTAAATGTTGATTCCTCCGAATGATCCTCTGTTTTGAGAAGGAGGAGAAAAAACTTTTGAACTATTTCTGGACATTTTTAACTTAAAAACTGACCAGTTCCAATTTTCTTTTTTTAGATTTTAGCGGCTCTGGTGCTTGCACTAGAGCTGCTATTCCGGACGGTCCCAGCTGGGGAGTATCAATGGACCATGTTACATTGGAGAGATCGCGCGTTGGTTGATGGGAATCGGCGCCATTTTCGACTATTTACCTTGTCATGACTTTATTTTATTGCATATTGTTTTATTGTTCGCCAATGCTATGTTGTGTAGTGTATTTTTGGAATCATGGTGATACAGTCAATAATTCAAAACTTGTCTGTGCTTTAATCTCGTAATGGAAAAAATGTACTTTACGTTCAAAATTTGAAATTTTGAATTTTAAAGTTTTCGCGGTTTTTTTGGAAGAATGCAGTGGTTGGAGCTTCCTAGGCATATTACTCGATATCAGCTGATAGCAAACAAAGGTTACCAAGGAAACCGTAAACGTTTAACAACTATCGTGGCCATCGGGGCGATTATTGAAATGACATCGACTCTATGTCGCCGCTTACGACAGGACATAGCCCTATCTTATCCGTGTAATATATCGCAATTCGATATTGTTTTGATTTTTAAATGGAGCAATTTATTCATAAAGTTCCGATTAGTTTTGGCGAACGGGCCCCTTAACCTACGTCACTAGATCAGTCTCAGTCTAGGTCAGTTTCAGTCTTATTGTTGCACAAACTAGTTATTTGACAAAAAAAGAAGATGATCACTCAATTGAAAGAAAATGGCGCCCAATCACAACGACAAGTTAAAAAAAAAAAAAAATGTGAAAGAGATATTTTAGGATGCGGACCTCCAAAGAGCCTTCAAAATTAAAAGTATACAACAAGTGATAGTGCCATACATTCTGCATATCAAGGGCCAATACACATTTATACACCGGCTTTGTAAATCTGCTAAGTTACAAAACATGAATCGACAGTTGTCGGATTGTACATCAATGACGAAATGTGTCTAAGCCCTCATTCTTGACTACAACTACCGTCACCAGAGCCGCTTTCCGACGCGAATGCGTTGGAGCTTACTGCTTGTTTAATATCTCTTTGTCAAAATTTAATTTTTTTTAGATTTTATTTCTTAATTTTCGAAAAAAGTCCCAAGGAATCTGGAGAAAGAAGAGCTTGCAGGCTGATTGTTGAAACGGGGCCAACCACAAATTACGTAAGGCACTTAGGAAGGGAAGGGTCAAGAGGTGCCTTACGAAAGCCAAACGCTTATTATTAAGAAGGAGGGGAAACAACTTTTGAACTATTTCTGGACTTTTTTAACTTAAAAACTGACCAGTTCCAATTTTCTTTTTTTAGACTTTTGATATCTCTTTATCAAAATTTAATTTGTTTAGATTATATTTCTTCCAAATTTCGTTAATTTAAAGACTTTTTAGACGTTTAACGTTTTTTTGTTAAAATGTAATTTTTCCTGAACTTTTTGAATTTAAAAACTGATTATTTTTTCAATACAACTGTTATTATTTATGATCTCCTACCAGCGATTAGTAATGTTAAAAGCAATACCGATTTGTTTCAACACCATTTTTTCATTAAATTATGTATTTAAACGAAAGAAGGGGGGTTTCTGGCCAGCCTTACGTAATTATTTAGGAGGGGGCCAGGCTAGCCTTACGAGTGCCTTAAGGGGGGGATTAAAACCAGGCTGGCCTTACGAGTCTAGGATTACTGGGGGGAGAGGGGTCTAGAAATCGGAAAGAGTGCCTTACGTAATTTAAGGACGGCCCCAATTGATAGATAAAGACAACGGAACAATGGCGCAATCCTATTGGTGAACATATGTAAGAAATATACAGCCAACTTACTCGACTTTTCATTGATCAAAGGAATATGGAAATCCTCTATCTAGCCTCGTTTTAGAAACACCGTATGTACCATTTGTTTAGATATGGATATATGCTTTTGTGCATAAGCCAGAACTTGTAGATCCTTGTCGGAATACGTAGCAAAAATCATATTAAGCATATTAGAAATGTCTAAAATCCACTCTTAAATATACAGTTTGCGTCTTGCAGATCACGCAAATATAGATTTACAACCTTCGACCGTGGGTATTTTTTTCTCAACCGCCAGTAATCTTACTCCAGAGAAAAATATAAGAAAATCTAACTCAAATTAACAAAACAAAAACACCGTTCTACATCCTCCTCTTGGGTGATTTCGTTTTTCCAGGATTTAGATAATTAAATTGACGGTTCGCCTGCATAACCTCGAGATGCAAAAAGTGGTACACTCCCATGTTTGTTGCAGTTCACGGGTGGTCGGGAGCATCTTAAGAGTGTAAACTGCACGAGGACATGATCCTCTTTCCTTTCATTCTCCCTCCCCTTGTTTTTCTAGACACTGCAGCCGATATCCTTCATAATGAATCACAATCCGATAATATGCAGTGATAACATGTTTCTTCTCAGGTGTCTCGGTGCCAGTGGCGAGTTGTGACTTGTGAATGAATGATCGACTATCGATAGTTCCCCATTTGAAGCTACGGTATAAAGAATCGATTATTAAGATGTTCGTTGCGACACCCTGTCTATCGATCCTTTTCTTTAGGTTTAAATGGAAGATCGGTCGATATATCGCAAAGCACGCCACGCCACTGCTCCGCGCTATCACTGCAGTTTTGGACTCCGTACATTGACCTTTTTTAAGAGACATGACCAAATTTTCATCTTATCTATGGGCTCTCATCACATGAAAGGAATCCTGAAACTATGGTGAAACGAATGATCAATATTCGATGTTATGGACAGTAAATTCTGACAACCAACCAACAACCAGACCCCTTATTTTCCAAACATATCGATTTTCTGTAGCTGAACCCATCCCTCATTTCCCACACTGAGAATTTCCTTTGGTTAAAGCAATCATAAGAGTGTTATTTCTACCATTAAAAGCGAACTTACTAACATAGCGATGAAATCACCAACATGGTGATAAAAATTCCGTTATTAATAACCATGTGACTACTATTAATTGAGAGTATACATATGGAACATCCACCCTCGTAAAAATTGGCAGTAGAATCTGTGTTCCAAAATACCATAGACCTACCCGGCTGTAAGATTTCCAATAGCTTCTATAGCCGGCTGCACAATTTCTTATAGCCTTTTATAGCCGATGGCGACTAAGCAACAGTCAGGCGATAAAGTGTATGCTAAACGTCACTAATTACGGATGCTAGGACTTAGTGAGTTTTTGGACCACTGCTCTCTTTTTGGGCCGTAGTATCTTGATTTATTTTGCGAGGAAAGCTCCGTACTTTTGATGGATGCCTGCCATTCCTAATATGTTGGAGTGCCTTCAGTTTCGTATGATCCTGTGCAATACATCTGGTGTGAAATAGTTGCTTCAAGCGCCGTGGCACGCTGCGGCGCGACAGGCGGGCAGCCAGCGCGAAACGCGCATTGGCGCCTACAAACCTAAGGGGATACTTCACGCGTTGCGCAACGCATGAAGTATCCCAGTTAGGTTTGTAGGCGCCAGTGCGTCGCCGCTCCGCTTTGCGTTAGGCTCTAATATTTAATCTGGCGGAGTCAGCGTTATTCAACTCATGATTTTGAAATGTTTGCACATCCTGTATGGATAATTATCGTTTTAATTGATGAAAAAAAAATCGTATTAAAGGAAAATCTAACGTGTGTTTTGTAAATATTAAGGTGGTTCCGTATCAAACTTAATGATTTCCAAAGCTTACAAATTTCTACATAATTTCTTATAGTCTTTTATAATCGATGGCGAAAAAGCAACAGCCAGGCGATAAAGTGTAAAGCCCGGCTATAGGAACTGTAGCCCAGCTGCATAATTTTTTATCGCTTCGTATAGCCCGGCCTTATGATTTTCTCTGCATTCTACAGCCAGCTACATTATTTTCTGTAGCCTTCTTTAGCCGGCTATAAGAATCCCTATGGTATTTTGAAACGCAGCTCTTATCGCCAATTTTTACCAGGGCACTGTTTCCTAAAGTTTTTTCTTAGTGTGCTGATTACCGTGAACAGAAGGTTGACTCTATAAATATATCCAACAGCCTGATTCCTTTCAGATGAGCTTAAATGTTATTACACTAAACCATGTGAAATTTCAGCTCCAGCCAAGACTATATCAATTGACTCTATGGAGGTCTAAGTGGGGCTTTTCATTTTGCGCTATCTTGACTTGCACTAAGATGATCGTAAAAACGTCACTCCGCTATCGATCGATTGCTTGGTTTGGGGAAGGTTGAGGCTAAGCTTCCAGGGCGCGGGCTCTTGTTTTATTAGGCCACAACACTTCATTTCATAAACGAGATTTTATTACGTCTGTGAATGCGGTTTGGGGGTGACCGCCCGTTTCCAGCGATGTCAATTTAAGAGAATTTATTAAAAGAGTGAACATTAAGGTGATTCGGTGGACGTCATATTTTGTGTCAGAACGGCATATGCGATGTATCGCATCAATTGATTCCATTTTTTCAGCTACTCGTCATTTTTCTCCAATTTTGAGATCGCAATTCTGTTGTAAGGAGACCAAAGCACTCACTTACCAATTTTAACAAAGAAATTCAACGTAATAAAGGCGTGGTTTTTTTAGAGAGAAAACATCGCATTCGATACTGATATCGAAGACGCACTCGAATGGGATATTTTCTCTCTAAAAAAAACCACGCCTTTATTACGTTGAATTTCTTTGTTAAAATTGGTAAGTGCTTTAGTCTCCTGACAACAGAATTGTGATCTCAAATTTGGAGAAAAATGACGAGTAGCTGAAAAAATGTAACCAATTGATGCGATATAACGTATGCCATTCTGACACGAAATATGGCGTTCATCGACGCAATATATTTCGTCGAAAGGACATGCGATATTTTGTATCAATCGGTTCCATTTTTTCAGCTACTCGTCATTTTTCTCGAATTTTGAGATCGCAATTTCGTTGTCAGGAAACTAAAGAATTCATTTGCCAATTTCGACGAACACATTGCAACGTAATATAGGTGTGGTTTTTTTAGAGAGAAGCTATCGCATTCGAGTGCACTTTTAACATCAGTATCGAACGCGCTATTTTTCCTCTAAAAAAACACGCATTTATTACGTTCAATTTGTTTGTCAAAATTACTGGCAAGTGAATATTCTTTATAGTCTCCTGACAACAGAATTGCGATCTCAAAATTCGAGAAAAATGACAAGAAGCTGAAAAAATGGAACTAATTGATGCGATGCATTGCATATCGTTCTGACACAAAATATAGCGTCCATTGAACCACCTTAATGTCCGTTTCTATTGTGCAATGGTCAGATGAACCATCCTCTCCTCTCCTCTCCATTGCCATTCCTCTCTATCAGCTCAACATTTCTCGTAAAAATCGAAGTGTTGCATAAAAAAAAGTACTCTCCGGGGGAAATTGGCAAATATGGCGCATTACGCACATAGCCATCAGTGCATGTTTTCGAGAAAAGGGAATATTCGTCGTAAATTGAAAAGTTCATTGAGGTGATTCGATGGACGCCCTATTTTGCGTCAGAACGGCATGCGATACATCGCATCAATTGGTTCCATTTTTTCAGCTACTCGTCATTTTTCTCCAATTTTGAGATCGCAATTCTGTTGTCAGGAGACTATATAAAGCACTCACTTACCAATTTTAACAATGAAATTCAACTTAATAAAGGCGTGGTTTTTTTAGAGAGAAAATATTGCATTCGAGTGCAGTTTCGATATCAGTACCGAATGCGATGTTTTCTCTCTGAAATAACCACGCCTTTATTACGTTGAATTTGTTTATTAAAATTGGTTTGTGAATTGTTTAGTCTCCTGACAACAGAATTGCGATCTCAAAATTGGAGAAAAATGACCAGTAGCTGAAAAAATGAAACCAATTGATGCGATATATCGCATGCCGTTCTGACACAAAATATGGCGTCCATCGAATCACCTTAAGCCGCCGCCTCCCCCCCCCCCTTGTGATGAGTGAGTAATCCCTTCTGTTTCAGAAGGAAAAGAGGATTTTTCGGCAAAGTTGTGTGTAAATTGACAAACTGGGTCATTGTTGGATTCGGTTGGAAAAGCACATGCATGAAAGTACCTGGAAAAGTACCTATACGGACGAAATGCAAGCATAAAGTTCGCTGTAATTTTTAGCTGAGTTTGGAGTTTACCAAAAATTGTAGTTAAATCAACTACATATATTAATATACACCAAACATGGAGTATGGAATATGATTGAATCAGTCATTCCCTTTTTTCGTGTAGGACATTTCTTAGAATGTTCCCTGTTATTCCTAATAACGAGGTTTCTTTTGTTAGGTGATTAAACCAGCGCAGTAGGTAGCTGTCATGTGACTTTTACCCGAGGTTTTCCGCCTATAAGGGTAAAACATTTCTCAGGTGTCTGATGGAATCCCTACCTCAGTTTTACTGCCAAAGCCCAAAATGTCCTTGGGTTTACCTGATCATCTCCTTTCTTTCTTCTTTTTTAGAGGGGCTAAAAATTGTATTTTTCCAGAAAAATTGATCACTTCAAATAACTTACTTTTCAGTGAAGAAATGCGTGAAAGTGTTTTTATTTTTTTTTTGTTGGCAAAAACTGAGCATACACCGTGTAATTCTTCGAAACGCTCTGACTTCATATTTTGTATAAAGTGTCAACCTTTATTGCCCAGTTTTCCCCCTTTTTTAGTTCAACTCCTCTCATGTCATTCTCGAATTTAATTCGATCTTGATTTGATCTCGATTTTATTTCTTTAATTTTTTTTCCTCATTTTTTTATCATCGCAAAAACGAAGTTATGTTCGTGAAGAAACGAAGGTTAAAGGTCAAATGTTTTTTTACATGAAACTGACATTAAATTACAGTTTGCTTCTAACCGTTCAATCGTAACAAAATACATGGCAACACTCTAACGTCCATACGGTGTTTTTCCTTAGCACAGCAAATTTGGTGACACGACAAGTTACCAGGTCACTCTCCTATTCAAAATCCCAGAGCATCCACACTATGGCAAAGAATAGCTCTTCGGAGAGAGGCGGCAGAAGCATCCCTAGTAGCAGAACAAATTTTTGTTTTTCTAAAAAAAATATTAAAAAAACATATCTGTTATCTAAATGGTAGTTTTATATAAAAAACGTGTAGCGCTTTTATAGAAAAAATGAAAGTTCAGGCCTCACCATAATGTATGAAAATTGATAAAAGCTAGAAAAGGAAATTTTTTTATAGACAATTTTTTATTTTTTGTATAACGTATGCATACGAAAGTGTTAAAAGTGAACATTTTTATGTAACTATTATATGAAAAAAAAGGTCATCATATTCTTGAGCTTTTCGCGAAGATTGTTTAGTATGTTTGAGAAAAGCTCACGAAAATAATGACTTTTTTATATAATGGTTACATAAAAATGTTCACTTTTAGTTCTTTCGTATGCATACATTATATAAAAAAAATTAACTTTCGTACATAATCTTTATCTTTCCCTTCTATGGTTCTGCTACTAGGGATGGCGTGCTTTGCGCTATATCGATTTGTCTGTTATGTATGCCTATGGAAAATGATCGATGGACAGGGCGTTCTAAACGAACACCTTAATAATCGATTCTTTACCACGGCTTTAAAGAGGGTGTATCGATAATCGATCTTTCACGCCGCGCCACTGAGAAGCGGTCAAGTTTCTGAAAAATCTGGTTCAAAATCCGTTCCGATCCATCACTCGCCGAAGCTCAGGTACATCGACCTTAAGGCATCAGCCGAAAGTGCCGGGCCCGAAAACCTGCGCTCCGGGGGAGAATAAAGGGGGGGGGGCTGGGGGGAGAAAAATTAATTTGGCTGATGTTAACTCCCAGCGCATATCTTTCTTCCGAATGTGTTTCCAACGTGCTCAATCATCCGAATCCAGCGGTCTCACGCTGCCGTGTTAAGGGAAAACGCCGTATGAACCTTCAGGCGTTGCCAAGTTTCCTCTGACACGATACGAATTTATTGGGGAAATTGTGAATATTTTTCCTCCAATTTTTGAGACTATTTTGTACACAATTTAATCTAAAATATCTGAAAATCTCGAGGAAAAATATGCGCAAATGTTGTCAAAAATACATATTTTATCAAGGGAAATTTGGCAACTCTCGAATGTTCATACGGCGTTCTTCCTTAGCACGGCAGCACGAACATCCACATTTCTCAATACTCCGTGCTAAGGAGGAACGCCGTATGAGCATTCCAGAGTTGCCAAATTTACCCAGATAAACCATATATTCTTGAGGAAAGTTAATCGCATTTTTCCTTGAAATTTTCGGATATTCGAGATGAAATTGCGAACTCAGCTATCTAAAAAGTTTAAAGAAAAATATTCAAATTTTCCTAATAAAGTTGCGGTTTTCAGTGAAAGAAAGCTGGTAATGTCTGAAGAGTCATACGACGTTTTTCTTTAGCACGGTAGAATAGGAGTGTGATTGAATTAGGTGGTTCTTACTTGGATGGGTAAAATGAATCAACTTCAACGCGAGAAGATGATTGCCTCCGTCGAATGGTAGTTTTTTCAGCTCCTCATTGTCGGTCCTTATATTTTGGGTGCCGCCGCCTCTCTTCTCTCATTCAGCTTATGATCCCTTGTCCAAAACGCTTTCTCAAGATTGGTGGAAGGAGACAAAAGCATGACTGTCCAAGTGAAAAAGGACCTATGTCCATGTAGTCAAACTTTTCAACGGATGGATTGTTCTCAAGTCGAAAAATCGGATTTTGAAATTTCGACGGAAATTTATAGTATCCAAAAGAATAATTTGGGAGTGCTTTAAATCATGAGGACAACATTTTGCAATCAGGAACTTTGTTTCCGGCTCATTCATAAAAGCACCTATCTGCAAAGGGAAATTAATGGTGTCTATGTTTTTTTTAAAGCAAGGAAAGAATGGAGTAGTTCATAATTGCAAAATGTAGTACACTTATCGCAGTTTCCCCAGACGTGAGAATGTAATTATACATCCATACGTCGCAGAATAACAACTCGCAAATTTTAATTCTATTGAAAAAGTGTGTATCAATAATAAGTGGAAAGGTCACTAATTTTTCTTCTGAGCACATGCAACAATTTGTGAAATTTCTAGCAGAAATTTATTATAACCAGTCGTATTCTTTCAAATATTTCAAATTACGAATTTTCATTTGTTGATTGCAATAATGATAATTGAATCAATTTTACCACCTTGGAATGAAAGTACGTTCCTTCGTCTGTTAAATATAGTTAAATGCCAATAAGGGAGTTCAGCTGCATTGAAAGTATACAATGTTTTACTCTGAAAATGCTGTTTTTCAAAAGCTTTCCTCAAAACTACTTCTTAAGAAATGTAACCTTCAAATCGTCATAACTCCGGTCTGGTCTGCCGTTTTTTGAGATTTTGCTACAACAATTTTTGTAGAAAACCCGTCTCTGCAGGGACGGGTATAGCTCAATTTTGACTATACTCCTATCGACGAAGATAGATTCTCCTGTGAACAATCACACGTGTATTTTACTTTCGTCCGACGTACTTCATTTTTCATTCCCGATGGAAATCCCTAGGGACTGAAGCGCAACAATAAAACGTTGCGTGGGCGACGAACTTCTCGAACGTAGGGTCGTCAAGCGAAAATATTTGTCGCTTGAACGGAGGGACGGTAGAAATTCCCGAGGGATATCCCTTCCACCTGAGGTGCGGGCATAAAAAGCATTGTTTTCAGACTGAAGAAAGGGCTCAAGACAAAACATTTCAAAAGACTCTTCCTCGCTCGATAAGTTCTATGTCGAGCTGTCGTTGTTTTATTATCCACCTCCGCGCTTTCACTAAGTATGAACGACAGAGAGACAGCCCTTTTTTTTCGCAAGTTCGGAATAAAAGGGTGGATTTCTTTAAGTACCTTCATCGAGGGGTTTTTTTTTTTTTTTTTTTTTTTTTTTTTTTTTTTAAGCGCACGATAAGTATTAAAAACTCGATCAATCTGGCATATTTACAGACTTAAACACGAATTTTTACATCGGTTTCCCATATTCCTTCTATTTATTCAGCTCAGACAAGCTTTTGCCAAGGTGGCAGACTAATTGGATTCTATTTAGCAAAAAGGAACCAACGAAATTACATTGTCTTCAAAATCGTGCAAATTTTCTGGTTCTCTTAGAAACACTTAATATATGTACAGTATTAAAATTTATAGAATGGCAATCTTCTCCTTTAAAATTACCAATTTTTTTTGTAGGAAGCAAAAACTATTTACTATTCTGGTTTGTTTTATAATTACAAAAGAAGCAACATTTCTACAACACTATAATCGCGCTGGTTTCTTTTTGCTGAATGTAATTCAACTGGACATCTTGTGTAATACCATGGCCAACAATACATATATTTCTTCCTTAAATTGAAATTCTAATATTTTTCCAGATTTTTAGGACTTGACTTTCCAGGCATGCAAATAAAAGTGTTTGCTGAATATTTGGCCAATTTAAACATATTTATAGATTGTTTATAGCATTGAGTAAATATTTATTAAAAAATTGGTTGATACCTCATAAAATACAGATTTTTAAAAATTTAACGATGGAAATAGGACGAGGGAAATTTAACGATTTTAAAAAGACAACTGATATTTCAATTATTCTGTCAAAAATGTTTACTAATTTATAATATCAGTGCGATGTTTGACTTATTTGTAATCGTCAGGAGGCAAAAAGAAAGTATTACTTGCAAGTTGCAAATTATAAAAATAAATAGGGAAATTGTTCTATTCCTTCAATGACGTCATTAAGTACAAATCCTCACCTCAAAATCACCTAGCTTTTTCTCTGTAGGCCTAGACTTGCCATGAGGCCATTGAGACGGCCGGACCCGGGCTGCGGAAGGGGGGTGGGTTAGTGTGGAAAGGGGGGAGCGATTAGGATCTGAGGAAGCATGAATGGAAGACATGCCGACCGCCGCGCCGCGCTGTGAAATGGGGGGGGGGAGGGCCCGGAGCAGGAACGCGATGGACGAACGTGGAACTACGGCCTGAGGGGACCAAAGCTGTGATGCCGGCTTGCCTGGTCGTAAAATCGGATACAGTCGAGTATACATGGTTGCATACAGAGAAAAAAAGGAGGTGTTCGTATTTCGGGCATCTTGGATTTTTTTGATGACGTAGGTCGGTGCGAACGATTTTTATCATCGATTTTTATCATTTTTATCATTTTTTTTTTTTCGATTTTCTTGGAAGTGGTGTAGCTTATACTATGGAAAAAAGCCACTCTAAATAAAATGCAGTGCTGCTATTCAATTTTATCAAAAGATTCCGAAATAATTCCGATATCCGGAAGCATAATACGATTTGCCAAAGTTCCGAGAAGAATTCCGGAATGCGCCCGGATTCAGTTCCGAAGATCGTCAAATTTGAACTAAAAGTCCCTTAATTTGATCAAATAAATGGTCAAGTTGGCGAAAACCGCTAATTTTGAGGTAATTTCTCATCTAGCTGAAAATTCCGGGGATTCAGAAGATTAAGGGAAAAGTTTCGATTACTTGAAAAGTTCCGAATTCCGGAATTAATTCCAGGATATGGCAGAACTGATAAAATGTTTGAAATTATATATCATGAGTTGATTCAAGCATCAAACGGACGCTGTGATCAGTTTTTCCTATTCCAAATTCCAAATTTTTCTAGAATGTCGACTCCACATTATACCGACCTAGACGTCACTGGATTAACAATCCTCAAGATGCAAACTCCTTTTTTTCTCAATGACACGGTTGTGCTTGAATAGCTGAAGGAGCTGGAGGGAGATTGGGCTGTTCTATTTGATGCGGTGAGGCTGTAGAAGATACTGACATGATAGCGTAGAGAGCCGTAATTGTCAATTTTTTTAAATCGAGTTTCCTTCAAAATTCGTCAGAACTTGTACAAATGAAATTACTAAAATAGCTGAAACATGCAAAATTCGTCTTATTTGTATGAGAAATCCGTGAGTGCGCAAAAAATGACGTAGTTACAGACAAAACAGTTGTAGGAGGCATTATTTCACCAGCGAACCAATGAGAACAGTCCGATCAAATAAAATGCCGCGCTTTCTTACAAATTTCGAACCAGAAAATTTATTTTTTGTGTGTCCAAAACGCAACCACGAGAGCATGCATAAGATAGCACTTACGGCTATCTTGCCTAACACTAGCCGAACATATAAAAATGGAAAATTCGCTCTTCTAATAGTTGAAATAATATTCGTCGATTTATCACGCTTGGATAATTTCATTTTAATTAGTTCATTATATTATATTAAAAGATTTTTCAATCATCTTAACGATTTTTGCGAGTCTCTCGGATGATTGGTGACATTTGACAAAGAACGGGGGCCTAAAAGTATATTGCAGGAGTCTTAAAATAATGAAATGATTACCATCGATACAAGGATGCAATGAGTTTTCGGTCCACGCAGTTGCGAGCAATCAAAGATTCAGACTGAGCAGTTGAACACCATGAAATTGCAAGTTTGCAATGATTTTCACCAGTAAATAGGGCGTTCGCAGAATTTCGTTTGCAGAAAAATTAAAAGCAGTTAAATCATTTTTCTAAAAATTCAACGATTTTGCAGTAATTTTGTCAACAATGTAAAACTTAGGCAATAATTTTCTAAAGCATTCAAAACTTACACTCTTAACCCCATAGTCTCGGTTATTCAAACCGAACGTTCGGTTACAGGAGCTAAAAGTTAGGTTTGACGAACAGAATAGGTGGGATGATATAGAACACCACTTTCTCCCTCATTTCGTGGATAAGAAATTTTATCTTTTGAACGTCAAAATATTGTTGTATCTCGCGCTCCGTCGTATCAAACTTTTCTACTCCTGCGTTAAAGTCTCTGAGTCAGCCGAAAAGAGTTCACGTTCTCCTTCATACTGTGGATATGCAATCTTACCTACTTGGAAGTCGAAATAGTTGTATCACGCGTTTCGCCCTATCCAACTTTTCTACCCCGCGTTAAAATCTCTGAGTCAGCGGAAAAAAGATCAAGCAATGTTCGTTGTTTTTGACATGCGAAAAAATTTAGAACTTTCGAATTTTCGTTCTATGTTTCGAAGCTGTGTCTAAATCTGTGAGAAGAGACCTCATCTTGGGAAGAAGATTTCCGAAACTTGGAACTTTGCTCGAAAAACGATCGCGAGAAGCGCCTGCAAAACTCTAGGTGCACTTCAAGCATTGCACCATCTCGCCGAACCTGCGCGGCGGAATGCTATTTCTAGTTTTTGAGTCGCGAAACGTGCAATGTTTGAATATGTGCACGCTATTCTGCCGTGCACAGGAAAAACGCCGTATGAACCTTCATGCGTTGCCAAATTTCCTTTGATATAATGCAAACCTCCTAGTAAATTTATGAATACTTTCCTCCCAATTTTTCAGATGATGTAATGTTACTTGGATGGGCCTCTGTAGGGTGCCCTTGCTCCAAGACGAAGGGGAAGAGGATGAAAACACGAAACACAAAAATATAAGGGATGAACTCTGTACTTCAACGTGAGAAAAGTGGAGGAGCCAGCCGAGGCCTGGCCTCCAAGAGGTACAATCAAACTCTATACGCTGCTGAACTGTAACTGCTCAAAAACTAGACTAGAGTCCTGAAGAAATGATGAAGAGAAAGTCCTGATGGTTGAGGGTGACAAAGCCGGACTCCGCGCAGGGTGATTAGATAGAAAGAGCAGAGTCCGGTGATATGACGTAAGAAGAGAAAGCATGCGAATAGGTGGAATGTCCTGAGACCGGATATGAGGTATAAATGTAAGAGTGTAAGTGATGATGGAAGATAGGTATAGATAGATATAGGTATAGATAGATATAGGTATAGATAGATATAGGTATAGATAGATATAGGTATAGATAGGTATAGGTATAGATAGATATAGGCATGTTGGGGCACACAACAATGATTTAGTTCGCAATTTTAGCTAAAGATTCTGAAAATTTAAAGGAAAAATATTCATAACTTCCCTAAAGAAGAAACATGTTATCGAAGGAAATTTGGCAACTCTCGAATGTTCATACGGCGTTCTTCCTTAGCACCGGCAGTATCATTTTGTTTTGGAAATGCGTAGGGCAACACGGCTACATAACTTCGGAAGGTGCATGCCTGCAAAAATGGAGCGTACTTTGATAAAAGTGTATAAATTGTATATCATCCGTTATTCTAGGTCACGTCAACCGCAATTTTCCCTCTGCCTACGCACCACGCAGTTCGTGAACTACCGATCGGTCATTGGTTCGTAACATTCTGCACCCCTGCATTCTGCCGTGCTAAGGAAAGTGGTAAGGAAAGCTAAGTGAACCTTCGAGAGTTGCCAAATTTCCCTCGATAAACTGTTTATTTTTGAGGAAAGCTTTGGATATTTTTCCTTGAAATTTTCAGAAACTTTAAATAAAATTGCGAACAAAATTATCTGAAAAATTGGAACGGAAATGTGCACAAGTTTATCAGGAAATTTGCGTTTTATCAAAGGAAATATGGACGTATTTCTGTCAAACGGACCTAAGCGCCATAGGGTGAGGAAGGTAGAGGGGGGCTTTGATTGGCGGCGGAATCGGGCGTTCGGCTTATTCCGTCCTATACTCGCAATGCTTTTCCATGGCGCTTAGGTCCGTTTGACAGAACGCGCTATCCGGGATTCTCAATTCCTCAAAAGGAACTCAAATTGGCGCTTAGTTCCGTTTGATAGAAATATGTCCATATGACAAAGTTTAAGTTTCATACGGCGTTTTCCCTTGGCACGGCAGTGTTGAAGTCCCAAAAGTAAAAGCTTCCACCATTGCCCAGATACCAGTGGAGAGTCTCCTCTCTCTGATGGGGAACTACGAATAGTAGTGTAGGACTTGAGAACCACCCCGTACACTTGGAGCACCACGTATCCACGACCATTACCAACGGCAACTCGGCAACCGGGCGAAGGAATCAGTGGTGGCAGCGACTTCTTCAGCTCTTCACCTGTTGGCCCGGCTCACCTGGTTCGACCGCGGTCTCCGCTTCCCGAGCGACGAGCCACGACCGCTAGCTCAGTTTCTTGCGTGCCGCCGTCTCGCCCAGTCAGTGGCTCAGTTCCGCCGACTCCGCGCGCCCTAACCTCCAAACCTTAACCTTGAAACCTCCCCGAGTGCGTTGAGCTTTCGCGCTGTCTTGTGAAAAATGAACCCGTTTCGGCCTTAACACTCCCGGGTATTTGTGTTTAGTGTTCTGTGATTGTGTTCTTTTGGATACCTTTCGTCCCGGATTTTCTTAGGTAAGCTGATCAATCGAAGTATTTTGACACCCTTGCTACACTCATTGGAAAAAAAAACACATTGGATCTAGAGTCCAGACTCTTAAAAACATCGACAAGAAAAAATACTTACTCTTGATTCAATCAGATTTAAGCTTTTATCAAAAACCAAGCCTCTTAATTTGAGCGTATTTCCTTTGGATTTTAGCTGAAAGCTGATTGAATCAAGAGTCCTTTTTTTTGTCAATGTTTTCAAGAGTCTGGACTCTAGATCCAATGTTTTTTTTTTTTTTTTTTTTTTTTTTTTTTTTTCCAGTGCTGTTAAAAATCGAGGGGTGTAATTCGTTGCCGGGGTCTGTACAGCGCTCAAAAACCCCGAGTGATATGAAAGCGAAGTAAAATTAGCACCTTAAAAACGAATGGCCCTCCATAAAAAGAGTGGATTCTGCTCCGTAATCGTGTAAGTCGTTCCGTAAGGAGAATATAGATTCCGCCCCACATTCATGCAACTTGGGGATTTAGCAGGGAGCTATGTATAATCCGCTATAGGATTTTACTTCAAAATGTTGAACAGCGCATGGCTTTGATGACAGCGGTAAATTAGATTTTGAGAACAGCACGTCTGACCCCTGATCTGTCTGATCTATGTTCCGGATTTGAATCGCGGTAATGGCGAGAAAGGAGGGGTGTCTATAAGGTCTGTTTTTGGGCCCACTTTGAATCTCCTCAACGGTAGGATTATTTGCTACTTGAAGGTCTATTTTTTACGGAATGCATCTTGATTTGGACAGTTTCGGTCTCATCAGTGGCGTGGCGTGCTTTGCGATATATCGATTGATTCGCCACTCAAACCTATGAAAAAAGATCGATTATCAGGGTGTTCGCAGCGAACACCTCAGTAGTCGATTCTTTACCATAGCTTCAAATGGCGAGTTATCGATAATCGATCCTTCACGCCACGCCACTGGGTCTCAATTTGAGTGTTTTAGGTATCGGCCTAAACTTGTGTCTGAGGGCCGATTTCGGTAAACTATGCGAATTCTACGGAACTGTCGTTGAATGGCCAAAAATCGGCTGAAATCGGCCCACTTATCCATGCTAAGGCCAGTGTTTGCCCCATTAGGAGACCGGAGAGGGCCAAATTATAATCAACTCCGTAAAGTATAGACCTTTAACATGCAAAAATTCGTAGGGTTGAGAAATTTCAATTAGGGTGGGCTCTAAAACTACCCTTATCAATTCGACTCCCCTTTTCACCGAGCTGGTCGTGTAGATTTTTAGGGACAGAGTTCATTCGGCCGTAATGTCTGAAATTTTAAAAGTCGGGAAAATGAATGTGCTTTCAATGTCTGAAAACAAACTGACGTGTTAAGTATAAAAACGATGTATGAACATCCGAACCTTGCCACATACCTAGCGATAAAATTGGTCTATCCGAGGAGAGTCAAGAGTGTTTTTTATTTTTTCTTTAAATTTTCAGATGTCGTCACCTTCCAGGCAAAGTATCACAAGCACCATGCGACGTTTAACAATTTCCGCCGCCATTTTATTTTTTACAGAGAAATTGTTCAACGAAGCTGTCCGAAAATTTCATTGAATTTTCTTTGTGCTGCCGATAAAATTTAGTGAAATTTCCAAACAGATTCAACAACAATTTCTCAGTAAAGAAATAAAATGGCGGCGGAAATTTTTTAATCGTCGCATGGCGCTTGTGATACTTTGACTGGAAGGTGACGATGTAATGGGTCAAATTTCGAATAAAATCCTGTGAGAAATGGGGAAAAAACGTATTCATAGGTTCCCTGAAAAATTCGTGATTTAGCGAAGGAATTTTGACTACGTCCAAAGGCTCATACGGTTTTCTTCCTAACAGCACCGGTAGAATGCATATTTGGACTGCGAAATGACCACGGAGTAAAAAACGTCGTGCGCGGGACCTGAAGTTGAGGTCATATGGATCTCTGAAGTTTTCGGATCACGTATCCGAAAACTTGAGGTTCAGCTGCCATAGTTCGGGTCATTTTTCTGAAGTACTTCGGTATGTACCGGAGGGTTCGGGTCACACATCTGAAGTGCTCCTTTACATACCTAAGTACTTCAGATGTCTGACTCGAACTTCAACAGTTGGACCTCAAGTTCTCGGATGTTTGATCCGAAAACTTCAGAGATCCATATGTCCTCAACTTCGGGTCCGACGCACGACGTTTTTTTCTCCGTGTGGCGATACATATTGGATAATTATGTATTCTGCACAGATTTTCAGTACAAAGCAACTTCTCTGTTGCTCCGGCTGAAGTTTGAGACATGCCCATTCGCTCCAAATGACAGTGCCAAGGACGTCTTTTACGACATCATGAGCGAAGTTCAAGAAAGACGCTTTCGATGGCTGCTCACACGCGCTGCTCACGAGATGAGCCATGGAGCGCCCATCAGTGAGCTCGCAGCATGGCTCGGACTCCCGAAGGCGAACGCGCTAAAGCGGTCAGAGAAAGAGGGCAGACGCACGTAAATGAGCTCAAGAAAAACAACCATCGCACGACTCCCCGACTCGCAGACCCAAAAATTCTTCGCCGACACACAGTAGATCGAGTGAGTAGGAGAAGTCGGACAAAATTTGGAAACTTTAAAAGCTATCACTCCATTCATACAACATTTTAAAGTTTCAAAAGTGGTTCCATTCATTTCCCCGTGAAATTTTTTATTGGAAGCACCCCTTAAATCCGGATCCGAGATCTGTCACGTTACGCTAGACGTCTACCTTCATCCGCAGTCAAACTCTTCATGCACAGATAGGGAGCAAATACATTAGGAGGGTTGCCGTGGTTCCGGCCTTTGAGTCTCCTCACAAAGTAGCAACCCTACTAAATGTATTACCGCTCCCACCTGCTTGTGAGAGAAAGGCTAATTCGACTGGATTTGTGTATAGCTGTGTCAACGAATTTCAACAATCAAGCTGCAGGAACAGCACACGGAGAAAAAAAACTCGTGCGTGAGACCCGAAGTTTAGGTCATATGGATCTCTGAAGTTTTCAGATTGAGCATTTGAACACTTTAGGTCTATAATAGCTGCCGAAGTTCGGATCACACATCTGAAACTTCAGTTCTTACATCTGAAGTACTTCGGTTCTCACATCCGAAGTACTTCGGTTCTCACATCCGAAGTACTTCAGTTCTCACATCTGAAGTACTTCAGATGTGAGAACTGAAGTTTCAGATGTATGATCCGAACTTTGGCAGCTAGACTTAAAGTGTTCAGATGCTCAATCTGAAAACTTCTGAGATCCATATGACCTAAACTTCGGGTCCCACGCACGAGTTTTTTTTCTCCGTGCAAGGAGTGTATTTGTTCGAGGTAGTTTAATAAAAATACTCATCTCAATCCGCGCTGAGCAAGTCGAATAAACTTGCGCAAATAAGAAAAGAAAAGCTAAAGAATTTATAATAACTTTCGTGTAATGCGGCTTGCAAATACTCAGCTCCTCAAACGTTCCCTCGTTCGTTACACTGAAGCTGAGAAAGGTTATTTTTGGTATAAATTTCATACTCTTTAATAAGATTTCGCTATCATGATGTTGCATCAAAATAGGACAGAAAGGCGTATGCTTTCAGCTCTCGAATATTTGGCGTATATAGTTAATGACGTCAAAAATGAAAATGAAGAACGTTACCTATTTTGTAAAAAAAAAAGTTCTCCTCAATGAATTAGTTACTGTCAAGAGCGCATGTACCATACACGCCGCGTGTAGTATATTCACCGGAATCAACTTTTAAATTCAGATAAAATTAATAAACCAGAATATATCTTTT
Organism: Bemisia tabaci; assembly: GCF_001854935.1. Taxonomy (NCBI): domain Eukaryota; kingdom Metazoa; phylum Arthropoda; class Insecta; order Hemiptera; family Aleyrodidae; genus Bemisia; species Bemisia tabaci. The sequence continues at coordinate 380,719 of NW_017554870.1, forward strand.
TCAATTAAAGCCAAACCAATTAATTATTTTTTGAAAATCCACGCATTTTGTAAAAAATCTTCAGTGCGTCAAAGAATTATCTTCGAAAATTGATTTATATTGCCTGCACCAAACTTATGACTGAGAAAAAAAGCTGTGTCAAATGAACCACACTACGTTTCGTATCAGCTACACAAGTCGGTTCATGAAAGGATCATGTGAACAAACTTTCGAGCCAGACCAAAGTATAAAAAAAATTGGTAATATGCCGCCATGCTCAGAAAGACCGCCGTATGAACCTTCAGACGTTGCCAAATTGTCTTTGATAAAACTCGCATTTTCTAAGCGAATCGGGAATATTTTTATTCGAATTTTTCTTTTATTCTTCATTTCTCTCTATATTCTTCTTTCTAATTTTTTAAAATTTTGTTCGCAATTGAATCTAAAACATTTGAAAATTGCAAGGAAAAAAATTCTTATCTAGCCTCAAAAATAAACTCTTTATCGAAGAAAATTTCGCAACGTTCAGATGTTCTTACGACGTCTTTCCTTAGCACGGCAGTATAAATCGAGGACGATGAATCGAAAAAACTGCACTCCAAATTACGGTACCTTCCCATCAGTGGCGAGGCGTGAATGATCAATGTTCGATATTTCCCCCATTTGAATGAATGCTAAAGAATCGATTATTCAGGTGTTCGTTGCGAACACCCTCCTGTTTATCGATCTATTTCCATAGTTTTTAACGGCAGATCAAGCGATATATCGCAAAGCACGCCACACCGCACTGCTACGCATTGTAGAACTTTTTTACTCGGTGGACTTAAAGAAAGTGTTACTTGAATTAAAGTTCTCTCTCAATCAAATTTTAATCTCGCCCTTAAGCAACACCAATGAACCCGAATGAATGGTGCTCCGTTTAGATTACTCCCATTGTTTTCAAGTTTGTTTTTCAGAGTTTTTTTTTTTTTTTTTTTTTTTTTTTTTTTTACCGGTGATAGCGATCATGCCTCACTGCCTTGACGCCATTACTGCCGTGCTAAGGAAGAACGTCGAATGAGCCTTCAGACGTTGCCAAAATTCCTTCGACAAATCACAAATCTTTGTCAATATCTTTATTCCGATTTTTCAGAGAATATTGTTCGTAATTTCATCTAAAACTTGTGAAAATCTTGAGGAGAAATATTTACAACTTTTTTCAATAATAGATATTTTCTGAGAGGAAACGTGGCAACGCCTGAAGGCACTTGTGGCGTTCTCCCTTAGCACGGCGGATTAATAACCCTACGACAGAACTTTCCGCCTCCTCTCGCCGCTTCGATATATCGACTCGTTCGACCTATCGACTCGAAACAGCTTTATCGTGTCTTCTACACTGCCCTACTAAGGAAAAATGCCGTATAAACCTTCGGGCGTTGCCAAATCGCCTTTGATAAAACACGAATTTCCTGGTAAACTTATGAATATTTTTCTTCCAATTTTTCAGATAATTAAGCTCGGAATTCTACCGAAAAGTCCTGAAAATTTCAAGAAAAAATATGCAAATCTTTCTTAAAAAATGATCATTTTATCGAAGGAAATTTGGCAACTCTCATGTTTTCATACGGCGTTCTTCCTCAGAACGGCAGTACATCTACGCGATACGAGATATCGAACAGTGGCCTGGCGTGAATTGCGATGTATCGATTGTTATGCCATTTAAATCTATGGCAAAGTATCGATTATGAAGGTGTTGGCTGCAAACACCCTGTTTATCGATCCGTTTCCATAGGTTTAAGTGGCATAACAATCGATACATCGCAAAGCACGCTACGCAACTGGTACAATCGAGCGGGAATTCCCCGCCAAGTTCACATTCTCTCGGTCGTTACTTTACTACGGAATGTTGATAATCACTCGCGTTCCTATTTGCGTGCATTTGTGTTTGTCTCTACCCTTTTCACTTGCTTTCCTTTTTAATTTTACTACCGAGAAAGCTTGCCGAACCGTTCGAAAGTTCCCGCATCGCGAGGAGAGAAAAATGCCGATTTCCTGGCGTTATTTGGCAACGCTGTTAACGAGGAGTACCAACAAACTGCGCGGATATCTCAATTCCCACATCAATTACCTGGAGGGAGAATTCTTGCCATGCTCATGTTTGAAAATAGCGCTTTTTTATTTACTTACACTTGGACGTATTTCTATCAAACGGAACTATGTGCGTTATGACGTGAGCCCTGTTATGGACATATACTTATGGGTCTCAGGGCTCATGTCCTAATGCACATAGTTCCGTCTGGCAGAAATATACGTCTGCTTGATACGTGGAAAAGCGGTTTATTCTCTCGTACATGTTTTTAATCGTGACGTCATTAAAGCTTTTTTCATAGAAGAGGGTACCGATTTGCATCAAAATGCACAGAAAAACACTTATCTTCCAGGAATTTTGCACTTCTGGATTTGATTCATTCATATAGATTTCTGAAAATTCCACTCAATCATTCCAACAGATCATACTGATATCTCGGCGCCTTACGCGCGGAACAGTGGCGTGGCATGAATTGCTATATATCGATTGTTAAACCTTTTAAACCTATGGAAAAGGATCGATAAACAGGGTGTTCGCAGCGAACACCTTAATAATCGATTCTTCACTACAGCTTCAAGTGGGAAAATATCGATATAATATATCGAAGCACGCTACTGCAGGCCGATTATTGAAACTGACAGACAAAGCTATAGACAAAGACGACAAAAGGGATTTGGAGGGATCCTATTGGTGGAAACAGGTGGTGGCAATGGACATAGGAGGCAGGTAATGGACTAACTAACGGCAACCCACCAAAGACTCGACAGTTAATCCATCATTTTCTTTCTTAGTCTATAAGAACCAACCATGTCAACCAGTAGGATCGCTCTATACTCCCAATGTCTTCTTTGTCTATCGCTTTGTCTATCAGTTTCAATAATCGGTCCGCTGGCGCGGAGCGCCTCATCATAGCATGATATAGCCTAAGATCAATGCTGCCGTGCTCAGGAAAAACGCCGTATGGACCTTCAGGCGTTGCCAAATGTCCTTTGATCAAACGCAAATTTCCTGGTAAAATCATGAATATTTTCCTTCCAATTTTTCAGATAATTTTGTTCGTAATTTCACCTAAAGTTTCTGAAAATTTCAACGAAGAATGTTCATAACTTTCCTAAAAAATAAACATTTTATTGAAGGAAATTTGGCAACTCCCGAATGTTCATACGGTGTTTTCCCTTCACGGCAGAATGGTACTTTTGACATTCGACAGTATTATTGATCCGGTGACTTTAACGCACGGCAGGACAATGTCTCTGATTGGCACTGGATTGATCTACAACATTAGATAGTAGGCTTTAAGAGCACAGCGGAGCTGGTATGGACTTCGAATGATAACTTCCTGATGTCATGTAGGGGAATCAGCCAAATTACATTATGATATCATATCGATTGATTTTACCAGGGATTAAGATATTTATTCTAAAAGGGACTGTGTCACACGGAAATCCGATTCACGTCTAGTTCCTTTTAGAATAAATTCGTCCAATTTGCGAGTATACAAAAGACGCTATTTTCCTTCTTCTTCATATCGCACCGTAAAGCATGTCATTATTTATGAAGTCAGAAGTAATGCAGTTGCAGATTTGTAGCTTGACCCGCGACCTCTCAATCCATTTACCTCCTGGGTCGTTAGTCTCAATCCAACACTGACACTTGGTCGCTACTTTTGCACGCATTAGAATATGCAGACTCAATATGCACAATGACTGCAGCCCGTATCCGGACAAATAGACCTGGTCACCATTTGCGCAGTGTTTCATGCTTGAGTTGAGTACGAAATGCGTGCCAGACCTCCATGGTTGCCATATCTGTCAACTATTTAGTTAATTGATCCGTAACCAACTTTTGCCGCAGGGAAAGAAAGTGTTCCTCCTTGGGGTCAATGGTGTGTAGATCGGAACAAGCATATCAAAAACATCTAAAAATCAATCGTAACTTCACAATCTGCGTTAAAGAATGGGACAGTTGCACTATTTACCGCACTGAAAAAAAAAAACAAAAAAAAACATATCGGATCTAGAGTCCATGCATACTCTTGAAAACATTGACAAGAAAAAATACTCTTGATTCAATCGGATTTTTGCTTGAATCAAAACGGAATCCGCTTAAATTAGGAGGCTTGGTTCTTGATTGAATCAAGAGTACTTTTTCTTGTCGATGTTTTTAAGAGTCTGGACTCTAGATCCAATGTGTAATTTTTTCTACTACGATGTGTGTTTTGATGGATTATACACTTATGAATCTGCAAAAAATAATAAGATCGGTCGAAATTCCTAGTTCCTGCGGATAAAACTTTCATTTCGCATACATTTTCTTAGTTCCAAAGTATTAATCCTTAAAGACGCAATGCGCAGTCGGCCGTATTGATTGATCTTTCAAATGCAGAGGTTGGCAGCCGTGCTTTTCTGGTGATTTTCGTTTTACACGTTGTCGCCCTTTTGGGCCGTAAGAGCTACTTAAATCAAGTTATCCATACTCTCCCTATAAAAATACATAAGTATTGATGTTCCGAAAAGCGTTGCAACACCGGTGTGTGCGTTGTGGTGTATTGGTGCAATCATGCATCAAGAAGCACAATGGGCCACTGGACCCGTTAAGATAATTCCTCCTAATGATTTGACGTTCAGGTTGGAACAGCTCCTTGAACTCAAGCGTTCATGTTAGCTTAAGTGTGATCTAAGTGTACGCAACTTGATTTTTTCTCGCTTTAAGATTGGTTTCTTTTCACTCTGCTCTGATAAATCTTGGACAATGGAATCGGCCATTGTCAATCGAAGTAGTTATGCTTAACCATCACATATCATTGAGTTCGGTTTGATTCGACTGTATCCACACTGAAAAAAGAGTTTGATGCGCAGAACGAGAATCTAGTGCGGCGTACCAGAATTTTTTAGTTAGAAACTGACGTCACGTACTGGTTTATGCCGCGCACCAAACAAGTTTGGTAAGCGGCACGATTCATCTCGTTTACACCATCATCCACGGCAAATCATTCCGAGCTGTTACAAAAATGGCCGTTGCGTTGAGGTATCAACTACAAAGGTTTCGGACCCTTTTTCGGGTGCGTCAATTTAAAAGTCCCCGCTTTAATTTAAATAATTATTCTCTTTTCCCGCTTCTTG